>CAUYUJ010020544.1:37500-42500 GCA_963575745.1 Prorocentrum cordatum | reverse complement strand
ACACATGCGCGCACACACACATTTACAAGCACACGCACGCACACACACACACACACACACACACACACACACAAACAAACAAACAAACAAACAACCAACCAACCAAACAAACAA
This sequence comes from Prorocentrum cordatum, assembly GCA_963575745.1. NCBI lineage: Eukaryota > Dinophyceae > Prorocentrales > Prorocentraceae > Prorocentrum > Prorocentrum cordatum. Next base: position 42,386 of record CAUYUJ010020544.1, on the reverse strand, counting down.
ACAAACAAACAAACAAACAAACAAAACAAACTCATTCTCTCAATCTCTCTCGGTCCAAGTACCGTCTGCCACACTTAACTACTTTACACACTAGCGGATCTGCCCGCATGGCCGCGCTGCTGGCGGCGCCGCGTCCAGAAGCGCTCTGGCGATCGACGCGGCGAGCTTGATGCTGATGAGTGTGCACAAGCAGTCGCCCCAGCGGGTCAACACTATACCACACTCCCGCTGGCTCTGCGAGGCGAGAACGGCAAGCTCATCCAGGAGCTCCTGTCGAAGTAGCCCCACGTCCCAACCGTGCATGGCAGCACTGACTTCCCAGCGGTGGATATGTATCAATCTCCCTTGCGCCTGGCCCCTTCTTGAACTGCAGCCCCTGCGGTGGTAGCCGCGGCGCCGATGATGTGGTTTGCTGCTGGATGGCGAACCGTGCCGTCCAGCAAACTATCCGGCGATGCCGGGTGACGGAACAACTCCACATCGAGAAAGGCTTCTTCCAGCACAATTCGCCGTCTCGTCGGCGCTTTGTAAAGCCGAGCTCGACGACCACCTGTTCCAGCAACGCCGCGCATCCAGCATCCTGGCCAGCCTGCGCCAACATAACATTGAGGGACCTTTGGCGCGCGGACCAGTAGGGGCTAATATTGCAAGAAACGGCGTGGCCGCAGAACACGTCCATGTCGTTTCCACAAACATCTGACACACCCTTAGCCTTGGCGTGCGCGCTCCGGGCGCCTGCAGCATAGATGGACATGTCGACCCTGAATTTCATGGCCACGATGAGGCGATCGTCTTTCATTCGAAGCCACTATGAATCCGAGAAACTCGGTGAGCCATCTGCCAGCGACTGGGCCGGATCAGCTTGCAAGTCGGGCCAAAGATCCCTTTCGGAGTCCGCGAACCCAGTCTGCAGTGACTGGGATGGTGCCGAACACAATGCGTCAGACAGAGCTGCGTGCATCTTGCGGGCCTGGCCCCACACCAGTGCCTCCAGTGCAAGGCTATGCCCAAGCGAACCGTCGCTGACAACGACACCATCGGATCTGACGTGAACCGATCGCTGGGCCAGAGCATCCTGGCAAAAAGCAACGCCATTCAGATCGATGGCAGCAGAGATGTTCTCTGGATTGAATCCAAAGAACAGCAGCTTCTGCGCCGCTGAAAGCATGTACTTGGACGCCCCCGCCAGGTGCCCGAACAACCGCTTCGTGCCTGCGCTGACCATGTCGCACCCGCCCAGGCGGGCTGGCAATCGCAAGCATTGCTCCAGCACCTCCATGAAACCGTGGACGCGGACCACTTTACTACATGCCTGCAACACCGCTCTGTCTAATCGCTCCGCAGTGGTGGAGAAGGACTCCAGACGAAGGATGTGGGCGTCGTAGTCTAAACCTCGGCTCAGCACCTTGTCCAGCAACGTCCACACTGCTCGATGTACGGCCTGGTCCAGAGGCGTGCGAAGCATGAGCTGCAACGTCTTCTCCGCCTGCTCAATGCGTTGTAAGGACACTGCCAGCTCCACCACCCATCACCCACAGATCGTCAAAAATCAGAATCATCATCACCATCACCATGATCAACAGCATCATTAGAATCATCAGCAGCAGCAGCAGCAGCATCAGCATCAGCATCAGCATCATCATCATCATCATCATCAGCATCATCAGCATCATCATCATCATCATCATCATCATCAGCATCATCATCATCATCATCATCATCATCATCATCATCATCATCATGATCATCATCATCATCATCATCATCATCATCATCATCATCTCATCACGATCATCAAAACCATCATCATCATCACCAACATCACCCTCACCATCACCATCATCATCATCATCATCCTCATCATCAACATCGTCGTCGTCACCATCGTCATGATCATCACCATCATCATCATCATTCAACAGTCTCACCGGCATCATCATCATCATCATCATCATCATCATCATCATCATCATCACCATCCGTAATCATCATCAGCATGGTGTCAGCATCAGCATCACCTCCGTAATCACCATCACCATCATCATCAGAAGCAGCATCAGCATCAACATCGTCAGTATCAGAGTCAGCGTCAGCATAATCATTATCACCATCAGCATCATCAGTATCAGTATCGTCATCATCAACAACATCATCATCATCAGCAGCATCAACATCGCCATCGCCATCGCCACCACCGCCGACACCGCTGTCATCGTCGTCGCCATCATCACCACCATCATCGGCAGCAGCATCATCATCAGCAGCAGCAGTGGCATCATCGTCACCATCATCATCGAATCATCATCATCAGCAGCAGCACCTGCATCATCAGCGTCATCATCATCATCAGCAGCAGCAGCATCATCAGCATCACCATCATCAGCCTCACCATCAGCAGCATCGTCATCGCCATCGTCACCGCCATCATCAGCATCCCCAGCAGAAGCAGCATCATCAGCATCATCAGCATCATCAGCACCAGATCCATCACCAGCACCACCATCATCATCAGCATCATCAGCATCATCATCGTCCTCATCCTCATTATCGTCTCCGTCCACCTCCCCATCAAACTCCGTATGCCCCTCCTACTCATGCTTCACCTCTCTTCTCCTTCAACATCATCAGCCCCATCTCCACCCACCCTCCCTCCTTTCGTCCATATCATCATGACTTTCATATGTTGTAGTACCATCCGTCTCCCGTTCTATTCCCACCTTCCTCCTCCTCCTGCATGTTCCATCTCCCTCTCCCTCCCTCCCTCATGAACTGTTCCTATCCCTCACATCTCCATACCCCTACCTCCATATACCGCCCTCCCCCGTGCGTCCGTCCGTCTCCCTCCGTATCATTCCCCCTCCCAGCTTCCCTCTTTCTCTCTCGCTCTCTCTCTCTATCACTCTCTCTCTCTCTCTCGCTCTCTCTCTCTCTCTCTCTCCTCTTCTCTCTCTCTCTCTCTCTCTCTCTCTCTCTCTCGCTCTCTACATGTATATATGTAAAATACATGTGTGCATGTCTATATATATATGTATATATATATATCCCTCTCTTCCTGTCACCATTCCACTCCCTTTCCCTCCCTCACTCCCTCACCCATCTCCCTCCGCCTCTCGCGGTCCACCTCCCTCCACTAAGTCCCTCACATGTCCCTCTGCATCCCTCCTTCCCTCTTTCCTTTCAGAAGCCCCTGATTGGAAGCCTGATGCTCACGCTCCCCGGCGTCCACACGTCACCCCATGTATCTGGCAGTCCGTGCAGACACACCTCCGTCCTCATTCACCATCCTTCCCTCCAGCTCCGCCTCCGCACGCGCTTCCTCCTCCTCCTCCTTCTCCTCTTCCTTCTCGTCCTCCTCCTCCTCCTCCACCTGCTGCCCTTCCGTCTCATCCTCTTCATCCTCTTCATCCCCCTCACCGCCTGAGATCATGACGTCAGGAACAGCATGCAGAACCTTGAAATGCACAACCCAAACCCAAAATCAAAGCGATCTACTGCATGCCCAAAATGGATCGATCCATGAGGACCCCCGGGCCCGAATACTGGGCGAACGAAAACGCTGGGTGATACCGAATTGCGACGCCAAGGCCTCAGGGTCCTCCTCCTCCTCCTCCTCCTCCTCCTCCTCCTCTCGGAGCTTCCTCGTCTTCCTGATGCCCGCGACTGTTTCTCTGGCCGCGGCGAGGGGCCGCTCGAAAGACCTGGGTTGGAGAGCCCGCGCGCCGAAACATCACCCCGGGCTCCCGCTGGAGTGGGGGAGCAGGAGGGTGAAAAGGAGGATCCGATGAGGAGGAGGAGGAGGAAGGAAGGAAGATGAAGGAGGGAGGGGGAAGGAGGGAGGAGGGAGAAGGAGGAGACGGAGGGAGGAGGGAGGAGAGGGTAGGAGGATGAAGGAGGAGAGGGCGGAGGAGGAGGGAGGAGGAGGGAAGAGGGAGCGAGGAACCCCCACCTCCCCTGGTTGCGAAAAAACACAAGAAGAGGACAATAAGAACAACCAAACATAAAATAAAAAAGACACGCGACGCGAGGTGGTTGCCCGTTGTCGCCCTCCAGGGGCCCTCGCCAGGCCCTGGGAGACGTGAAGAACAACGGCCCGGGACGCAGAGCCAGCCCCCAGGAAAGGTCTCTAGACCTCTGGGGGTCCATGATGTGAGAAGACCACAGCGTCCTGAGCATTTTCTGAGGGTGGAGGGCTCAGGGCGAAATCCATGTGGGCTTTTGCACCTCGAAGATCAACTCGGACGCTCATCGACGCTAAAGACAGAATCACGAGGGTACACGAGGCCCCCATGATGTCCTACCGGAACCCGTGGTGACCCATCCAAAAAGCGAGGTCTGCTCTCAGTCACCGTGCCGGCTGTATGGAAGGTCGAGGCCCACCTCTGGGAGGAAGTCCCCAAGCCCCCGCAACCTACTACCGGGGATCTTCTGACCCGGGTCAATCCAGACCCGGGTCAGCAGGAAACCAAAAACTGCAATGCAGGAACAAAAAACTGCAACGCAAGTCTTCGCAAACCCGGGTCAGCCAATAGGCGCGCCCGCCTCGCGGCCACGAGCGGCTCCCTAACCCGGGTCAGCCAGAGGGGGTCTTCGCAGGATCCTGCAGGATCTGGCGCCCTGGCTGACCCCCGTCTCAAGGCTCCCGAATGGAAGGCCGGGGCCCACCTCCGGGAGGGAGTCCCCAAGCCCCCGCAACCTACTACGGGCCGCCCTCGCGGAGGCTCTCCGGCCTGCGGAGGCCCCTCCGGCAGGTACGCCTCGCCGAGAGCACACCAGGAGAGGGGAGGGCGTCGAGGCGTCCCGACCGACCGCCGAAGGCCCGAATTTGTGCACCAAGCCGTAGGTCGGGCATGTCCCACTACAGGCTGCTTTTGGACGAACAATCCATA
>CAUYUJ010020544.1:0-32500 GCA_963575745.1 Prorocentrum cordatum | reverse complement strand
TTTCCCCTCCTCAATGCTGCCCTCCCTCCTCTCCCTCCCTCGCCTCCCTCCCTCCCTCCCTCCCTCCTTCTCCCCCCCTTCCCTCCTCTTCTACGCCCCGCCTCCGCTCCCCCCCATACCCGCTCCGCGCGGCGTAGGGGGCGGGGCGCGGCGGCGCGCGTGATGCCGCTGACGAAGCCGGCCTCTGCCGGGACGGGAGGGGAGATGGGATGAGGGAGAGGAAGAGGAGGAGGAGGAGGAGGAGGAGGAGGAGGAGGAGGAAGAGGAGGAGGAGGAGAGGAGGGAGGGAGGGAGGGAGGGAGAAAAGGAGGGACGGAGGGAGGGGAAGAGGGAAGAGGGAGGACGAGGACGAGGACGAGGAGAAGGAGGAGGAGGAGGAGGAGGACGAGGAGGAGGAGGAGGGAGGAGGAGGAGGAAGAGGAGAAGAAGAAGAAGAAGAAGAAAAAGGACAAGGAGGAGGGAAGGAGCAGAAGAATGGGAGGAGGAGGAGGAGGAGGAGGAGTAGGAGGGAGGGACGGATGGAGGGGAGGAGGATGTGGATGAGACCGAGATTGAGACTGGTGGAGCTGCTCCCGGGCCAATGGGAGCCCGGCCATCCGACGATGTGATTTCTTCAGAGCGCGGCCACAAAAGTCCCGACCATTTTCCCCTGCGGGTGCTGATCATAAGTATCAGCATGGTCCTCATCATCACAATCAGCATCAGCAGCAGAAGCAGATTCACCTCCATCACCATTGTCATGATCATCATCATCGAGAGAGCGTGATCCACCGCCGCTTTACTGTGGAAAATTGCCGCCCTTTTCCTCCGGAACCCGGGGGTCCCCCCCCCCCCTCCGAAAATCCCCCCCCCTGCTGGAACCCCTCCCCCCCCCCTTCCCCTGGCAAACCCCCCCCCTTCCCCTACCCCCCCCCCCCCCCGAACTCGAAAACGGGGGGTTCACTACCGTTCGAACCCCCCCCCCCCCCTCGAAAACCGGAGGGGGGGGTCACTACCGGTTCGAACCACTGAGCTGTCCCACTGTTCCCACCACTGTCCTCACTGTCCCTACCACTGTCCCCACTGTACCTCTGTCCCATTGTCCCACCGTCGTCCTCGCCACAGCCTTCACCACTGTCCCCACCACCACTGTACCCTCCACTGTCCTGCTGTTTCCACCACATTCCCACTGTCCCCACACCACTGTCCCCACCAAAACCGTCCCCACCACTGTCCCACTGTCCCCACTGTTCCCACCATTGTCCTCACCATTGTCCCCACCACTACCGTCCCCACCACTGTCCCACTGTCCCCACCACTTTCCCGCTGTCCCTTCACCACTGTCCCAACCACCACCGTCCCCACCACTGTCTGTCCGCACCCCCCCTCGGTTTTCGAGGGGGGGCGGGGGGGGGGGTTCGAACCGGTAGTGACCCCCCCTGGCTTTCGAGCTCGAGGGGGGGGGGGGTAGAACCGGTAGTGACCCCCCCCCCTTTTCATGATGAACTGGAGGGGGGGGAGGGGTTCGAACCGGTAGTGACCCCCCCCGGTTTTCCGGAGGGGGGGGGGGAGGGGTTCGAACCGGTAGTGACCCCCCCCCGGTTTTCCGCCAGCAGCGGTAGAACACGCTCTTTCTCATCATCCGAATCAGCATGAGCATAAGCATAAGCATCGGCATCAGCATCAGCAGTAGCATCCTCATCATCAGCATCATCATCACCATCATCATCAGCAACAGCATCATCAGCATCCTCATCATCATCATCATCATCATCATCATCATCATCATCATCAGCAGCAGCATCAGCATCAGCATCAGCATCATCATCATCATCATGATCATCATCATCATCATCATCATCAGCAGCATCATCATCATCAGCAGCATCATCAGCATCATCATCATCAGCATCAGCATCAGCATCATCATCGTCATCATCATCATCAGCATCAGCATCAGCATCAGCATCAGCATCAGCATCATCATCGTCAACATCATCATCATCATCATCAGCATCATCATCATCATCAGCATCAGCATCAGCATCAGCATCAGCATCATCATCGACGACATCATCATAAAACAACATAATCATCATCATCATCAGCAGCAGCATCATCAGCATCATAATCAACATAATCAGCGTCAGCATCATCATCGTGATCTACCATCCGCATCCATCTTCATCATTCGCATCAGCATCAGCAACATCATCAGCATCATCATCATCATCATCAGCATCATCATCACCAGCATCAGCATCATCAGCAACAGCATATCACCATCGTCATCATCATCATCATCATCATCATCATAATCATCATCTTCATCGTCATCACCAAACTAATCTGCACCAGCATCATCATCGACAGCACCATTATCAACATCATTATCATCAGGCTCAGCGATCGCGTCGACATCAACATCAGCAGCATCACTATCAGCAGCATCATCATCATGATCGTCGCCATCATCTGAATGATAACAATACTCAGAGTAGGCATCATCAGTATCTTCATCGTCGCCTGCAGCCTGCTCATCATCGTCACCATCTGCAGCATCATGGTCATCATCATCATTATCATCAGCATCATCATCATCACCATCATGATGGTCATCATCATCAGCATCAGCAGCAGCATCAGCATCAGCATCAGCATCGTTAGCAGCCCCATCATGATCATCAGGATCATCGCCGTGATCACCAAGCCATCATTATCATCACCACCATCATCATCGCCGTCATCGTCACCATCATCATCATCAGCTTCATCACCACTACCATCACCATCACCATCACCATCGTCATCATACTTGTCATCATGATCGTCATCTGTATCATCATAATCGTCATCATGACCCAAAGCACCTTCATCATTGTCATCATCATCAACAGAATCACTGTCACAAGTATTACACTCATCTTCATCATCTTCATGAACAGCATCGCCGTATTCGATATCATCGTCATCATCAGCATCATCCGCATCATTATCATCACCATCGTCACGAATATCATCGTCATCAGCAGCAGCATCATCACCATCAACAAAAAAACATCCGAATTCTCGGAATCATCGTCACCGCCATCATTATCATCGCCGTTATGATCCGATTGCAGTATTCTCTTGCACAGTTGTGCTCTGGAGCTCGGACCTCTTTATTTTCGCGGTTCGTGGTTCGTGGTTCGTGGTTCGTGGTTCGTCGTCGTCCTCGGCTTCCCCTCGCCCTGGCCCCAGCTTCCCCTCGCCCTCCCCTTGGCTCTGGCCCCCCTGGCCCTGACCTCAGCGCCCCCCCCTTCGCTCTGGCCCCCCTCGCGCCCCCCTGGCCCTGGCCTCAGGCCCCCTCGCCCCGTCGTCGTCCTCTAGGGCTCGGACCTCTTTATTTTCGTGGTCCGTGGTTCGTGGTTCGTCGTCGTCCTCGGCTTCCTTGCACCTTGCACCAGTGGAAACGCGAGTCACAGCCTCGAGCGCCCCGACCAAGCGCCGCGGCGCGCCAACCCACGCGCCGCTCCTCAGAGGTACCTTGGAGGTGGGGGGAGAGGACCCCTGGCCACGACTCCCAGAGGGTGGAGCCCCAGCCGGGGAGGCTGAGGAGGGCCCACGGGAGACCTGCGTGACCAAGGGCGCGGTTTACAAACCCGGACCCAGGACCCAAAACGACACGACGGACGACGGGGGGACGAGGGAGGGGGGGGAAGGAGGGGCCTGCCACGCACGACCCGCCCAGGGGAGGGCAGGACTCCGCGTGTGACGGGGAGCTGCCTCCGCGAACGTCATTGGCAGCACACCGCATCACGGGGCGGTGCCACCCGGGGCCCAGGCAGTACGGCTCGCCCCAGCTTCCCCTCGCCCTCCCCTTGGCTCTGGCCCCCCTGGCCCTGGCCTCAGCGCCCCCCCCTTCGCTCTGGCATCCCTCGCGCCCCCCTGGCTCTGGCCTCAGCCCCCCTTGACCCGTCGTCGCCCTCGCCTCCCCCCCCTTCCCCCCTTGGCTCTGGCCCCCCTGGCCCCGTGCTCTGGCCCTGGCCCCCCTCGGCTCCAGTCCCCCTGGCCCTGGCCCCAGCTTCCCCTCGCCCCCCCTTGTGGCTCGCCCCCGCTTTTTTTGTTTTTCGCCCCCCCCTTCGCTCTGGCCCCCCTCGCCCCCCCCTTGGCTCTGGCACCCTTGGTACCTGGCCTCAGCCCCCTCGCCCTGGCCCCCAGCTTCCCCTCGCCCCCCCCCTCGCCCCCCCCTTGGCTCTCGCCCCCCTGGCCCTGACCTCAGCCCCCCTCGCCCTGGCCCCAGCTTTCCCTCGCCCCCCGCCCTGGCTCTGGCCCCCCTGGCCCTGGCCTCAGCCCCCCTCGCGCCATGCTCTGGCCTCCTTGGCCCTGGCCTCAGCCCCCCTCGCCCCGGACCTTTTAATTTCGTGGTTCGTTCTTCGTGGTTCGTCGTCGTCCTCGCCCCTCCCCCCCCCCCTGGCTCTGGCCTGAGCCCCCCCTGGCCTTGGCCCCAGCTTCCCCTCGCCACCCCCCCCTTGTCTCTGGCCCCGCTGGCCCTGGCCCCAGCCCCTCGCCTCGCCCCCCCCGGGCTCCGGCCACCCTGGCCCTGGCCCCAGCCTCCTCGCTCCGGACCCTTCATTTTCGTCGTTCGTGGTGGTTCGTCGTCGTCCTCGCCCTCCCCCCCTCGGCTCTGGCCCCCCTGACCCTGGCCCCAGCTTCCCCTCGCCCTCCCCTTGGCTCTGGCCCCCCTGGCCCTGACCCCAGCTTCCCCTCGCCACCATTCGCTCTGGCCCCCTCCCCCCCACTTTGGCTCTAGGCCTTCCCTGGCCTTGGCCTCAGCCGTCGCCGTCCTCGCCCCCCCCCCCCCCATGGCTCTGGCCCGCTGGGCCTGGCCAGCCCCTCGCCTCGCCCCCCCGGGCTCCGGACCCAACTGGCCTGCCCTAGCCCCCCTCGCTCCAGACCCTTCTTTTCGTGGTCGTGGTTTCGTGTTGGTTCGTCGTCCGCCTCGTCCCCCCCCTGGCCCCCACCCTGGCTCCCGCCCCGGCCCTGGCCCCAAGCCCCCATCGTGCTCCCGGACCCTTTATTTTTTCGTGGTTGTGGTCGTGGTTCTTTCGTTACGTCCCCGCCACCCACCCTTGGCTCTGGCCTCCCTGGCCCTGGCCCCAGCTTCCCCTCGCCCCCCTTAGCTCTGGCCCCCCTGGCCCTGGCCCCAGCTTCCCCTCGCCCCCCCCCTTGTCTTGGCCCCAGACCTCTCCGCTTCGGACTTTTTATTCTCTTGCACAGCTGTGCTCTAGAGCTCGGACCTCTTTATTTTCTTGGTTCGTTCGTGGTTCCTTCGTCCCTGGACCCCCCCCTCCCCCGAGCCTCCCAGGCCCCCCTGGGCCGCCGAAGCCTTTATTTTCGTGGTTCGTTTGTGGTTCGTCGTCCCTGGACCCCCCCCCTCCCCCGAGCCTCCCCCCTGCCCCGAGCCTCCCCCCGAGCCTCCCAGGGCAGCCCCCCTGGGCCGCCGAAGCCTGTATTTTCGTGGTTCGTTCGTGGTTCGTCGTCCCTGGACCCCCCCCTCGTCCGAGCCTCCCAGGATCCCCCTGCCCCGAGCCTCCCTCCGAGCCTCCCAGGGCAGCCCCCCTGGGCCGCCGAAGCCTTTATTTTCGTGGTTCGTTCGTGGTTCGTCGTCCCTGGACCCCCCCCTCCCCCGAGCCTCCCAGGATCCCCCTGCCCCGAGCCTCCCCCCGAGCTTCCCAGGGCAGCCCCCCCGAGCCTCCCAGGGCAGCCCCCCTGGGCCGCTGAGCCTCCCCCCGAGCATCCCAGGGCAGCTCCCCCGAGCCTCCCAGGGCCTCCCAGGGCAGCCCCCCTGGGCCGCCGAAGCCTGTATTTTCGTGGTGCCCCCCTGTGCCGCCGAAGCATTTATTTTCGTGGTTCGTTCGTGGTTCGTCGTCCCTGGACCCCCCCCCTCCCCCGAGCCTCCCAGGATCCCCCTGCCCCGAGCCTCCCCCCGAGCCTCCCAGGGCAGCCCCCCTGGGCCGCCGAAGCCTTTATTCTCTTGCACAGCTGTGCTCTAGAGCTCGGACATCTTTATTGTCGTCGTGGTTCGTTCGTCCCCCTGGGCCCCTCCCCTTGAGACCCAGCTCCTCTGGGCCCCCCCCCGTGGGAGCCTTTGGGAGCCTCCCTCCGTCCAGGCTTCCTAGGGCAGCCCCCCTGGGCCACGGAACCGTTTATTCTCTTGCAAAGCTGAGTTCTAGAGCTCGAACACCTTTATTTTCGTCGTTGTGGTTCGTCCACCTGGGCCCCCTCTGGCTCCCCTGGGCCGCGGCCCCCCCTCCCCCGAGCCTCCCGGGACTGCTCCCCCCCCTGCGGCGGCGCCGCGGCGGCGACCGCGGGCGGCGAGCCGCGCGGCGGGGCGCCGCCGACGATTGTCGTCGTCGTCGTCGTCTTCGTCGTTGTTGTCCTCGTCGTCGTCCTCCTCCTCCTTCTCCACTTTCTTTCTGGCTCCTCGTAAACTCCTCCTGAAAGACGAAAGCGGGGGCCTCCTGTCCTTCGCAGCTCCTTTGTGCAAGAGCCAGGGCACGCGTGCCACTTGTTTTCGTGGTTCGTGGTTCGTGGTTCGTCGTCGTCCTCCCCTCCCCCCCCCTTGGCTCTGGCCCCCCTGACCCTGGCCCCAGCTTCCCCCTGGCTCCGCCCCCCACCCCCCTGGCCATGGCCCCAGCCCCTCTCGCCCCGAGGCCCTTTATCCTCTTGCACAGCTGTGCTCTAGAGCTCGGACATTTTTATTCTCTTGCACAGGGTGTCTAGAGCTCCGACCACTTCATTTCGGCACGGCACCCCGTCCATCACACACACACACACACACCACCAGCCAGCGCACTCCTCCGCCTCGACCCCCTTTACTTCGGCACGGCACACCCGTCCGCCCCGACCCCTTTTTATCTCGGCACGGTACACCCCCTCTGCATCCCCCCCACCCACCAGCCAGCGCGCCCCTCCGCCGCGACGCCTTTATTTCGGCACGGCACACCCCTCCGCTCCGACGCCTTTCTTTCGGCACGGCACACCCCCCTCCGCATCCCCCCCGCCCACCAGCCAGCGCGCCCCTCCGCCGCGACCCCTTTATGTCGGCAAGGCGCACCCCTCCGCCCCGACCCGTGTATTTCGGCACAGCACACCGCTTCCGCATCCCCCTACCCGCCAGCCAGCGCGCCCCTCCGCCCTGACCCTTTTATTTCGGCACGGCACACCCCTCCGCCCCGACCCCTTTATTGCGGCGCGGCACACCCCCTCTGCATCGCCACCATCCAGCCAGCGCGCCCCTCCGCCCCGACCCCTTTATTTCGGTCCGGCACACCTCTCCGACCCGACCCTTTTATTTTGGCACGGCACACCGCTTCCGCACCCCTCCACCCACCAGCCAGCGCGCCCCTCTGCCCCGACCCTTTGATTTCGGCGCACGCCCCTCCTCCCCCCTCCCCCTGCATCCCCCCGCCTGCCAGCCAGCGCGCCCCTTCCGCCCCGACCCCTTTAGTCCGGCACGGTGCCACCCCCCCGCGCGCCACCTCCGCCCCGACCCTTTTTTTCGTCGGCACTGCACACACACCTCCACCCCGACGCCTTCATTTCGGCACGGCAGCCCCCTCCGCATCCCCCCCCCGCCCGCCAACCAGCGCGCCCCTCCGCCCTCGACCTTTTATTTCCGCGCGGACCCCCCTCCGCCCCGACGCCTTTATTTCGGCACGCGCACCCCGTCCGCATCCCCCCACGCCGCCAGCCAGCGCGCGCCGCCCCCCCCCCGCCCCGACCCTTTTATTTTTGCCCCCCCCCCCCCCCCTGCGCCCCCCCGCCCGCCAGCCAGCGCGCCCCCCCGCCCCGACCCTCATATTTCTTCGCTCCCCCCCCCCGCGCGCCCGCTCCGCCCCGACTTTTTTTTATTTCGGCACGGCACGCCCCTTCGCCCCCCCCACGCCTGTTATTCCGGCGCGCACGCGGCCCCCGCGCCCCGCCCCACCCGCCAGCCAGGCGCGTCCGCCCCCGACCCCCTTATTTCGGCCCGGCACTCCCCCTCCCCCGACGACTTTATTCGGGACGGCGCAAACCCCCTCCGCATCCCCCCGACCACCAGCCTCGCCGGCCACTGCGCCCCTTCCGCCCCGACCCTTTTATTTCGGCACGCGCGCACCTCCACCCCGATCCCTTTATTTTGGCACAGCGCACCCCTCTGCATCCCCCCACCCGCCAGCCAGCGCTCCCCTCCGCCCCGACCTTTTCATTTCGGCACGGGCCCTCCTCCCCCATCCCCCGCATCCCCCCACTCGTAAGCCGGCGCGCCCCCATCCGCCCCGCGACCCCTTTGTTCGGGCACGGCCCCCACTCCCTCCCCGCGCGCCCCGCGTGCCCCCCCCCACCCCCCCCGCCCACCAGCCAGCGCGCCCCTCCGCCCCGCCCCTTTATTGCGCCCCCCCCCCACCGCACGCGCCCACCCACCCACTCGCAAGCCAACGCGCCCCTCCGCCCCGACCCCTTCATTTCGGCACGGCGCGTCCCTCTGACCCGACTCCTTCATTCTTTTGTATGGGGTGTTCAGAGCTCCGACCATTTTTTTTCGGCACGGCACCCTTCCATCACCCACCCATTCCATCCACCAGCCAGCGCGCCAGCCAACGCGACCCCGGCGCGCCCCCCCCCCCCCGCCCACCAGCCGCGCGCCCCCTTCCGCCCCGACCCTTTTTTATGTCGGCACGGCCCCCCCCATCCCACGCGCCCCCTCCCCATCCCCCCGACCCACAACCAGTGCGCCACTTCCGCCCCGCGACCTTTTTATTTCGGCACGGCCCCCCCCCAATCCCGCGCGCCCCCTCCGCGTTCCCTTCGCCCCGACACCTGTATCTCGGCACGGCGCACCCCCGTCCCACGCGCCCCCTCCGCATCCCCCCCGCCCACCAACCAGCGCGCCCCTTCCGCCCCGACCCTTTCATTTCGGCGCGGCAACCCCTCCATCCCGCGCGCCCCCTCCGCGACCCCCCCGCCCGCCAGCCAGCGCGCCCCCTCCGCATTTCGGCGCGGCACTCTTCCCCATCCCACGCGCCCCTTCCGCGTCCTCCCACCCGCCCACCCGCCAGCCAGCGCGCCCCCTCCGCCCCGACCCGTTCATTTCGGCACAGCACCCTCCTCCCCCATCCCGCGCGCCCTCTCCGCATCCCCCCAAACACCAGCCAGCGTGCTCAGGGTGTCCAAGAGCTCCGACCATTTTATTCCGGCACGGCGCCGGTCGATGCAGCCCCTCGGCCCGCGCCTCGCAGCGCGCCCCCTCCGCATCCACTTTCTAAAGCAGCCATGCCGAAGCTCCCCCACCAGCCAGCGCAGCCAGCCCGCCATCCAGAGCGCCCCTTCGGCGCTGGTCCCACCGCCCACCGCGCCCCCTCCGCCCCGACAGCTTGATTTTGGCACTGCGCCGGCCCCGCCAGCCAACGCACCCCCTCCGCCCCGACCGATTTATTCCGGCACGGCACCAGGCCCCGGACCCAGCCTCCTCACCTGGCCCTAGCCCCTGCCCCCCCCGCCCCGAACGCTTTATTTTCGTTTGTCGTCGTCCCCCTGGTCCTGGTCTTCGACCCAGCTTTCACCCTGGTCCTCGACCAGACCCCCTCGTCGTCGCCACCCTGGTCCTGTCCTTGGACCCAGTGTCCTCACATGGCCCTGGCCCCAGCCCCCCTCTCCCTGGAACCTTCATTTTCGTTTGTCGTCGTACAGTCAACCCGTCTAGTTTGGATGCGGGATAAGGATGCAAGGGCTTTGGATGTCCATTTCGAAGTTTCCCGAGCGGGGCGCAGCCGACGGAAGTGGTCAAGGATAGACCGAAAAGGCAAAGATGCGAGGGTACCCTTGGGAAGGTTGCCCATCCTTACTCTGCGGGTTGACTGTACCCCTGGCCTTGGCCCTGGACCCAGCCCCCCTCGCGCCGGACCCTTTATTCTCCTTCGTCGTCGTCCCCCTGGTCCTGGTTCTGGCCCTGGGGCCAGCCTCCCTCCCTGACCTGGCCCCATCCGCCCTCGACCCCTGGTCCTGGCACCTGGACCCAGCCTAACTACCCCCCTGGTCGTTGCCCCAGCCCCCCTCGCCCCAGTGTCCCTGTCCGTGGACCCAGCCTCCCCATTTGGCCCAGCCTCGAAAATCTATCGTGCTTCAGCTGCCAACAAAAACTCATTCGAGCAGGTCCCAATCGACAACCGCTGATTCAGCACCAGGGCGCCTTGGCCCCACCAGCCCCTTCTCTCCTCCTCCTCCTCCTCCTCCTCCTCCTCCTCCCCTCCTCCTCCTCCTCCTCCTCCTCCTCCTCCTCCTCTCCTCCTCCTCCTCCTCTCTCCTCTCCTCTCCTCTCCTCTCTCCCTCCTCCTCCTCCTCCTCCTCCTCCTCCTCCTCCTCCTCGCTTCCTTGATCTCCCCCACCTGCGTCTCCTCCTCATTCTCTCCTCATATGTGCAAGAGCCATAGCCCGCGTGCCACTCGTTTTCGTCGTGGCTCGTGGTTCGTCGTGGTTCGTCCCCCTCGGCCCCTCACCTGAGCCTGAGCACCCTCCTGTGAGAAAGAGGCGCGGGCCTCCAGTCCTTCGCTGCTCCTTTGTGCAAGAGCCAGGCCACGCGTGCCACTTGTTTCGGCGCACCCCGTAGGGAGTTCCGCCGAAGGCTCCAGTGGGAGGGTTCGCATGACACCCCCTCGCGCGTCTCGTGGCCCCAGAGGATGCTCCACCGAAGGCTCCAGTGGGAGTGTTCGCATGGCACCACCGCGCCCAATTCGGCACGCCCCTCACACGGTTTGTGGCCCCATAAGGAGCTCCACCGAAAGCGGTACCCACAATGTGGCATTTGCAGTTGCCTATGGTTGGGTCTTTCGTCAAGCTAATGCTTATGCATGCCGTTCTGGAGCCAGCTTGGCGGCCTTTTGAGCGATCGTGGGGCCTCTTGGACCGTCGGAAGGCCGACACGCATGACATCCCAACATCCGTTTCCAAATCCCGAAGGCAAATCATAATTTAGGCTCTACGGGACTTCCTCAAGGACCTCTTGGAGGCTTCTTTGGTCATCGTCGGGGCCTCTTGGGCGCTTCTGAGGCCGTCTTGGGCTCTCTTGGACAATATTGGCGGTCTTAGAGGCATCTTGGAATCGTCTTAGAGGCCATCTTGGGGCTATCTTGAGCTCTCCAAGGGCCATCTTGACCGTCTTGGCGGCATTGTGGCCGTCTTGGAGGCCATTTGCAGGCCATCTTCAGCTAAAAAGCGCAGGGGCAGCCAGAGGCATCAGCCGAAGCCACAGGGACGTTGAACGTTTTCTTGCTGGTTGAATTAAACATGGCTTATATAAACAAACGTTTTAAAATCTAGCACGCCGGGCACCCATGGTGGCAAGACCATAGGGGGCGGTGATCGAATGATCTTCGGCCCATCCCGCCACCGTGCCTGGGTTGTGGGTCGAAGGCCTCTTGGATGTACGTTGGGATCTCGCCGAGGCCTCTGAGGGCCTGTTTTGGAACCTCCTGGGGCCCCGTTGAGGCTTCTTGGGGGCTCATCCGGGCATCTTGTGGGCCTCTTGGGAGTCTCTGGGGGCCTCCTGATTTGATTGCCTCTTCTGGCGGCTGGCTCTGATTTTCGGTTCGTGTTCAACCTCGTGGGGCCGTCTTGGGGCCATCTTGGACCGTTTTGAGCGCCTCTTGGGCCATCTTGGGGCCCTCTTGGGACGTCTTGGGGCTCGCTTGGAGGCCTCTAGGGCCGCGTTGGGGCGGTCTTGGGGACTGGCTGGAACATCTTGGAGCGTCGGAAGCTCGAAAAGTGGAGAACCCCCAAAACGTTGAAAAACCAATCGGGAAACATGTTTTTGGCCTCGCGAGGCCCTCTTGGGAAGGCACTTGGAGGTCTCTTGGGACGTTTTGGTTGCTTTTTGATGGCCGACCAGAGGCCATCTTGGTCGTCTTGGACCGATTGTGTGGCGATTCAGAGCCCTCTTGGACCGTCTTGGGGCCCTCTTGGGCCCGAAAAGTTATGCGACAAGCCGCGACGGGCTCCAGGGGGCATGCGCCAAGTCCCCAGTAGATTTGAGAGCTAGCGGTGCGGGACCCTTCAATGATCCTCAGGAATGATGGCTGAGAGGCTTACGGGATCAGGTCAAGACTTCAGGACACTCCAATTCGTGCCTCAGGGCACAGTGGCGGATATCCCATGCAAGGCATTCAATGGTCGGTTATGCTATCTCACCACGTGCAGAAAAGGTGATATCCAATGGTATGCTACTCCAGACTCTGTCATGCTATGCTATCTTAGATTGCCTCATTGGGTACACCCTGTGATGCCACATTATTCTAGGTGGTGCTACGACTACTCTGGTCAGTATGTCATGTGTTATTGTGTTTCGACATCTCTGCATTGCACCTCACCGCGTTGCATTGTACTGCACATGCAGGCGCTCAGCAGAACGAGTACGTACCCTAGCTTGGTCCGTGGTGAAGGGGTTTGGCATGGTGGGGTGAGGTCTAAGGGGGTCCAGAGCATTCGAGGAGGAGGGGGGTTAGAACAGAGGAGGAGGAGGAGGAGGAGGAGGAAACGGAGGAGGAGGAGGAGGAGAAGTCTGAGCAGGAGTAGGAAGAAGGAGGATGAAGACTTTGAACCGTCGATATGTTTTGACGCCTTGAAGAGTTCTAGTTGGTCTGCTGGGATCAGGTAGCGAGAACTGCGGTGTGAGAAGAACAGAGAAACAACATGTTCGCTGGCGTGGACTTTCAATAGTACGTAGCTTATTGCGCCCCGATGTGCAACCCATGTGGGGAGGGGGAATACACGTGGTGCATATGTGGTGTGAGCTACGTGGCACGAGACACGTGGTGGATGCTTTGTGACCGAGTGTTTGTTGAGCGTGGCACGTTGTGTAAGTTCTGCCGTAGAAGCAAGGCGTGAGCTCTGTTGTACAAGCTGTGTGGTGGACGTGATGTGGCTCAAGGGATGCGTTGAAAGCTATCTGGTGTAAGCAATGTGTTAGGTGGTGCAGGCTATGCGGTACGGAGCACGAGGCGCCCACGGGCGCACCCGGCGACAACCCGGGAAATCTTTCCAGCACCAGGCGCCCGTGGGCGAGTCTTTGGAAGATTATCGGGAACCATCCCAGTACGTAGAACAGTAGTAAGCCACCCTAAGTTCACGCCGTGTTTGGGAGAAGAGTAGCAGAAAGAAGGTGTAGGAGGAGGCGGAGGAGGATGAGGAGAAGGAGAAGAGACTAGGAGGTGGAGGAGGAAGGAGAAGGGGTAGGAGGAAGGAGAAGGGGTAGGAGGAAGGAGAGGGGGCGCACGATCAAAGTGCAAGAAGACACCCACGACGCATCATCAGTGTTGCAATCTGCCCTCCCATTTTCCTTGTTTGCACAGGTCCCTAAGATAATGTATGCCCGTTGCGGGAAGGGGCCCTCCAGAAGACCACCGTCTGAGAAGGGACCACCGCGCCCAGATACCAATCTTGGGACTGCAACGCCGCGGGGCAAGAGGTGAATTCGACGCCCTGACATCCCCCAATCGTGCCAGAGCACGAGCAAATTCTGAGTAGAAGCTCGAATTATATTGATTTGTTGTAATAAAGCAATCCAAACATTACCCCCCATTTCGGACAACTTTTACCAACAAAACCTATATATAGCAAACGTTGTATAAAACATTTGCTAACTATTCGTTGCGGACTATAGATATCACGAATCTGTGAAACGGGTGTAAGCGTTCAAGGCCCATGCGCGCGGCGTTGAGGCGCGGGTCACGCTTTCACAACCAAAGAGGCCCTCCGTCCTGGAAGCTGGTGCAAAGTTTTCATACACATGCGCGAAGCGCCAAAGCGACTGCCGCATATTGCAAACCACCCGCACTCCATCCGTGAAACTGCTGCAAAGTTTTAACACGAGTGCGCGCGGCGCCACGGCGAGAGCCACAGTTGGAAATTCACCCGCCCTCTATCCGTTAATCGGTTGCAAATGTTTCAGACGAGTGTACGTGGCGTTAACGAGCCACATTTTGAAAATTGCATGCCCTCTATCAGGGAAAGGCCGTCTGCAAACATTGAAGACGGTTGTGCGCAGCGCTAGGGCGAGAGCCACATCTTGAAAACCATCCGCCCTACATCCGTGACATTGCTGCAGGCTTCAAGCTTCCCGATCACACATGGCGAACGAGTCTCAGGCGACACGCCCCGCCCGCCCAAGTGGCACGCCTGGGGACGCGACGCGGAGGAGCTGCCGATGAGAAGCAGGGGATGCGGCGCCGGGGCCTCCGGCCCCTCCCCGCGCGAGCCCCGCGCCCCACGCCGCAGCCCAACACCATCACCTACAACACCCTCCTGGACGCGTGCGCCCGCTCTGCGGGCGCCATGGCGCGCGTGCCCACCATCTTCGAGACCATGAAGGCGCAGGCCGCGCCCTCTTTCGGATCCCCGCCGACTCTCTCGGCTGCGGCCAGCGGCGCGCGCCGGGCTCGAGCCTGCGGTGGGCTCTGGCTTGGCACGCCTCGCCCGCGGGGAGGAGAGAGAGAGGGTCCGATCTGCCCTGCGAGCGTCCCGGGGCGAGGCTGGGGGCGGGCAGGCTCAGGGGATAACGCAGTCACCCCCTATATCGCCCATGCATCGCCGAAAGCGGCTCGATAATCAGCCTACCCCGCCCGGGAAGGATGAAGCATATGATTGAAGATGGATGGTTCTTTGATGCATGAACTGCTTGCTCTCAGAATCTAAGCGTTCAGGAGCGTGGGTTCGCCATCGGGTACCCTATCGCCGATCTCTCGGCGACACTTTGCCGGTTCAAGGCCGATGTCTCCCACGCTATGTGGCCTTACCTGGTATAACGAAACAATTCGTGGACACTCCCCCGCTCCCCCAAAAGCAAAGTTGGCACGCGGAGGGAAGATTGCGGTCGAAACGCAGCTCGTTCAACCCACCGCCAACATTGAGCAGCTGGGGGTGGGCTTTGATACAGCCAGGGCCCTGAAGAAGGAACCCTTTTCGTTGGGGAGGGGCTCCGCGTTCCTTAAGTGTTTCACAGATTGCCTCAGGTTTTCCTTATGTTTTCGATCGGAAATCGAAGTTGAACTTATGGAATAAAGGGACCTCGTTCCTTATTTAGGGTTCCTTAGGTCAGCGCCCCGACTGTAGATGCATACAACATGAGTGTTCGCTGATTTCTTTCGAGGCTTGTCCGACGCACATGTCGATTCGATCCGATTGTCCGATTCGAGGCTGACCGATCCTGGCCCTGCTGCAGGCAGAGTGGCCGGCTCCCGCGGGCCATGGTTGGCGCGGCACCCCCTCCACAGCGGAGGCCCATGCCAAGCAACACCCTGCTTGCCTGCAGGGTGCCCTGGGGAGGCCCATGCCAAGAGACACCCTGCTTGCCTGCAGGGTGCCCTGGGTTTCTTGGGCTTCGATGGTTTAGCCATGGAGGGCGCGACGTTCCCACGCCAAAGATCGAGGGACGTCCTGGGGTCTCAGGGCTGGGTTTCTTGTGGAAGTTTCCTTGTGGTCGGGCCCCTACACGCCAGTCGTTGGAAGTAGGTATTTTTGGATATCGCAGATCCCAACCCACTTCAAGCGCCTTCCTACCTCAAGAACCGATATGCTTTTGCTGTGTTTTGTGATTCTCTGGGAGGGCTCGAACCCAATCGCGCCAGTCCCCTGATCTCCGAGTCGGGCTCGTGCTGGGGCCCGCCCCAGGAGGCGCGCTCGCAGGTTGTAGGGAGTATCGCGCCGTAGCATCGCTGGCTCGCGCGGAGTGTGCCGCAACGCTGATCGAGAGCTTATGCTGAGCATGAGCCGCGCTCACCTGAGTAGGGATCCCTCTCGCACAGGTGGTCCAGTCCAGTCCAGTCCTACTTCATGTCTTCACCGACCTCTTCCGACCGACGTGTACTTTCTCTGCGTCCCTGCGGGGGCTCGGCCGATGCTGAGCCCGCCGGGCGGGCTGCCGGTGTCGGGGGGTGCCGGTGGGCGTCCTCCCTGGCGGGCTGGAGCTCGCGGGGGAAGTGGCAGTGCCGAGCAGGCGGCACGCGTGCCTTGGCTCTTGCACCAAGGGGCGGCGAGGGCCAGAAGCAGGGCGATGAAGGGGAGGAGGAGGAGGAGGAGGAGGAGGAGGAGGAGGAGGAGGTGGAGGAGGAGGAGGAGCTCCGTAACCATTTTGGCTCATTCCTTTCCGTAGGCCCCACCCCTCCTGGACCCTGCCCCTCGGCATACCCTGCGACCCCAGATTCACGGGGCAACGCGGCGGGCGTGAGGGACGGGGGGGAGGGGGGTTTTGGGCTCGCGGAGTGATGGCAGCGGGACGCGCCCCATGCGGTGGCGCCATCGGCTCGACTCGTGCATCGCGGAGGTCACGTGCGAGCGAGCACGCACGCTTTTTCTGCAGATCGGCTCATCTCTCGGCTCCAGGCAGACCTGGATGCGGTTGTGCAGGACAGGAACGAGGTGCTACAGGTCCTCGACATGCTCGTCGGCGACGAGGCCATCTTGCAGAGGGTCCTCGCGGGCCTCCCCGCCCTGGCCGCCCTGGTCGCGGGCCCCATCCCCAGCTTCGAGGACAAGCTCAGGCGCAACGTCGCCTGGCACGCCGAGGCGGAGGGCCTCGACGTTCGGCGCTGCCCGGCTGCCGACCTCAAGCGAGCCCAGCGCGGCCCTCGTTTCGGAGCGCGGTCACCTCCGGATCCGATCCTCGACACAGTCGGGTTGGCTGTTCATTCGCCCGCGGTGCCGCCGTTCGATATCGCGACATTTGTCGATGCCCCCGATTTCGTGCCGAAGCTCGGTCAGCCGCTATCTCATCGAGCTCGTCAAGGAGGAGCCTGGGATGCGATGTGCCTGCGGGGCATTTGTCTTTTCTTCGCGTTAAGACGTCTCAGATGGGCTTGGCATCCCTTCATTCCGAGCTGTACGTGACGTGCGTCAAGAGACAGAGCAGCACGCTGGCGCAGTAGGCGGTGTTCCTCCTGATGGTCTCGCGCCCCCTCTAGGGCGTCGGCGTGGTGGCAAATTCGCCAGGCTATCGAAAGGAAGTGGCTTCGCGGTGCTCCTGTTCGACCGCTCTGGCAGCCTATCGGCTTGCCCCCCGACCGTGGTGAAGGTCGCTTCTTCTCGTGATTTGATCCCGTACTGGTTGGGCCGCTGTATTTCTGGAGTATTCGGTTTTCATGCCTCGGAGTCGGGCGCCTGCGGTGGCATTTCCATTTTTTCCTTGTTCGGGGCTTCCTGGCACAGCGGGTACGTGTACTGAAAGTGGCTGCCGCCGTGATCTCGCTGTCGCACGGCTTCGCGGGCCTGGGTCTCGCAATTTGGCCTGAACTCCAACGTGTTGCACCTGCATGGGAAGGAGGTGTCTCGCTCCGTCAACCCGTACTTCGTCGCAATCGGCCTGGGCGTGGTATCGTTGCTCTTCTGAGGCATTGCGGTCGGTAGCAAAACAAAAAAAGAGGAAGAGGAGGAGGAGAGGAGGAGAGAGGATGAGAGAAGGTGGACGAAGGGAAGGCCAGGCCTGTCGCCCTGGCCCCCCTCTGCGCGCCGGCGGGGAGGGGTCACAGGGAGAGCCTCGCCGGCTGCACTGAGCCGAAGTACTCGCGGAGGTTCTCCTGGCGGGGTTCTCAGGGCTGTCCACGAGGACGCGGTGAGGCAGCCCGCGACGCAGGCTGGTCCACGGCCTGGCCCTGACCTTCAGTCGGCGGCGAGCGAGCCTCACAGGAGATCGACGCTGAGGTCCTGGGGTCTCGATTTTCTCGAGCCGGGCGTTGTCGCCTTTTTTCCACGCCCTAGGACCCTCGAGCGATGACGCAGAAAGATGGGATCTATGGCTCCAGAGGGGCCGTCATGAGACGGTGAGGAGATGGGCACGGTGGCCTGGGGGACGCGGGCGAAAATGCAGTGCTCCGAGTTCTACAATTCTACAGCGCAGTTGTGCAAGAGAATCGTTTGTTCCACCATCTGCGAACACCTGCCCCAAGGCGGTTGGCATACTCGTACCAGCTAGGCTGGTTCTGATCAGGAGCAGGGGGAAGAGGAGGTCGGGTAGAAGGGAAGGGGGAGGAGACGAGGAATAATGGAAACGGATATCGGACAAATAATGGCAGAAGGGCCAGAGAGGCGGACAAAGATAATGTGAGAAGAGGGGGCGGAGGAGGACGAGGGGCGGGAGAAGCGAGGAGGAGGGGAGGAGGGGGGGAGGAGGAGAGAGAGGAGGAAGAGAGGACGAGGATCTGAGGAGAAGGACGAGCATGAGGAAAAGGAGAGGCAGAGAGGATGTGGGGGAGGAGGAATTGGAAAAGAGGGGGAACAGAGGAGGATGAGGAATACAACGAGGATAAAAAGGAGTGGGGGGAGGAAGAGAACAGCAGAAGGGTATAGACGAGGGGCGAACAGATGCTGGGTTGCGTGGGGTGCATTGGGGCAAAGTCCTCGCCGTTCGCAGCAAATCTCACAGGGCGTCGAGCCGGACATGATCACGTACTCCACGTTGGTGAAAGGACAGCCCCCCCCCCCCCCCTCAGGGCAACTTTTTTGTCGGCACGATCGAAATTTGTACGGGGTGAAGGACGACAAAGGCCGCCAGTTGTTATTGCCAATTTTGAATAGGACACGTTGTCGGTGTCGCCGCGGACGTTATCCATTTGCGACACACAAAGTCGCCTGCCCATGACCGGCCGCGGTCGGTTTGGGACAACAGCTGTTGTTGGGCAGCATACCCACTCTCTCCGTACCCGTTTCGAGCGTGTCGATGCTGATAGATTTCGCACCGAAGTGTTGGCCAGCGGGCGCTCCATGACACCTCCAGGCGTCGATCTCGGACCGATTTCGCCGGGAAGCTCCGGCATCTGGGGACGGCGCTGCGAGCAACATGTCACCACGCGGGCCTCGCCGCTCCAGCCTCGGGCTCGTGGATCGAGCCAGCTCGAGTGACCCTGCGTGAAGATGGGTTTGGGGGTTGCTCAAGGTGCCCCTGGCGCCCCCAGCTATTCGCTCAATCTTGGAGCCCCTGGGGCCCTCTGGGCCTCGTGGGGGGTGCTCTGGAGGCCGTGGGGGCCTCCGTGGAAATCCTGGGGGCACCTTGGGCCAGGGGTACTTCTAGAGCAATACCCGAGTGAGTGAAGAATCCCGGCTGTGAATGGCACTGGCAGCATCGATTTACATTCTTTCGCACGTCGGTTTGGAAGCTTGGAGCGGCGACGAAAACGAGAGAGATAGAGAGAGGTAGGGAGGAGGGAGGGAGGGAGAGAGAGGGAGGAGAGGAGGGAGGGAAAGAGAGAGAGAGGGAGAGAGCAAGCCTGGTCGTGGCTGCAGTCGAGACCGAATTGCTGCCCTCAGCGCGGACTTTCATTATCGGGCAGCTCTCAAGCACTTGCGTGCATGCGCGTGCGTGGAACAAAGACATGCAGCACGATCGACTGCGTGATTCGCTACTTGACGCTTTGAGGGCGCACTGTTCGCGCGCCGTGGAGGCCCGACGCATTCGCTAAGCATTGAAAAGACTACAAAGGCGCACACCAATGTTGGCACGGCCCCCCTCTTCCAGTCTCAGGTTTCGAGCGCTGCGGTATTCTGTGTATGAATGTTGTTATGTTTTTGCATATCGTGCGAGTTTTCCTCCTCTTTACGAGGGTTGTTCACGGGCCCCCGTTTACGGTGCTTCCCGAAGATGCCCCCGTGAAGGTTATCTAGGATGATCTAGATTTGACACTTCGGCGTTTGGCGTTCGGAGACTTCGCCCATTCTTGGGTCATTGATCATGTTGGTACGAGCTACATATGGACACACACACACGTCTTCATGCACAGCTGGGTTGGGCAGAGAGAACGATAAGCCGAATTCAGGATATTGCAGTGCTGGCGACTTGGACTGCGCATTCCAGCTTTTCGACGAGATGAAGCAGGCGCTTGCACCCGACCTTCGAACATTTGGCGAATAAGGGTGGGGAAGTGTTTGTCCGAGTGGTGAAAAGCAGTTCAAGAGCGTAGAAACGAGTATTTCGCAGACGCTGCGGAACATCTTGAGGGGGGCGAGTGGTGTTAAATTGCATGTCATGGGCGCGACTGTTTGAGGAGAATATGACCAAACGGAGGAATTGCAGCAAGGTCGAACGTACGAGTACAAACGCATTGCAGAGTGGAGTTGTAGGCTACGCGTTAAGCATACCTTCATGATCCAGCGTGTAGTTTCCATCTTTGCCGCATCTGGACAGGATGCGAAGTTGTCATTGGACGAGATCGTCTACAACTCATTGCTTGATGGGTGCGGGCGCAAGCAGCGTGTTTCCAAGGCGAAGGACACTTGTTCGCCCTCGCTCTCGTAGAGTCGTTTCTGCTGCGTCGCAGCATCTTCCCATTTGCACATGTGACGCAGGCTCGAACGTGAAGGGAATTTTGTGAATGCGGGTTCCGTGTTGTCCGATTCGCTATCCGTTCGAAAGACAGTCTTGACCGGCTTAGCAGTTGGCCAGTTGGTTCGTTACCAATTTGCATCGTTACGGACATCCGCAATCGCGCATTGGCGTGGGGCGCGGGGTGCAGTGGCCAGAGGCGGAGGAGGAGGAGGAGGAGGAGGAGGAGGAGGAGGAGGAGGAGGGGGAGGAGAATGACGAGGAGGCGGAGCATCTCGGTCTTGTCTCTGCGCCAGCGGCTCATGGCGTGCAGCGTGGACCGCAGTGGTCGGAGCCTCTGGCGGCTTGTTTCGGACACCCAGCACCACGAGGAGAAAAGTGCTGGCTCTGTGCGATCAGGCCCCGCGCCTTGGGGGGGGAGGAGCCGCACCGCCTCCCTCGTGTGTCATTCATGGGAGGTGTCCTTCAGCACTTGCGCTGCATGCCCACGGGTCGTTGAGAGTAGGTATGTTTGGATTCCCAGGTTCCAGTCTACTTGAAGCGCCCTCCTACTCCAAGGATCGAGTGGCTTCACCTTGTCCGTCCTCCTTGGGGGGGCGGGCGGAGGCCCAATGTATGTTCAACTCCTCCCTACTTCATGTTTCTACCTACTTCTTCCGACCGATGGGCATCTGTGCTCGGAAACCATGGGGTCCGAGCAGGTGGGGTCGGAGGATCGCGCCGCATCTCCGATACATCGCCGATGCGGCTCGATGTGGGGCCCGATCTGATTCACGTCGACGTCGCCGATGCATCACCCAAGCTTGCGATGCATCGCCAGTGCATCGCCGATGTATTGGCGATGCGGCGCAATCCTCCGACCCCATCTACTCCGACCCCATCCAGGAGGCCTCTAACTCCAGACGGCGATGGCACGCTTGGGGGTCTCGGGGGAGACCCCAGGCGTGGCATCGCCCAGAGGTCGCCCCCGCACCCCCGAGGGGTTCTCGGTTGACGGTGTTCTCCAGGTCTTCCTTGCTTCAGAGGAGTAAATCGGAAAAGGAAAAACATAATAAACACAAGCTTTTGGCGCTCCGCGCGGATTTCTTGAAACTGCGCTGCCCCCCCCCCCCCCCGGCAGCGCTTCCGGCGCCGCCCCTGGCACGTTCCGCGCGCCAGGGAGGGGGTCCAGCGTAGATGCAAGAAATCCGCGTGGAGCGCCAAAAGAGTGTGTGTATGCTGGCAAGATCATGATCGGAGGCGAGCCGGTGAGGTCGCGGTGATTCGGAGACCCCCCCACCTGGAAGTCGGTGTCGGTTGCGTGTTCATGTCGTGCGTGCGGGCGAGGCGAAGCTGCGCGGGCGGGCGGGCGAAAGGAACCCTCCTGGCCAGGGCGCCGCCGGGTCAAAAAGCCGCATCGCCTGGTTGTCCGGCGGTGGCCGTGGGTGTCCCGCCGTGGTGTCCCGCCGTGGTGTCACGCCGTGGTGTCCCGATGGTGTCATGTGGTGTCCCGTGATGTACCGCGGTGGCCCGTGGTGTCCCGGGGCGCGGTGTCTCGTGGTGTTCCGGGATTCTTGTGAGATCGATCGTGAGATCGAGAGCGAGATCGATCGTAAAATCGTTTGTGAGATCGATCGTGATATCGACCAAGTGGGATCGAGTGTGAGATCGATCGAGTGGGATCGATTGTGAGGTCGATTGAGTGAGACGTTAGTTCCCCCCCCCCGAACCTCCTTATCACCCCAGGGGTGGTCGTTTTGGTAATGCTACGCTACCAGGCTTTCACGTTTTCCAGGATCCCCAAGCTTTCCCGACGCTCCACGCGGGCTGCAGTAACGAGGGCCGCCAGATTGTCTGCAAATCTTGGAGCCTATCCTGCGCCGAACATATCATGGCACCGTTCTCGTCCTGCTGATCTTCGCAACGGAGCCAGATGATCGCCGAGCGCGTTCCACTACGCGCAAAGTGCCTACTCGCAAACGTCCGCAACAAAAACACACGTCTGCTTTCTACGTAATTTACCGTAGATCCCCCGCGGGGGATCCAGGCCAGTTGCGAGCAGTGACTCTGCGAGTAGTGGAGCGCGCTCGTCTTGATGAGCTCCCCGCCGAGAGGCCGTGCGGACCGCAGGGCCACAGGGGCACGCGCGCGCTTCCACGGGGGCGGCGCCCGCCCCCTCGCCGAAGCAGTTGTCGTGACTCGGCGGGTGCTGGCTGCCTCACGGATGGGTTCGTCGCGACTACTCAAGGGCTCCGAGCGCCAGCTCGTTGTCTCCACTGTCCTCTTCCCCTTCCTCCCCTCGGAAGAAGAAATTGCACCAGTGAGTGGCTGGTTTTCGCTGAGGACGTCGACCGGGAACCCGGGAGCCCAGGAACCCAGAACCCACCGAAATCGGCCCGGAACCGATAAGCGGGAACCCGGGAACCTAGGAACCGGGAACCCGGGAACCCGGCCTGCTACCAAAATCGGCGGGTGGGCCACGCAGACCTTGCTGAGACCTCGCGGTTCCCTGAGGGGCTGCGAAGTGTGCAGTTGTCGCCACGTTCGCGGTCTCCTGGGAGGCACGGCGGAGTGGGGGGCCACGCAGATCATGCCGAGACCTCGCGGTTCCCGGAGGGGCTGCGAAGTGCGCAGTTGTCGCCATGTTCGTGGGTTCTTGAGAGTTCCATCGGAGAGGAGGGCCACGCAGACCCTGCTGAGACCTCGCGGCTCCCTGCGCACGGAGGGGTGTTCCTGCGCACGGAGGATTTTTCAACATGCTCGTTCGCACTGGGCAGTCCTGGGCATAGCCACGATATGTGGACAAAGGGTTGGGTACATCGCGGGGTGATTAGGACCTCCGATCTGTGGCGACGGCGCGGCGCCGTGCGCCGGCAGCGGCGAAGCGCGGCCGACGGAGCCGGCGGCAGGGCGAGTTGCCGCAGCGGGGCGGCCGCGCGGCGGCAGCTTCCGGGGCACAGGGCGGGCAGTCTTCAAGATGCCGAGCTCGCCTCCCGGATCTCCGGCGATGCGACTTCTGCTCGAGCCCGCGCGCTCTTCCGCGACGGCGGCCTCTGGGGTCCTCGCTCGGCCCCGTGCTCGCGGCCGCTGCTCGCTTGCATCCTGGCGGGCTCGGCCTTCTGCACCGCCAGGGCCTCCGCCGCCCGGGCCTCCCGCGGGCGGGGGGCGGTCTCGGTCCGCGGCGCGGCGCGGTCCGACGACCCGCGCCGCGTCGCCCCTTCTGGCACTCCGGGCACCGCCCTCGCCGACGAGGCCGGGCGGGCCCGAGGGCACGCCCTCTGCGCGCCGCTAGGCCAGGGCTCCAGCCAACCGAGGCCAGCCCCCCCCCCTTCCCGAGGCAAGGGGCCCCCGCTGAGCTGGTCCTCTCCAAACGGTTCCCCCATCATTCGGCGGCGAGATTTGGGGGGGGGAAACATGAGAGAGAGGCGGGGGGGCGTTCTCAGAAGGCTCGGAAGGCCCCCGGCCTACTGAGAAGTGCCCTGGGCCTTCCCCGGATAGGCAGAAAATTCTTCGGAAGGCCAGAAGGTGTCTGAGAAACCCCGCCGCCTTCTGAGAAGGCCTCCTCCTTCTCACTCTCTCCCGGACGCGCCGCCGAATTTGGTTGTTGGCGCTGGCTTTTCGGGACAATCCGAGCACCCCCAGAACGCCCTCGGCGAGGCGCAGCTGTTGGCAAGCATCCCGAGGCTTGAAAACCGCCGAGAACCGACGAACACAACGTCCGAAAACCCTCCTCGCTCGCCGCCGAAGCATCTTCGCCCTCATCCCCGGAAGGGCTCGTTGCGGACGCCTGGTGCGGTTTGCGGTCTCGGCCAGTGCAGAGCAACGCCCGCCCCCGTCCCCGCAACTCACGAGGAGGTGCTTGCCGACATGCGCGCCGCGGGCGTGCCTCCGTCCAACTACACCCTCAGGCGGCCCCCATTTCTCCCCTCCTTCAGGGGGGGGGGGCAGACAGAAGAGGGAGGACGGGGAGAAAGCAGGAGGGAGAGGAGGAGGGGGTAGGGGGAGGGGGTGAGGAAGGGAGGGACGAGGGACGGGGAGGAAGCAGGAGGGGGAGGAGGGGGAGGAGAGGGGGAGGGGGAGGGGGAGGGGGAGGGGGGGAGGGGAGGAGGAGGAGGAGGAGGAGGAGGAGGAGGAGGGAGGAGGAGGAGGAGGAGGAGGAGAGGAGCAGGAGAGGAGAGGAGGAGGAGGAGGAGGAGGAGGAGGAGGAGGAGGAGGGGGAGGAGGAGGAGCGAGGAGGAGGAGGAGGAGGAGGAGAGGAGGAGGAGGAGGAGGAGGAGGAGGAGGAGGAGGAGGAGGAGGTAGAGGAGGAGGAGGAGGAGGAGGAGGAGGGAGGAGGAGGAGGAGGGGGGAGGAGGGGAGGGAGGGGAGGGGGAGGGGAGCGGGGGAGGAGTGAGGAGGAGGAGGAGGAGGAAGAGGAGGAGGAGGAGGAGGAGGAGGAAGAGAGGAGGAGGAGGAGGAGGAACAGGATAGGAGGAAGAGGAGAGAGGAGAGGAGGAGGACAAGGAGGGGGAAGGAGGAGGAGGAGGTGTGGAGGAGGAGGAGGAGGAAGAGGAGGAGGAGGAGGAGGAGGAAGAGCGAGGAGGGGAGGAGGAGGAGGAGAAGGAGGAGGAGGAGGAGGGGCACGAGAGGAGGAGGAGGGGCACGAGGAGGAGAGAGGGAGGAGGAGGACGGAGCCAGGAGCAGGAAGAGGAGTAGAAGGAGAAGGATGAGCAGAGAGGGAGAAGGAGGAGGAGGTGGAGGAGGGGGGGGGAGGGGGAGGCGGAGGAGGCGGAGGAGGAGCAGGAGGGGGAGGAGGAGGAGGAGGAGGACGAGGACGAGTACGAATAAGTAGAAGACGAAACAAGATAATAAACATTCGAACACTAATATAACGAAATAAACACTTAGCCGCTAGGCATAATAATACTCAGAAAAAGAAGAAGAGGAGGAGGAGGAGGAGCAGGAGGTGGAGGGGAAGAGGACATAGAGGAGGAGGAGGAGGAGGAAGAGGAGGATGAGTAGGCTGAGGAGGAGGAGGAGGAGAAGGAGGATGATGAGGAAGAGGAGGAGGAGGATACGAAAGATGAGGATGAGGAGGAGGGGAAGGGGGGAGGAGGAGGAGGAGGAGGAGGAGGAGGAGGGGGGCATGTATTGCGATGATGATGTTGTTGTTGATGATGATGATGATGCTGATGATGGGGATGGTGATGATGTTGTTGGTGATGATGATGGTGGTGGTGATGCTGATGCTGTTGCTGATGCTGCTGATGCTGATGATGATGCTGATGATACGGATACTGGTGCTGATGATGGTGGTTGTGATGATGCTGATGGTGATGAGGATGGCGCTGATGATGCTGATGATGACGGTGCTGCTGCTGATGATGATGATGCTAATGTCGGGGATGGTGATGAGGATGTTGCTGGCGACGATGGTGCTGATGATACTGATGGTGGTGATGATGCTGATGATGCTGTTGATGATGCTGATGATGATGATGATGATGATGATGATGATGGCGGTGATGATGATGCGGAAGATGATGATGCTGATGATGAGGATGATGATGCATGCGGTTGCTGATGATGCTGATGATGATGATGCTGAGGCTGATGATGATGACGATGCTGATGATGCTGATGATGATGTTGATGCTAATGATTATGATTGTGATGATGATGAGGCTGATGATGATGCTGATGATGCTGATGCCGCTGATGATGATGATGATGATGATGATGATGATGCTGATGATGATGATGATGATGCTGATGATGATGCTGCTGCTGATGATGATGATGATGCTGATGATGATGATGATGATGATGATGATGATGATGATGATGATGATGATGATGATGATGATGATGGTGGTGGTGGTGGTGGTGGTGAGGAGGAGGAGGAGGAGGAGGAGGATGTTGAAGAGGAAGAGGAGGAGGAGGAGGAGCAGGTAGGAGGAGGAGGAGAAGGAGGAGCAAGGGGAAGAAGAGGAGGAGGAAGAGGAGGAGCAAGAGGGGGAAGAGGAGGGAGAGGAGGAGGAGGAGGAATGGGGGGAAGAGGATGGGCAGGAGGAGGAGGAGGAGGAGGAGAAGGAGGAGGAAGAGGAGGAGGAGGAGGAGGAGAAAGAGGAGGAGGAGGAGTTGGGGAATGGGGAGAGGAAGGAGGAGGAGGAAGAGAAGGAGGAGGAGAGGGGGGTGGAGGAGGAGAAGGAGGAGGGCGGGGGGTAGGGGGAGGAGGGTGCGAGTGGCAGGATGAGTAGAACAAAAGATGGATATGTGGGGTGGAGCAGGAAGGGGAGTTGTGCGAGGAGGGGGTGGGTGGAAGAATGGGAGGAGCCAATAGCGGAGGAGGAAGGAGGAAGGAGGAAAGATTTTGGTTGGTCTGGGCGTGGGGGTTTAGAGGGTTCGGAGGGGAGGATGTGCCCACACTGGTCACGAGTCGCCTCCTCATACATTTCATTCTCCACCTCTGTCTCGCTTTCCCCCTCCATTCCTCCTCTTCCTCGTTATCATCCCTCTTATGTCTCCTCCGCGGCTTCCCATTGCTCCTCTCTATGCTCCTCATCGCCTCCGCAGGCGTCATCCCCTTCTCTTCATCATGCCTCTTATCACGCTTCCTCATCATCTCCATCCCGCATCATCCATCCTTCTCCCGTGTCGCCCCCTGTCCACATGAGCAACGGGATTTGAAGCGTGTTCCCTAACCGGCGTCTAAATGTGATCTTCATCGCCTTTCGTCATACTTACGTATACGTATTGTCAGCACCCTCTCTTCATTTCTTTGTAGTGGTCCTATAGAAGGCATGTGCTGTTTTTATTGTACTCGGGGACGCATACATTCTCACTATGTAAATGACTCTCTCAAGTGATTGTGTCTGGACAGGGGGACGCTTCTCCCGCATATTGGTGCTAGCGTTGAGGCTAAGTACTCATCAGTTGATGCCCTACGTGATTGCTTCCAGAGGGCAGTACTCGTGTTTGCCACAGGTGTGCTCACGCTGTAGCGTTCTTGGCATCGCTTGGACGTGTGCATTTTTCCTTCGGCGAGGACCATCGAGGAGCATCCTTGATCATTTGGCGAATAAGCCACGCACGAAACCGAAAAAACACAGGGAATGGACGTCCGAGCGATGCCCAGCGTTGGCCTCATTTGAATATTGGCGTGTTGCTACAGAAGGGCGCTCTCGCTCTAGCGCGGGCCACGCTTCTATTTCTGAGTCCTTCCTCGCCGTTGTCGTCCCCTCGTTCTCATCCTCCGCACTCCCCAGGTCCTTCTGCTCCTCCCGCCTCGCCTGCTGCTGCTCCTTCTCACTCGCCCTCACCGTTCTCCTATAAACTCGTGCCTGTCCTCGTGCTCATCCTCGACCCCCTCCTCCAGTGTGCAGGGCGCCCCTTGCATCACAGGACGGGGTCTCTTGTGGGACCCAGGTCCACTAGGGCACACATCGGCGGATGGAGACGAATCGGCGTCACTGAAATGACCGATGGGACAGGCAGGATGTCTGACATGGTGCGCGCGCAGCTAGCTTGCCTCCTCCCCTTCCCCTCTCCGCCCTCCCTCCCTGCGCCCTCCCACTGTCCAGCATCATGGTGAAGCTGCTGGGCCGCTCGCACCACCTCAACGACGCGTTCGCACTCCTGCACGAGTTCCAGGAAGTGTACGACTTGTCACCGAACGTCCAGGTCTACACCTGCCTCATCCAGGCCTCTCCTATCCCGCCCCTGGTGTGGGAGAGTGCGGGAGCAGCTTGACCGGGCGGGGCGCACGCGTTGAAATTCGGTGTTCGCCCTTCGTTGTGCAGTCAATGCGTTGATGTCATCCTCACTTCGGGCTCAGGTGGGGCTCTGTTTTTCGGGCCGCTCCTTCGATCCAGGTCGGAGACCTGTTCGCGTTGGAGGCTCGCCGTGGCCAGAAAAGCCCCGTCGTCCTGTACTCTGCGTCCCTAGTGGTCGCAGGATGACTGCACATCGCTCCCTCGACTCCCCACTTACAGGGTGCGCGCGTTCTCGCCTCGTCCCCGCGCGGGCGTTCTCTCTCTGCGCTTCACGGAGCAACCGAGAAGGAATAGGGAAGGCCAGGGGGGCAGGAGTTCGTGGATGGGAAGAGCATCAGAGGACGAGTAGACATATCCGCTGTGCTGATCCCCCTCGCCCTCTATCCCCCGGAAAAGGAGGAAAACAACCAGAAAGGACGACGGAGCGGGACGAGAGAGGAGGGCGGTCAGCGCAGGCGCTGCGGCCGCGGGGGGGCGCGTGGCGTAGCCGCCCCCCGCCGCCCCAGGGGCCTCTGGAGGGCCCAGGCGCGCGCCCGGCCCGTGTTTTTTCCCCCCCGCCCGCTTCCCTCCCCCTTCCTTTTGTCTCTCGGGCCGGGCGAAAGGGGGGGATTGGGAAAGGGGGGGAATTACGAAATCTGCTGCATGCAGCTGGTTTCGACCTCACCGAGGGGCCCATTCCTTGATACATAGCCGCCTCTGGCGCCGGGAGGCCCGCGTTTTTCCCCCCTCCCGCTTCCCCCCCCCCCCCTTTGTCTCGTTCAGAACCGGCCCCGAACGTATCCCTGTCCCTAAGATTGTCACGCCAAAAGGCGATGACAATCTTAGGGATCCGCCCTCAAACAAAAAGAAGGGAATCCCTAAGATTGGCATCGTGATGAGGAGATGCCCAGCATAGGGGTAGGGATATGTTCCAGGCTGGTAAGTTCAGAACCGACCCCTAGCAAGCCATCCCCCTCCATGACGTGTCCCTCGCCTCGCCCCAATGCGTACGTGTGCGGCCCGAGGGGAGCTCGAAAGGCGAGGGCAACGTCACGGAAGGGGACGGTTTGCCAGGGGTCGGTAGGGCCGCGCCCGGGCTCCGTCGCGTCGTCTCTCCGTCGCCGTTTCTCTTTTTACGGGGCCCCTCTCGGCTGGTAGAGAGAAGAAGGGCAATTGTTGCGTGGGCCCCCTGCAGCAGAGGGGGCAAGCGGCAGGAAGCAGGGTGCCGGGGAGGTGGAGCGGCAGCGTGGGGCAGCTCCTCCTCCTCCTCCTCCTCCTTGTCCTCCTCCTCCTCCTCCTCCTCCTCCTCCTCCTCCTCCTCCTCCTCCCCCGCAGCGTACTGGCCCTGCTCCTCCTCCTCCACCTCCTCCCACTCCTCCTCCTCCTCCTCCTCCTCCTCCTCCTCCTCCTCCTCCTCCTCCTCCTCCTCCTCCTCTTCCTCATCGATGGCGGAGGACGTGGAGGAGTAGGGGTTGCGGAGGACGTCCACGAGTTGGGCAGGGAGAGGGCGGCGGTGAGGTAGTTCAAAGAAGAAAAATCTCCTAAAC
This sequence comes from Prorocentrum cordatum, assembly GCA_963575745.1. Lineage (NCBI taxonomy): Eukaryota > Dinophyceae > Prorocentrales > Prorocentraceae > Prorocentrum > Prorocentrum cordatum. The sequence goes on along the minus strand of CAUYUJ010020544.1, from coordinate 2,939 downwards.
ATAAACTTTGGGCGCTCCGCGTGGATTTCTTGGATCCGCGCTGGTCCCCCCTGGCGGCGCCTTCGGCGCCACCCCTGGCGCGCTCCGCGCGCCAGGTAGCGGGGTCTGGCGCAGATCCAAGAAAACCGCGCGGAGCGCCAACAGTTTACGTGTATGGTGTTGTTTCTTCTTCGAGTGGTGTCAGAAGATACGGGTAGTCCCTCTCTTTCCCTCCACCGCCCCGTGGTTTGGCCACGACAAAGCTGCGGTGGGAGCTGGGTTGGGCCAGTATCTCCTTCTTTCTCCCTATCCATCCCCTCCTCTCTCTCTGTCTCTTTTTTCTACTTTAAGCGCGTTTGGCTAGCTTGCCAGTGCGGCCTATTCGCAGACCTTGGTTCGCCGAGGGTGGGTGTGGAAGAGTCGGCGGTGGGGGGAACCGGAGGCCCAGGAAGCGGAGGCTTCGGAGCTCGTCAACGCTAGGGCCAGAAACGAGAGGCAGGGACAGCAGAGCATCACGTTGGTGCCCATGCGTCCCATGCGCGTGAGTTGTTTGGTTGTGTTGTACTCGTGCGCTCGCTCGCTCGCTCTCTCTCTTTCTCTCTTTCTCTATCTCTCTCTCTCTCTCTCTCTTTCTCTCTCTATCTCTCTGCATGCATTGATTGAGCTATTGCCGCTTCGGAGTGTGTCCGGGGAAGGGTGGGCTGGTTTCTGGGGAGGCGTTGTGATGTCAGCATTGTGATCCTCAGGGTTGGGCAGCATCCTTTCAGTTTTAGACCAGCGTCAGTTGTGTGTTGCACGACCGCCTGGATTCAGTGCTGCACCGTTACAGGAAAAGGAGGCGGAAGACGCCGATATTTGGATGCTCGTGTATGGTTGAGATGGGGTCGGTAACGCCGCCTCCCCGCACCCCGTCCCGTCAGCTGCAGGACCTCTGCGCGCATTCGCAGACCATGTGGTCCAACTACCCGACAGCACCACTTGCGTTGCGAAGCGCGAAACGACCCGCGGTGCAACGATCGGACAAGGCATAAAGCACGCATATCAACACAAAGCGCAACAGGCCATCGTCATTACGAACCCAGTACACTTCCACAGCATCCCCACGCCCACTTGGGAAAAACGTTTTGTTCGCTTGACTTAGACAATCGACCACTACGACTTGCTGTGATCACCCGACAGGAACGCAGCAATGACAAACAAATTGAACGCTGGGCCAACCAATGTACCGCCGGGAATTTCACGCCAGGCGGCAATGCTTCATTCCTTGAATTCAGCTAGGCTCCAAGGCAGATGGAATTTGAGTCGAGCGCTCTCGAAGGCACAACATTGACGTACGACCACTTGCCTTGATTCTTCCAAGGAGCATACAACCGAGACGTTCAGTGAAAGACATATTCGGGCTAAGGATGCTTGGATTTTGGCCGCGCGCGCATCCTGCCCTCCCGAGCGCTGCGGCACGCCAGCCGTGCATCCACGGCAGGCAGGGGATCGCTGTTATCGTTGTTATCGTTGTCAGCGTTGTAATCGTTATCTTTGCTTCAGGAGGGAAAAAACACACAGACACAATTAATCCTCGATTCCCCAGAAGATATAGGAAAATATGGGAAGTGGGGGGGAAGACAGAAACCCCGAAAACATGGGTAAATATGGGAATATCTTTATTTGTATGTTTTTATTTGTGTGTCCTGGGTCCCCTTCAGTCGTGGCGCGCCAGGCGTGTCTGCACGGCAGGCAGGTGAAGCGCGCCCTGCAGGTGCACGACCAGATGGCGCGCAGCTGCCGCCCGGACGCCAAGGCCCGCTCGGCGGGGCCGCCCGCGCGGTGCGACGAGGAGGACGGTGTGTCGGAGGAGAGTATCCACCTCCTCCTCCTCCTCCTCCTTCTCTTCCTCCGCCTCCTCCGCCTCCTTCTCTTCCTCATTCCTTCTTCTCCTCCACGTGCTCCCGTGAAACCGCGCCCTCGCGCACACGGAATGCGAGATTGCCGCGCCCGCATCCCTTTCATGTATGTGGCAAGGGAGCTCTACGAGTTCCCGGCGGTAACCAAGGTTTACGGTTAACCGCCGGCTCCCAGTGTGTCGGAGGAGAGCGAGGAGGGGGGCGAGGAGGCCCAGGAGAAGGACTCGAGGTATTCAACCCGTCTGGAGTCCGAGGTGGTCGTGGGAAGACTCGCCGATACGGTTCGGTGTCTCGGTTGAGCAGCTCGAAGGTTGGAAGGGCACGGCGACCGAGTTTGTCTCGGATTGCGATTCACTCGTTGGGGACATTGCTCGCCGTTTCCTGATGTTTGTTTTCTGTTCAGGCGCCGCTGACATCGTCGCGCGCCGAATTAGATATATGAATAGATGGACGGAGGAGGACTCGAGGTATTTCACATGGCCCGTGGGCGTCTTAGCCCCGTCACATGGGCCCAGCCGCCTGGAACCGCCACCCTGCAGGGTACGGTGGCCCGACGCACCGCATGTCCTGGGACCATATGGGTCCAGACTGCACGGGCGGGACCCGGGAACCCAGAGGGCCTCGGCGCCGGCGCCCAAGCACCTCGGCTCCAGCGTTGGAGTGCATCAGGAAGAGGACGAGAAGGAGGACGAGGGATGGGTGGTCGCGGTATTGGCGGCGCACACTGGGTGAGGGCGAGTGAAGAGCGAGCCAGAGGGCCCGCAGGAGGAGGACGAGGAGGAGGAGGAGGAATAAGAGAAGGAGGAGGAAAATGAGGCGCTGGAGGATGGGAGCCGATTGGGCTTCACCACCAACACGTGGGCACCATCGGTGCCGTCATTGGCCTTGCCATCGTCATCGGCGTGATCAGCATCGGTGCCGTCATTGGCCTTGCCATCGTCATCGTCATCGACGCCGCCGGCATCTCTACAATCATCATCGTGCAAGCCGTTGCCGACGTCTCCATGATATTACGCCCGCCCGAGTCACCGACTCGCGCTTGAATGTCCGCGCGCCAACGCG
>CAUYUJ010020543.1:143360-154879 GCA_963575745.1 Prorocentrum cordatum | reverse complement strand
TTCTTCATGTTTCTGCCCACTCCTTCCGACCGACGGGTATGCCGATCCGTGCATGGCTCGCCGTGTCTCCACGCTCGATAGTGAGACCCCCTGCAAAGGCAGTGCAACATCTCCACGAAGGTTGCGGCACCTCTGCAGCCCGCTGTACAGTCGGGGCCCTGAAGAAGGAACCCTTTTCGTTGGGGAGGGGCTCCGCGTTCCTTAAGTGTTTCGCAGCTTGCCTCAGGTTTTCCTTGTGTCTTCGATGGTAAGTCGAAGTTTAACTTATGGAAAAAAAAGGGGCCTCGTTCCTTATTTAGGGTTCCTTAGGTCAAGGCCCCGACTGTACCAGCTCCGCCGCCCTTTCGTGGTCGGTTTTGTTTGTTGTTTGGGAAGGGCAGGGAGGATGGGCAGCGGGAGGGAGGGGGAGAGGCCTCTCCCCCTCCCATTGCTCATCGTCGTTGTGCTCCTTTTCCTCCTCCTCCTCTCCTCCTCCTCCTCCTCCTCCCCTCCTCCTCCTCTCCCTCTTCCGCCAGCACTGTCTGGCGACATGTGAGGAAAGACATGTTTGCATCAGACCGTCCTCTGAAGCACTTGCCAGCGATCACGAATTGTGGATGGGCATCTGATTGGCCGTCCTTGGGCTTTCCGTTCCCTCTCGTTCCTTTTTCTGTCTCTGTCTTGTGCTCGCATGGGCCATGTGTGGCGGGCATCGTCCACATTTTCTGATCTACTCAGGATGTTTTTTGGGTTCTCTGGTTGTCTCTGTCCGCCTGTTTCTGCCCCATCCTGTCCTCCTTATCCCTCCTTCATCCGCTCTGGCCCGCTGGGCCTCCGTTCAGTCGTGCTTGTAGCGCTGGCAGCGTCCAAGCGGCTGTACGCACGCCGGCACTGCGAGCAATCTCCATCTCTCGTTTCTCCGGCTGCATGTGCTGCACTACACCTTAGGCGATGCTTAAGAAAACTTAAATTTTCGGCCAGAGTCTCGTTTATTCTTAATGTTTCAATGTAAATCCTAAGATTTGAATAGAATTTTTGGGTTTTTATTCAACTTCTGAGACTATGAATTTCTTAACCCATGATTTCTTAAGCATTTCGCAGGGTGTAGTGACGAGGTCCGTGCCCTGCTGCGTTGCCTGCCTGGTACGCTCATGGGGCCGACAGGTAGGCCCCAGCGCACCTGCCGTTCCCTGCAGGGGATGCCGTTTGGGCGGCATTGGCGTGTGCTCCTGTTCCTGTTCTCCACCATCTTTGGGCCGTCTTTGGCCGTCTTGGGACAGCCTTGGGCGTTCAGGCCCTTGTGTGGCGACTCGGGGTGGCAGGGGAGCGTCCAGGGGTGTCTTTGGACCGTCGCCAATTCTGTGGAGGAAGCGTTACAACAGGAGAAAGGATAGAAGTGCGAACAGTGGAAGGACGATGGGAGCAGGAGGAGGAGGAGGAGGATGAGGAGGAGGAGGAGGAGGAGGAGGAGGAGGAGGAGGAGGAGGAGGAGGAGGGGGAGGGGGAGGAGGAGGAGGAGGAGGAGGAGGAGGAGGAGGAGGAGAAGGAGGAGGATGAGGAGGAGGAGGAAGTTGAGGAGGATGAGGATGAGGATGAGGAGGAGGAGGAGGAGGATGATGAGGAGGAGGAGGAGGAGGAAGAGGGGGAGGAAGAAGAGGAAAGACAGGGGATCAGAAATGGGGGGAGGAGGAGTTGGGGAGGAGTATGGTGAAGGAGAAGGGGGAGGAGGAGGATGGGGAAGGAACAAGGGGAGGATGAGCAGGGAAAGAGGAGACCCAGGATGCAGCAGCGACATGTTGGAGTACTCCCTCCTGTTCTAAGCCCCCTTGTTGCTCCCAACAAGTGCCCCACTCCACCAGGCGTCGAGCGCCGCACGGGCTTGCCATTCGGGCGTGAGCCCCGTTTGGATGAGAGCCCACCCTCCGTCGTTGTGGTGGGGAAAGGCGTTCTGCGGCAGGAGCCTGCAGTTCAAGAGAGCGTCCGAGGAGAGCGCAAGTCTGGGAAGAGCCGCCCTCCATTCGTGTAGGCGTCGCACGTTTCCTTACGCCTGGTGATGGAGTTGGAGACCGTTGCATGCGAGATCCCCGTTATGAGACCGAACGGTGTTCCGTCCGTGCCCCCGTTGCACATGTTGGGGTGGGCCATGTGAAGAAAAGGGTTATCGAGTGAGAGCCCATTTTTGTTTTCAATCAGGTGCCGCCCTCACTCAGTGCGCATGTGTCACAAGCTCAAGATGCGTGTTCGGGATGTTATAGCGAGAGCTCACTTGCAATCGTCAACAGCCGGCCGCCCGTGTAGCGGCTGGAGGCTTTTGAAACGAGTGCGCGTGGCCTGAAAACGAGAGTTTCGTTTTGTGTGCCAGTCGCCTTCCATGTGCTTTTCAGATCGAGGCGCGCATCTGGAAATCAAGCGCCCTCCCTCTGCAGGAGTCGTTGAAGACGAGCGTGCGCCTCTCCTTGTCCTTGTCGTGCCGCGCATAGGTTGCAGCATGCGGGAGATGTGCCGTGCCGTGCCCGCGCACAGGTGCCGTGCCGTGCTGAGGCCCTGGAGTGCCAGGCGTGCGCGTGCCGTGCCGTGCCCAATGCGGCCGGCGGATGCGTGGTGCCGTGGCGTGCCGTGCCCGCGCGCAGGTGCCGTGCCGTGCCGGGGCCCCGGAGTGCGAAGCGTGCGCGTGCCGTGAGGTGTGGTGCCGTGCCGTGCCGTGCCCGCGCGCAGGTGCCGTGCCGCGCCGTACTCGGCTTCTTGTGGCGCCTCCTCCTCGCTCCTGCTCCTCGCTCCTGCTCCTCCCCGCCTTCTTCTTCCTCCTCCTCGCTCCTCCTCCTCCTCCTCTTCCTCTTCTCTTCCTCCTCCTCCTCTCCTTCTTCCTCCTCCTCGCTCCTCCCCCTCCTCGCTCCCCCTCCTCCTTCCTCCTCCTTATTCCTCCTTCTCCTTCCTCCTCCTCCTCCTCCTCCTACTCCTCCTCGTCGGTCTCTTCCTCCTCCTCCTCCTCCTCTTGAGGGATGGTGTTGCTGATGCTGATGCTGATGCTGTTGCTGCTGCTGATAATGCAGTTGATGGATGGCGATGACGATGAGGATGATGATGGCGATGATGGTGACGATGATGCTGATGATGCTGATGATGATGCTGATGATGACGATGATGATGATCATGATGCTGATGATGATGATGATGATGATGATGATGAAGCTGATGATGTTGCTGCTGATGATGATGATGATGATTGTGGTGGTGCTGCTGCTGCTGATGATGATGATACTGCTGGTGCTGATGTTGATGCTGATGCTGATGCTGCTGCTCATGATGATGGTGATTGTGGTGGTGGCGAGGGTGATGCGGATAATGACTTTGGTGATGCTGCTAATGATGATGATGAGTATGATGATGATGATGATGCTGCTGATGATGATGATGATGATGATGATTATGATGATGATGATGGTGATCATGATGATGATGATGATGATGCTGATGATGATGATGCTGATGATGATGATGATGATGATGATGATGATGACGGTGATGATGATGATGATGATGATGATGATGATGATTGTTGGATGATGATGATGATGATGATGATGATGATGATGATGATGATGATGATGACGATGTCGACGTGGTATTGCTGTGAGCAGCAAACGGCCCCTCTCTAGTACCGCAGGCTTCTGCTTTCAGGCAGCGCGGGGCTCAGGAGGCTGGGCGGCAGCGGACGTGGTAGGGCTCGCCCGCAGGTCTTGTCGTGGGGGCGGGAGGGGGGGGGATGGTCACGTGTGAGTAGGGGGGATGAAAAAGGGTCTCCTTCTGCTGCTCCTCACCATACTCTTCTTCCTCTTCACCCTCCTCCTTCCCGATCGTCCCCTCGTCCCCCTCTTCCTCGTTCCCTCCTTCCTCCCCTCTCCTCCTCTGCTCCTTTGCCCCGGTGGGGGGAGGGAGGGGGGGAAGAGGTGAAAAGGTATGGAGGAGTGTGGGGAGTGTGAGGAACGATGGGGGAGAAGAGGAATAGGAGGAGCGGAAGGAGGAGGAAAAGGAGGGGAGTAAGAACATACAGACGAGGATGGGGGGAGAGGGTTCTGCTTCTGTTGCCTACCAAAAGTAGGTGGAGGATGATGATGGTGGTGGTGATGATGCTGGTGTTGAGGCTGCTGCTGCTGACGATGATGATGATGATGATGATGGTGATGATGATGCTGATCATGATGATAATAATGATGATGATGATGATGATGATGATGATGATGATGATGATGATGATGATGATGATGAGTGTGCTTAGGATGCTGACGATGATAATGCTGATGATGATGATGATGATGATGGTGGTGGTGGTGGTGGTGGTGGATGTGGTGGTGCTGATGATGATGATGATGCCGACAATGATGCTTATTATGATGCTGATGATGACGATGACGACGATACTGATCTGATGATGACGATGACGACGATGATGCTGATGATGAGGAGGAGGATACTGCTGCTGCTGACGATGATGCTGATGCTGATGATGAGGCTGATGCTGTAGACGATGCTGATGATGACGGTTATCGTGATGATGATGATTAGGATGATGTTGATGATTCTGCTGGTGCTGATGATGGCGATGCTGATGATGCTGATGGTGATTATGATGCTGATGATGCTGATGATGATGATGATGATGCTGATGATGCTGATGCTGATGATGATGTTGGTGCTGCTGATGATGCCAATGATGAGGATGATGAGGATTATGATGATGATGATGACGGTGGTGATGATGCTGCTGATGATGATGACGCATATGCATATGCTGATGCTGATGCTGATGCTGATGCTGATGCTGATGCTGATGCTGATTCTGATGATGCGGATGCTGATGCTGCTGATGATGACGATGATGGTGGTGGTGATGCTGCTGATGACGATGATGCTGCTGCGAATTTTGATGATGACGATAACCACGATGCTTATCTGATGAGGATGGCGATGCCGAAGATTATGATGATGAGGAGGATGATGCTGCTTCTGCTGATGATAATGCTGATGGTGATGAGGATGATGATGATGACGATGATGATGACGATGATGAGTAGGATGATGCTGCTGAGCTGATGGTGATGTTGATGATGCAGATGATCCTGATGGTGATGATGATGCTGATGATGCTGCTGGTGATGATGCTAATGATGAGGCTGATGAGGATTATTATGATGATGCGGATGCTGATGGTGATTCTCATGCTGATGATGATGCAGATGCTGAGACTGATGATGATGCTGATGCTGCTGATGATGATGCTGCTGATGCTGATGCTGATAATGATGTTAATGACGGTAATGGTGATGAGATGTTGATTATGTCGATGCCGATGACGATGTTGAGTATGATAATGATGCTGATGCTGCTGCTGATGATGATGATGGTGGTGGTGGTGGATGTGGTGGTGATGCTGCTGCTGATGATGATAATGAAGAATCTGATAATAATGATGATGATGCTGATGATCATGCTGCTGATGCTCATGATGATGATGTTGATGCTGATGGTGAGGATGATGGCGACGATGATGCTGCTGATGTTGATTCTGATGACTGTGATGATGCTGATAATGCTGCTGCTGCTGATGATGATGCCTATCATGATGCTGCTGCTGCTGCTGATGATGATGATGATGATGATGATGATGCTGGTACGTACCGAGCTGTCAATTTGCTAGCACGATGCTTGCAATAGTACGGTTCTCGACCTTGGGAGCAGAACACATTCGCATTATGTGTGGTATAGGTGGGAGGAGTAGGGGTGGTCAGTCATGCCATACCGTAGCCTGGATGCCCTCCGACCGATTGAACCCTCCACTCTTCGTCTCCTCGGCTTCTTCAGGCGAGCTGCAGCCTGGCAAACGCTCTCGCTGGCAGCAGCACTGCATCTTAACTAAGACGGATCTGCACGCCTGCGGTCACAGCGGCGCCCCACGCGCAACCCTGCACCCTGCACCTTGGAACCCGCCTACAGCCAAGACGCTGAAACCAGGACCATGCCGGGTTCAGGAGGGGCGCTGGTTTTCGGGCCGTTCCTTAGATCTAGGTCGTGGAACCTGCTCGTGGCCGAAGCTCGCCGTGGCCAGGAAAGCCCCTTCGTTCCTCATTCTGCGTTCCTTATGGTGACACGATGGCTGTAGTCCCGGGTGTACCTTCTGAGTAAGAACCGCACCGGCTGCACATCAGGATGCCTTTTGTGGGGCAGTCGGCGAGGCAGAGGGCGTGATCCTTGCCATCTCGCAACGCGTTTGCGAATCGCTCGCTGAACCCCAAGCAAGGGTCGGTGGACAACATCCAGCATCGCCCGCGCGACTGGGGTGTTCGCGCACACCCACATGCCCCCCCTGCCCCGATTCAATGTTGATTGGTCTTGACCGTGGGATGCAGGACCCCGCCCTGTCGGACGATCGACACGTCTCGCCGCAACCCGTCAACATCAAATAGGGCACTCGGGGGACTTACAGCAATGAGAAGGTGAAACGGTGCAGGACTTTTCGGCATGGGAGCCTGGTGTACCCTCGTAATTCTGCCTTTAACGTCGATTAGCTTCGATTAGCGTCCGGGAGTCGATGATATAGCGCCGATTGAACGTCGGTTAGCGTCGACTAGCGTCGATTTAGCGTCGATTAGCGTCGATTTAGCGTCGACTGGCGTCGATTCACAAGAGCCGACAAGATGGTATGGGATGCTCCTATGAGTTGCCACAGAAGGATTTTGTCCCTCATTAGAGGGTCCACCATGCTGAGGGTCGCTGGGGCTGCCGTGCGGTACGGCCCCCAGCGGTGTGCAGGCGCTCGTGACGAAGCAAGGACCTCCTGGCAGGAGTCCTCGTCATGGCTGGCTACACCCGCGGGAGGTGGGAGGAGGAGGAGGACGACGACGAGGAGAAGGAGGAGGAGGAGGAGGAGGAGGAGGAGGAGGAGGAGGAGGAGGAGGAGGAGGAGGAGGAGGATTAGGAGGAGGAAAAGGGGGAGGAGGAGGATTAGGAGGAGGAGGACGCGCAGGACTGGGTTATTGGAGGAGGGGGAGGAGGAGGAGGAGGAGGAGGAGGAGGAGGAGGATCAGTTCAACCACAAGACGCACCAACGGTGTTGCAATAAGCCCTCTTTCCAAACTCCCTCTTCGCAGGTCTCTGGCCTTCGGCCCATCCCGCCACCGTGCCTGGTTTGAGGAGTCTGAGGCCTCTTGGATGGTCGTTGGCTTCTCGTCGAGGCCTCTCGGGGGCCTCCTGGAGGCACTGTTGAGGATTCTTGGGAACTGTTTTGGGGCCTCTTAGGGCCTCTTTTGGGCCCTTGGGTGGGAGAGCCTTTTCGGGCCCTCGTGGGGGCCTTTTGGGGGCCTCTGGGGGCCTCCTGGGCGCCTCTTGGGGCGGGGGGCTCGGGTTTTCGATTCGTGTTCCCCTCTTTGGCCCCTCTTGGGGCCGTCTTCGGTGCGCGCCTCTTGGGTCGTCTTGGGGGCCTCTGTGGCCTTTGGGCCTCTTGCGACTTCTTGGTGCGTCGCGAGCTAGGAGAAGTGGAGAACCCAACACACATGCAAGCATTCGAGGACAATCGATGATTTTGGCCCCTGGGGACCCCCTTGGGAAGGCCCTTCGGGCTCCTTTGTGGGGCCTCCCGCAGGCTTCCTGGGCCGTCTTGGAGGCCTCTTGGACCCTGCTGGAGGCTTCGTGGGGCCCTCCTCGCCTGTTTCGGGGCCCCGTTGGGCGGGGCCACCCCCCCCCAGGGGGCCATGCGACGCACACGGGCGGCGCCCAGTAGCAGCCGGTGGGATCTGGGTCCTTAAGAACGCCTGAGGACCGCCCCCGCTCTTCTCCTCCCTCCCCCCCCCTCCCCCTCGGAGGCACAACGTTTGCTCTCCGTTGCGCGCGTGCTTGTTCAGGCCACTGCGCTGTGGCCTCTCCCGTTTACGGGCCAACCCTTTTGGTTTGACTGGGCCTCTGTCTGTCTGTCTGTCTGTCTGTCTGTCTGTCTGTCTGTCTGTCTGTCTGTCTGTCCTTAAGAACCTGACAAGCCCTTTATCATGGTGCCAACATCGCAGAGCGGATTTCGTTCGGAAAACAATGGTATGGGCCCGCAGTGTCCTGGAGAATTTCGTTCCGGATTTCGACGTGAATTTCGTGCGGATTTCTGCCGGCCAGGAATGGAGACTAAAACAAACATCCACGTGAAATCCACTTCGGTTGTCGCTCGCCGTTTTGGACTTTTGCATTGGCAGAAATCCAAGCAAAAATCCGCTGGAGCACGTCTGCAAGGTCGGTGCAGTGACCTTTACTTCAAAGGGTTGCATGAGCCTTGGGGCACTTCACTGCGTGCTGAAGGCACGGTGGCGGATGACGGCAAGCGTCCTGGAGGAACTGGAAGCGAGAGTTGGACGTTTTGGCTGAAACTGTACATGTCTTACGGAAATCTCTTACAGTGCCGTTTTTAATACATGCTCTGCGTGCGGATAATGCATTAAACTACAGGGAGTTTGGATTAAAACAACGATGAGTTCATGCATAACTTTATCCATACATTAATCATGTATTAAGAATCCGATATTGTTAAACATCCGATGTATTAAACATTGCCCTGTAATCGATGGGGTGGTTTTCATTGCGGGAAGTGCCCCATTGGAAAACATCCGTCTGATAATCTTCAATCGTGCCACAAGAGCCCCCCAAAGGCCCCCAGAGGACCTAACAATGTTGTTGTTCGGTCGTGAGAGCCTCAAACATAGGTTCAGCGGAAGTTCCGCATCAACATGGTCTTGGAATCGTTCTGGGAGTGGCCAGCCGTAGCCTAAAAGAGCCCCCCAAAGGCACCCCAGAGGACCCAAAGATGACCCATAGAGGCCTAAGAAAGCTCAGGAGGCATCCAGATGACCCAAGACAGCCCAAGATTGTGCCAAGACGGCCTGAGAGAGCCTCCTTAAGACACACCCATATAGCCCAAGAAGACCGCAGTAGCCCCCAAGAGGACTCCGACAGGCCCCAAGAGGCTCCCAGGATGCCCCAAGATAGCAACCCCAACAGCCCCCATGGTAGCCTCAAAAGATCACGAGACTCCCCCTTCTTCGACGTCCTTTTTCTCGGGATCCTTATCGTTCTCCTTCGTCGTCATCGTCGTCCTTTTTCTTCTTCTTCTTCTCCTGCTCCTCCTCCCCCTCCTCCTCATCCTCCACTTCGTTCCTCACCGTACGTGTCCTCTTCCATCTCTTTCTCGTCGTCGTGCTTGTCTTCCAACTCGGTGCCCTCCTGCTGCCCTCCCTGCCCTCCCCGTCATCCGCGCTGTCATCCTAGTCATCCGCCGCCTCGTCGTCTCCATCATCCTTGTCTTCTTTCCCCCCTACGAGCCCAATAGACAAACTCGGCGCTTCACGTTTTTGTCCGATCAGGTTTTCGTTGCCGGAAGTGCCCCATTGGGAAACAACCGTCATACAATCATAGTATCAGGAGTTATGTGCGGGCACGATCGAAGATCATTTTCGATCGTGCCCAAACATAATTCCTTGGACTTCAACGCCGCGAATCAACTCCTAAATTGTGCCCGGCCACCATTCCTGGGATCTCATCACCGCGAATCAACATTGTTGCCGCGTCCTGACAGTCCTAACTCGTGCCAGGACACCGTTCCCGGGACCTGACCCATACGAACCCTTGAAACCGTTGCGACCAGTGGAAGCGAATGTGCGCGGTGCTCAGGCGATAGCCACACTTTCAAAACGCCCTCCACCTTGGAAGCTGTTGCAACCTTTTACGGACGAATATGCGCGGCGCTAAGGCCACAGCCACAACATCCACCCCCGCCCCCAACTCGTGAATCTGCTGCAACTGTCAGGCTTCAGGATCATGAGTGGGGACGAAGTCTCAGGCGAACCGCCCTGATCGCCTTACCGACACGCCTGAGGGTTCGACAGGGATACTTCCTTTTATGAGGAGCAAGGAAGGAGGAGGTAGTGCAGGTGGAGAGGAGGATGTGGAAGTAGGGGGCACGACGGCGAAGCGGTCCGCCTTTACCTCCATCGCCCAAGTAAATTCTGCATGGGGTGTGGGGACGAGGGCTTCGAATATCACCTGGGGGGGAGGGGGAAGAATGGGGAGGGGGAGGAGGAGGGGGAGGAGGAGGAGGAATAGCTACATTACGGTGCCAATGAATCAACCACACCCTCAGGCCCGACTAGGCCGTTCGGCCTTGCCAGAGGTCTTCGGGAGATCCGTCCTGCGGAAGCATCGATCAAGGTACACCCTCCTGGTATCGCGAATGGACCGCTGACGCTCTGGTCTGAGCCCCCCCAGGAAGGGGTGGTGGAGGGGAGGATACCGCGGCAGCCGCAGGAGTAACATTGCCGAGGAGTTACTCATCAGGAGCAGGAGTAGGAGGTGGATGAGGAGGAGGAGGAGGAGGAAGAGGAGGAGGAGGAGGGAGGTAGGAGGAGGGGGAGGGGGAGATGGAGGAGGAGCAGGAGGGCAGGAGGAGGAAGAGGAGGAGGAGGGGGAGGAGGGGGAGGAAGGAAAGGAGGAGGATGAAGATGATGAGGAGGAGGAGGTGGAGGGGGAGGAGGAGGAGCAGAAGGAGGAGGATGAGGAGGAGGAGGAGGAGCAGGGAGGAGGAGGAGGAGGAGGATGAGGAGGAGGAGGAGGAGGAATAGGAATAGGAATAGCTAAACGACGATGTCTAGTCAATACACTATGCCACCCCCAGATCATGCCGAAGTAATGGACGACCCGAGAGGCGTAGCACGGGACCCAGAAGCTGACGGCACGTCAGGAAGCACGAGGAACAAAATGATACCTCGTACGAGTACCTCACACCAGAGACCATTGTAACTGACATTTCACTCCTTCCCATCAGCTGTACAGATGTGGGTAGCAATGCACCGAAATAACGGGACGAGCTATCAAACCTCGAATGCAGGGAGAAGATGCCAAACCGTCGATGCTTAGCAATCCAGCCAAAGCTTTCATGGGGCACGCGGGGCCCGTACATATTAGCAGCAAACAAACCCATCCCAACCAAGCAACAAGAAAAGACACATCCCACGAACGACAAGACACTGTGCGAGCCGTTCGAACTGTACACTGAAACCAACATCTGGAGCCCCAGACCTGCTTGCCCACCGAGACACTCTGCACGATGAGCGGGAAAAACTGTGAACCAATGGCCAAGCACACGTGACCGCAGTGTTGTAGCATAGCACGTATAATCCAATCCATTGAATCAGCTATCCATTGATGCACGGCTCATAGTACGGACGGCCGGCACGTCCCCATCCAAGCAGACAGTGAAAGGCTGAATACCAACGTCACCACCAAAGGCACGGCTCAGAATACGGACGGCCGGCACGTCCCCATCCCACGAACCAGGGAATCGCCATGCAGCGACAGCTAAAATATTGAAATACGAATTGAAATGCTGCAGCCACTGTCCTTTGCTACCGCTGGCCCATGACAACACTGAAAATGATAATGCGCCGACGGGCCGCGACTTGCTCCCACCTGCCTGCCTGCTGCCACCAGACGTTATTCTCGCACGCGCTGATCCG
>CAUYUJ010020543.1:133360-138360 GCA_963575745.1 Prorocentrum cordatum | reverse complement strand
CAAGTTGAAGGTGGAGGGGAGCCCCTACGCCGCCCCTGCGGCAAGAACACCTGAGAGGTCCAGCGTTGGGAACCTCTAAGGTTCCAGCCAATCTGGTGGGATGAAGATGCTCAGGGCCAGATCTCGCCCTAGTGCAGCACCGCAGTCCTCGCGCGTGCACCACGCAGTTGCCAACAGGCGCCTCCGAAGTGTCGATGATGATGTCATGCGTTTGTGTATACTGTATGAACGCAGACTTGTTTCCTAGAGACATATGAGCGAAGACGCCTACAGCGAATTACCGCCGCCCCCTGCCTTCGCCCGTGTGACAGAGCGTTGTGGCAAGAGCTCCGCCAGGCTATCGGACAATGTGTTCCCCAGGGGAGACCTTTCGGGGAGCATTTGGGGGAGGATGGCGGGGAAGATCAGGAGGAGGAGGAGGAGGAGGAGGAGGAGGAGAAGGAGAAGGTGGAGGAGGGGGGGCATCTTGGGAACCTCTGGGGGCACTTTTGGGGCCTCCTGGGAGCTTCCTGGGAACCTCTTGGGGGTCTTTGGAGGCTTCTCGGGGGCCTCTTTGCCCGTCTCAGGGCGTTCCTGGCCCGTGTTCCCCCAGCCGTGTGGAAGCCTTTCGGGGAACACTTGGGGGAGGATGGCGGGGAAGATCAAGAGGAGGCGGAGGAGGAGGTGGAGAAGGAGGAGGAGGAGGAGGAAGGTCAGGAGGAGGAGGAGGAGGAGGAGGAGGAGGAGGAGGAGGGGGCATCTTGGGAGCTTCTGGGGACACTCTTGGGGCCTCCTGGGAGCTTCCTGGGAGCCTCTTGGACCTTTGGGGGCTTCTCGAGGGCCTCTTTGCCCGTCTCTGGGCCTTCCTGGCCCGTCTGACGCCGTCGGGAGCCGTCTTGGGGGGCCTCTCTGGGCCGACTTGGGGCCCTTCCTTGGGGTGCTCGAGATCTGTCTCGGAGGCCATCTTGGACGTCTTGGAGTTTTTGGGGCCGTCTTGGGTCCTCTTGGGCCGTTCTGGGGCCATCTTGGAGGCCTCGTGGGCGATCTCGGGGCGATCTTTGGGAACTCTTGGGCCGTCTCGGGCTTTCGGAAGGCCGAAAAGACAAATCAAACACACAAACAAGCAAACAACCTAAGGGACAATCAATGATTTTGGCCTCTTCGGGCCATCTTGGGCCGTCTTGGAGGCCTCTTGGGGGCGTTTTGGGCCGCCTTGGAGGCTTCTTTGGCGGACTTGGAGGTATCTTGGGCCCTCGTGGGCCGTCTTGGAGGCCATCTTGGATTTTCCTGGGCGAACTTGGAGGCCATCTTGGGACGTCTCGGGGGATTTTGTCCGGACGTTGAGGTGCTTTGCGGTCCCTTCTGGGTGGCCGGCGTGCCGGGCCGCAGCTCCGGGCGTGCTGGAAACAAACCAAAACCAAGCCGTATAGGATTCAGCACGTCAGGCACCCCTGTGATAGATCAACAGGGAGCGGCGGATTCTACCGAAGACGCCTACGGCGAATCACCGCCGCCCCCGCCTTCTAGAATCGCCCATGTGGCCGAGCGTTGTGGCAAAAGCTCTGCCAAGGTATCGGGCCATGTGTTCCCCCAGCCGTTGTGGAAACCCTTCGGGGAACATTTGGGGGAGGATGGTGAGGAAGATCAAGAGGAGGCGGAGGAGGAGGTGGAGGTGGAGAAGGAGGAGGAAGAGGAAGGTCAGGAGGAGGAGGAGGAGGAGGAGGAGGAGGAGGAGGAGGAGGGGGCATCTTGGGAGCGTCTGGGGACACTCTTGGGGCCTCCTGGGAGCTTCCTGGGAGCCTCTTGGACCTTTGGGGGCTTCTCGGGGGCCTCCTTGGCCGTCTTGGGGGGCCTTTCTGGGCCGACTTGGGGCTTTCTTGGGGTGCTCCAGTGCCGTCTTGGATGCCATCTTGAGCGTCTTGGAGGCCTCTTGGGCCGTCTTGGGGGCCTCTTGGGGCCGTCTTGGTGGCCTCTTCGGGCCGTTCTCGGGCCAAACTGGAGACCTCTTGGGCGATCTTTGGGGGCTCTTGGGCCGTCTCGAGCCGTTGGACGGCCGAAAAAAAAACGAATGTCATAATCTTTCAAAAACTCATGGGAATTCAATCATGATTTTGGCCTTTTCGGGCCTTCTGGAGGCCCTCTCGGAGGCCTCTTGGGCCGTCTTGTGCCGTCTTAGGGCCATCTTCGGCCGTCTTGATGGGCTCCTGGCCCGTCTGACGCCGTCGGAAGCCGTTTGGGGGGCCTCACTGGGCCGACGTGGGGCCCTCTTGGAATGCTCTATGGCAGTCTTAGAGGCTATCTTGGGCGTCTTGGAGGCCTCTTGGGTCGTCTTGGGGGCCTCTTGGGGCCGTCTTGGGGCCTCTTGGGCCGTTCTGGGGCCATTTTGGAGGCCTCTTGGGCGATCTTGGGGCGATCTTTGGGGCTTTCGGGCCGTCTCGGGCCGTCGGAAGGCCGAAAAGAAGCACATGTCGAACTCCTTCAAAAACTCAAGGGAAAATCCATACTTTTGGCCTCTTCAGGCCTTCCTGCAGGCCCTCTTGGAGGCCTCTTGGGCCGTCTTGGGCCAGCTTCCAGCCGACTTCGGCCATCTTGGTGGGCTCCTGACCCGTCTGACGTCGGAAGCCGTTTGGGGGGCCTCTCTGGGCCGACTTGGGGCCCACTTGGGTTGCTCCAGGGCCGTCTTAGAGGCCATCTTGGGCGTCTTGGAGGCCTCTTGGGTCGTCTTTGTGCCCCCTTGGGGTCGTCTTGGAGGCCTCTTGGGCAGTCCTGAGGCTATCTTGGAGGCCTCTTGGGCGCTCTGGGGGCGATCTTGGGAACCTCTTGGGCCGTCTTGGGTCGTCGGAAAGCCGAAAAGGAGCAAATGCCAAAATCTTCCAAAAACCGAAGGAAAAACACTGATTTGGGCCTCTTCGGGCCCTCGTGGAGGACCTCTTGAAGGCCTCTTGGGCCGTCTTGGAGGCCTCTTGAAGGCCCCTGGGGCCATCTTGGGTCATCTTGATGCCGTCTTGGAGGCCATTTTGGCCGTCTTGAATTCATCTTGAAGGCCGTCTTGGAGCCGTCTGGAGCAGGAAAAACCTTTGCAACTGGGTCTGGAAGATCTTTCTGGGTGGCCGCCGGGAGGGCACCTCTTGGGCACCTCTTGGGCCGTCTTGGGCCGTCTTGGAGGTTTCTCGGGCGGACTTGGAGGCATCTCCTCCTCTCCTGGGCCGTCTTGGAGGCCATCCTGGAGGCCATCTTGGGCCAACGTGGCCATTTTGGAGGCCATCTTGAGCTGTCTTGGAGGATTTTTTTCCGGATTGAGGTTTTTCCAGGTGGCCGGCGGGACGCGCCGGAGCCTCAGGGGGAGTTCTTTTGGAAAAAGAGCCAAAACAAAAACCGAAAGGATCCAGCACGCCAGGCACCCTTGCGATGAATCGACAGGGGCGGCAGATCGTGACGCCTACGGCGAATCACTGCCGCCCCCTGTCTTTTTGGAAGCGCCTATGTGGCCGAACGTTGAGGCCAGACCTGCCAAGCTATCGGACCATGTGTTCCCCGAATCGGTTTGGAAAGCCTTCGGGGAACACGTGGGCATCTTGAAGGTCATCTTGGCCGTCTGGAGGTCATTTTGACCCTTTCGGGCCTTCTTGGAGGACGTCTTGGAGGGCTCTTGGACCGCCTTGGAGGCCATGTTGAGCGTCTTGGAGACCTCTTGGGCTGTCTTGGAGGCCTCTTGGGGCCGTGTCTTGGGCCTCTTGGGCGATCTTTGGGGGCACTTGGGCCGTCTCGGGCCGTCGGATGGCAGAACAAAAAGCAAATGCCACAATCCTTCAAAAACCCATGGGAAATCAATGATTGTGGCCTTTTCGGGCCTTCTGGAGGCCCTCTCGGAGGCCTCTTGGGCCGTCTTGGGCCATCTTAGGGCCATGTTCGGCCGTCTTGGTGGGCTCCTGGTCCGTCTGACGCCGTCGGAAGCAGTTTGAGGGGCCTCTCTGGGCCGACTTGAGGCCCTCTTGGGCTGCTCCAGGGCCGTCTTGGAGGCCATCTTGGGCGTCTTAAAGGCATCCTGTGCTGTCTTGGGGGCCTCTTGGGGCCGTCTTGGGGCCCTCTTGGGCCGTTCTGGGGCCATTTTGGAGGCGATCTTTGGGGGCTCTTGGGCCGTCTTGGGGTCGTCGGAAGGCAGAAAAAGGAAATGTCAAAAAATCCTTCGAAAATCAAGGTTTTTGCCCTTTTCTGTCCTTCCTGGAGGCCCTCTTGGGGGCCTCTTGGGCCGTCTTGGGCCAGCTTCGAGCCAGCTTCGGACATCTTGGTGGGCTCCTGGCACGTCTGACGCCGTCGGGAGCCGTTTGGGAGGCCTTTCTGGGCCGACTGGGGGCCCTCTTGGGGCCCATCTTGGGCGTATTGGAGGCTATCTTGGGCGTGTTGGAGGTCTCTTGGGCCCTCTTGGGGCCGTCTTGGAGGCCACTTGGGCCGTCATGGGGCCCTCTTGGGGGCCTCTTGGGCGATCTTGGGTGCCTCTTGGGCCGTCTTCAGCAGTCGGAATGCCGAGAAGAAGCAAATTCCAAAATCCTTCAAACACCTAAAGAAATGATGATTCCGGTCTCTTGGGGCCCTCCTGGAGGACCTCTTGGAGGCCTCTTGGGCCGTCTGGGAGGCCTCTGGGGAGCCTCTTGGGCCGTCTTGGGCCATCTTGGACTCTTGGGCCGTCTTGGAGGCCGTCTTGGACCATCTTGGGCGGACTTGAAGGCCATCTTGGGCCATCTTCGCGATTTGTTCAGGATGTCCCGAGCGAAGCGGCCGTTTCGGGGAGGATTTTTTGTGGACGTTGCGGTCCTGGAAGAGCCTCCCGGGACCCTGGCGGGACGGGCCGAAGCGCCAGGGGGCGTTCTTTTGGAAAAAGAACCAAAACCAAAACCGAAAGGATCCAGCACGCCAGGCACCCCTGCGATGAATCGACAGGGGGCGGCGGATCGAATGGTCTTTGGCCCATCCCGCCACCGTGCCTGGGTTGTGTGTGTATGAAGCCTAGTGGATTTTCGTTG
>CAUYUJ010020543.1:115860-125860 GCA_963575745.1 Prorocentrum cordatum | reverse complement strand
TTGACAGGAAGCGCGGCTCGCTGCACCGTGACGATCTGGAGAGAACGACGGAGTCCTCCTGGTCCTCCTAGTCCTCCTAGTCCTCCTCCTACTCCTCCTCCTCCCACCTCCTCTTCTCCTTCCTCTCCTCCTCCTCCTCCTCCTCCCGTCTCCTGCACCGCCAATTGCACCGTGCCTCATCATCATCCTCGCCCTTCATCCCTCCTCTCTCTTCCCTCCTCTCCTCCCTCCTCCTTCTCAATCTTCCTCCTCCTCCCTCCTCCTCCCTCCCTCCGTCCTGTCGCCTCCCTCCTCCCTCCTTCCTCCCTCCTTCCCTCCCGCCCTCCTCCCTCCTCATTCCTCCCTCGTCCTCCTCCCGCCTCCCTCCGGGTCCTCCTCCTCCTCCTCCTCATATTTCCCCTCCTCCCCATCCTCTTCCTCCTCCTCCTCCTCATCATCAGAAGCAGCAGCAACGTCAGCATCATCATCATCATCATCATCATCATCATCATCATCATCATCATCATCATCATCATCATCATCATCATCATCATCATCATCATCATCATAATCAGCAGCAGCATCATCATCATCATCATCATCATCATCGGCAGCATCAGCATCATCATCATCATAATCATCATCATCATCATCATCATCATCACCATCCTCGTCATCGTCATCGTCATCGTCATCGTCAGCAGCAGCATCAGCAGCAGCATCATTAGCAGCAGCATCATCCTCAGCATCATCATGATCATCAGCCTTCCCGCTTCCTCCTCCTCGTCCTCCTCCTCGTCCTCCTCCTCGTCCTCCTGCTTCTTCTTATCCCCATCGCGCCCGCTGATTGCAGTCGTCTGCAGCTTCTCGGCCCGAGCTTGCCCCGCTTCGGCCCCCGCCGCCCCTCCCGCGCCCGCGCGACCAGGGGCGCCGGGAGCCTGCGCCGGCCCCCGCTGCTCAGGTGACCATCGACTTCTACGCGGCGGCGGCTTTCTTCTCGGACCACGCGTGGGCCGCCGCCCAAGGCGGTGGTCCACTCTCCCCCCTCGAGCGCGGTATTGCACGGGGCCCACTTTCCCGTCAATCCGTACTCGTGTGGGGCGAGCCCGACTGCGCCGAGCAGCCAGTCGGTGACGGCACGGGGTTGCCTCCCTGTTCGGGTTGGCTCGCGCCACTCCTTCCTGCACGCCGCTAGCCTGCAGGCGGGGCGCTCGCGCGCCCCTCAGGCCACCTGTCCTACAGGCGCCTGTCGCCAACGGCCTCCTGGCCCATGGCGTCCGCGGCTGCACCCCCAGCTTCCCGCGGTACCGACCCGCCGCGCTGGTGCCCCCCGACGGGCCCGCCGCCTCCTCTGCAGCAAAACCTTCCTCCACCTCCCCCTCCTTTCTTCCGCCATTCTTCCCCTTCTTCCTCTGGGGTGGCGGAGTTGGAGACTCATGGGAGGACCGGAGGAAGGAGAGGTGGAGCTTGCACGCCATGTGCTGCGGCACCTGATCAGTCCAATGTCTCACGAGGTGCTCCGGCGCACAGCTCCTACGCCCGCCTCCCGATGGCCCCAGACGGCGCACTGTCTCTGCCTGCCAGTCGTGCCGCCAGCGAAGCCACTGCCGATGAGAGCATCCCTCAGAGCCGCCCGTCAGAGGGCACAGGCGCCAACGGTGCGAAGACAACCGCGCTGTGGGTGGAGGGGCCGGAGTTGGTGGACCCTTCTAACCTCCACCTCCTCGCTACTCCTTCTCCTCCCCTCGCCGCCTCGCCCTGGCTCAACCTTGATGCTTGGCGGAGCAGCCCTCGTGCGGACACCTGTGGCTTCGAGGTCGCTGAAGGCTTCTCCTGTCCCGCGGGGTGGGGCGCCGGCGGCGCTACGACGATTCCGCCCTATCCTGGCTGGGACGCTCCAGCGCGCGAGCCGCCCGACTTGCCTGGGCTGGCGAGTACGGTGCAACGCCCCCGCCCGCCTCCAGGGATCCTCCACCGCTTTCCATGAGCTTGCAGGCGGACTCGCCGCCAGGCTTCGCTGGGCTGGAGGGCGCCCCGCTCGCGATGGGGCCGTTCCCCACTCTCGCTGACGTGGAGGCTGGTGCTCGCGTGCCCCCGTCAAATTCCATGATCGCCATCGCTCCGACATATGGGGTTCACCTGTCAGGAGGTGCCAACTCGCAGTGGACTTTCATCGAGAAGCACGTTTCGCACCCTCTGGTGCGCACTTCCTTTCAGCCGCCGATGCACGCGTGGGACCCGCACACGGGCTCCGACATTCAGAGCGTGGCTCCGCCACCAGGCTTCGCCGGCTTGGAAGCTGGCGCACGGGTGCCGCCTTTGGTCGACTCCCGCGCGTCCGATGCTGCGGGTGGGGGTCCGTGGCTTAGCGGCGAGCGTCTGCCGTGCACCGGGTCGTCGCCACTGCCGTTTTGGCGCCCCACGGCCGCCGTCGGTGACCGCGCGGCTGGCGGAGCCGCCGTGAGTGCGGAGTCGCCTCCTGTCGGTGGTGGCTCGCCTTCCCACGTCGGGCGGGTTGGGCCGCCGCCGGGCCTCGCCGACCCACAGGCGGGAGTTCATGCGCACCCGTCTCTCCTCCCTAGCAATGTTCGCCCGGCCTCTTTGACTGCACAACCGAACCTGGAGTCCGCCGCCGTGGCGCCGCCGTCGACGCACGTCTGCGCGACCGCTGCCTTGGTTGGGACTCCGGCGCTTGTCAGCAGTATTCACCTGGTCGCTACGCCAGGCGGTACCTCGACGGCTCGGTGTCACCATTCACCGCCTGGCGGTTGCACTGGAGCCAGGCGCCACCGCTGGTGCATCCTGGGCGGCCCGCGCAGCGGTTGCTCGCGAGTCATCCTCGACGCCCCCCCTGCTGCCACGATGGGGGTCGGTGGGCGGGGGGTCGCTTCGAGCGCTTCGGACGCGGATTCTGCTCCCAGACGCGCCACTGGCGGGCCCCCAGCGATGTTCGGGGGACCCCCTGCTGTGCACGCAGTCTCGCTTGCGAGCAGTCCCACCACAGCGAGGGCGCCCACTGCCATCGGTAGCGTGGTGGACGCGCCAGAAACGCCCGTCCGCAGTGCCTCGACCGAAGCTGCGATCCCCACGCCTCGGGGCGCTTGCACTCGGAACGCAGCGGGCACTCAAGCAGCGGGATCACCTCCAGGCCTCATCGGCCCCGCCGCGGGCTCCTCGGGTGAAGGCGTCGCCGCAGCCGCTGCCATTGCAGCGAGGCCCCGACGCTTCTCGTGCAAATCGGATCCAGGGCCCCGTCGCGTCGATCCCTGCCCGCGCTCGCGAGCGCCTGCTGGCCGACCCTCGTGGTCTGAGCCCCTCTCCGTCCCCACTGGTAGGCATGCGCCCCTCCAGCGATGCTGTTGCGGCCCCGCAGGGAGGGGTTCGTGCCGCCGGTGGAATGTCAGGAGCGGGCTCGCCCGCGGCGGACACGACGCCCCGCGATGCGGTCCCTGCGCTCCGCTCTGGTCGAGGAGTCGCTTTCGCCGCGGGCTCCTCGGATGAATGCGTCGCCGCAGCCACTGCCACTATCGCGCGGCCCCGTCGCCGCTCGGCCTCCACCAACAGCAACCCCGCACTCCCCGCCTTCAGGCTCCGACGTGTTCGTAGGGTCCGCACTCGGCGTGGAGGACGGCGGGGTCGTGGGGCCGCCGATGGAAGCTGCTGTACAGCTCACGCTCCAGCCCATGCTGGTGCGACTGCCTCGTCTACGGACGCCCTCGTCGGTGCTTCAGAGGCCGCTTCTGGGGCCCGTGCTCCAGGGAGCCGCAGTTCGCTGGTGCAGGTGGCGGCGGGCCCTTGCCGCGCCGCTCCCGCCGGTTCCCAGGCCGCCGGCGATGCCGCCCTCCATGGCGGCGCATCCCAACACAGGGGTGGACGCACGCGCCCTGCGTGCCCTGGCCGAGGGCTCACGCAGCGGCGAGTCGCTGAAAGCGACGACGCTGCTGCTGCCAAGCGAGCCTGGGCTGAGCGAGGCCGTGAGAGTAGGCACGCGCTCCTCCAGCGATGCTGTTACGGCCCCGCAGGGAGGAGCTCGTGCCGCTGTCGCGACTCTCGCTCTACCCCCGGCTCCCCCTCAGGGCCGAGTGGCCAGTTTGGCCAGTTTCACCATGCTGCCGGAGTCCATGCCGTCGGTGACTCCGACGCGCCGTCCTTCGGTTCTATCGGTTCTGGTGGCAGTGGGAAGCCCCTTCGAGGTGACCTATCCTCAGGGGTCACAGCCGCTCCACAGGCCCCTCGATTTGACTTGTCCTCAGGGGCCGCTGCCAGTTCCGAACCCTCTCGCGTTGATTCGCCCGCAGGGGATTTAGACCCGAGGTCGTCTGCACCTGCCAGCGCCACGCCATGCCATTCTGGTCGGTTTCACCGCGGTGCTGAGGCCCACGCTCCTGGGGCTTCAGCCCGTGCCAGCACGGGCATTGGCAGATCTGCGCCCTTCGTGGCCGATCTGTCCGCCTTGTTGCGCCTGTTCCCAGGCGCCAGCATCGACGTCACCCACTGGGCCGCTGCTCTTGCCCAGGTCGGGATGGGGACTCGATGCTCCCTTGCCGCTTTTACCCGCACTTCCCTCTGCGCGCCGGATTGGGACGACTCGTACCTGTCGGAGTCGGTTCCCCGCGATCCATGGCCGTGCCCTCCGTCGCCGCCTTTACCGCCGCCGCCTGGCCACCTGTCGGGTCGCGCGCGTGAGCGCTGGCGTGTGAGGCGCGCCGCCCGCACGTTGTCGCAGCATGCTGTTGTTGCGCTCAACTGGCTCACCCTGGGCCATCCGAGCTTCGCTCCCGCCGAAGCCAAAGTGCGGGCAACGGTCACACCCTGCCAGGAGGGTATCCGCAGTCGCCTCGAGCGTCTGTGTCGGATCGCAGTTCGCCTTGCCCGCAGCGGCAAGAGCGACCTTGGTCGAGCTTTCGCTAAGTTCGACTCTACCGAAGTCTCGCTCCATGGCCTGGCCACCCATGTCGCAGCTCTTGAGGCTTCTTTCACATCCTCTTCCCAAGTGCCCGCCCCCATGCGGCAACTCCCCGTCAGCGCGACGCCCTTGGCTAGCTCGTTGGCGGCCGCGGCAGGCTGGGACTCCCCCCAGGCTGAGCCTTTCGACCTTCGGGTCCAGGCGTCCCGCATCAAGTGGGATTACTCGCCTACGTTTGATCCCACTCCGTACTTGTCCGACCTGGTACGTTCCGCCTTTCACGACCCCGACGTCATGCGGCTACCAGAGGACGAGTGGCCTTCGGGCTTTTCGGGTGCTCGTGTGCACATGGACCGCGAGCAGCTCTGGGAGCTCCTGCGCAAGTGGGACTCTTGTTGCGCCCTGTATCAGACTCCCTCCGACAACCTCGCCTGGGACGAGGCTTGTGGAGCGTTCAGGGTCCCGAAGGACGAGGCTTATGACCGTCTCATCCTGAACCCGACGGTAGTAAACAGTCGTTGCAACAGCGTGTCCTCCAGCACTCAACGCCTTGGCCAGGGTTTCCTTCTGTGCCGCCTGGGGCTCGCGCCCGGGGAATGGCTGGTGGTCTCATGCGACGACCTGCGCGAGTTCTACTACACGTTCAAGGTCCCGCCCGCTCGTGCTCGCCGCAACGCCCTCCGTGTCAAGCTCCCCAGCTCGCGGTTCAGAGGCTTCGACGCGTGGCGGGAGGACCATGAGGGGTTGGACGTTTCTCCCTGCCTTAATGCGCTGGCCATGGGTGACAACATGGCAGTGGAAATCGCCAACTCCGCACACGAGGGCGTGCTGCGCAGCTTCGGCGCGCTCCGGCCTACCGAGCAGGCGGTGCATCGTCTGCCGTTCCCTCGGGGGCCGCACGTCGAGATGTTAAACATCGACGACCACACGGGCTTTCAGAAGCTCTCGCGGCGCGGGAGCGCCCCGCGCCCCGACGACCCGACACGCCGCGACAGGGAGGTCTTTGCTGCGTGCGATCGCGGCTACCCCCGGGTGGGTCTCATTCAGCACCCCGGGAAGAGAGCCAGGGGCGAGACCCACAAAGTCGTTGTCGGCGCCGAGGTGGAAGGCAGGATCGGCAGAGTGTGTGCTCCCCTGGTTCGCACTGTGGCCCTTTGCCGCCTGACTCTGATCCAGGTGTTCCTCGGTCGCTCGACCCGGGCGTTGTTGAGCTCGCTCGTGGGCTGTTGGGTGCAGGTGTTTTTGTATCGACGTCCCATCTTGTCGATATTCACTCACTTCTACACCTTCATCTCGACTCTTCCCGACGACGGGATTGAGTATGAGCTTCCGTCTTCGGTTCGCGACGAGTTGCAAGCCCCGTGGGGCCCCACGTAACCTAGATTGCTCTTCTGCTAACGGAAGATAAAAACAAGTACCCTAACAACCTAATACTAGTAAAAATAAAAAATACAGAAAAAAAAAATAAAAAACCTGTACTTAAAACAACCTCCCTACCTAAAGACACTATAAATCTACCTAAACCTCCTGTAGCAGAAAACTCTATTTAAGAAATACCTATGACCTCATAAACATAACAACCATTAAAAGACTTTCGTTGCGATGACCGACCTACGGGCGACGCCTTGCCCTGAAGTGTACGGCACGGATGCCTCCCTCGGCTGGGGCGGGGTTGTCCGCAGCGACATCAGTTCGCACCTGTCGCAAGAATTGCGGCGGCGCTCCGAGCATGGCGGCTGGCATACTCGTCTCCACGACCGCCATCTGCTCATGGTTCTGAGCCGCGGGGAACCTTTAGGCCCCGAGTTGACCCAGCTGCACCGCGAGGCCGGGCTTCCTTCCCTCGAGCTCCCCATCGCACCGCGCTGGGTCAGTGAGTTGTCGGAGGCGCTGCGTTTCCGCTTAGCTTATAAGTGGGAATTTCGCATGCCCCGCCACATCAACATCCTGGAGACCACCGTGTTCAAGAGTCTGTGCAAGTACTGTTGCATCCGCAACCCTGACTCACGGATCCCTGTTCTCTTGGATTCACAAGTGGCACTAGGCGCGGCCGCCCACGGTCGGAGCAGCAGCCCTGGCCTTTCGCATGTGTTGAGCACCTCCTTGCCGTACATTTTGGGGGGCGGGCTCTACATGGGCGGGCTCTATGTTCCGACCGACGTCCACCGAGCGGACGACCCCGCGCGCAATCGCCCTGTTCGCCCCCCCCTCGCGTGTCGAGCCTGCTTGGTTGCTTGACATCGACGAGGGGCGCTTTGAGCGATTCGACATGATAGCGGCCGCCGACGCCGCATCCGCCTACCCGACTTGTCTGTGGGGCCGGTTCGTGCTGCAAGATCTGGCTCGCAGCCCCGCCGCGGGCGCGGGCCCGCTCGGGCTCCCCGCGGATCGCCACGTGCGAGCGCCAGCCCAGGTCGACAGGGGAGACGCGACGGCCACCGCCGAGGCCCGCGGCGCATATGAAAGCGCCGCGCCGCGCAGGGGGACTCCCTTTTCCGTCGAGGTGCCCTCGAGCGCGGCAGCGGTGAGCTTCTCCGCGTCGCGATGCACTCGCGCCCGTGACAGCCTGCCGGCCGCCCCTCGGGTACCAAGCCCTTCGCCGTCCCCACCGGTAGGCATGCGCCTCTCCAGCGATGCTGTTACGGCCCCGCAGGGAGGAGTTCGTGCCGCCGGCGGGGGACCAGGAGAGGGTGCGCCCGAGCGGAGGTCACGCGCCAAGTGCGACGCAATCGCCGCTGCTCGACCTGGTACGCCTGCGGGGGGCACTCACCCCGTCTCGCTTCTGTCGAAGGCAACCGGCTCGGCTCCCGCTTCGTTGGGGGGTCTTCTGGGTCGTCCACCCGTCACGATTCAGACTCGCCACCGCCAAGCTCGTGCCGCCAAACTTGCTGCTGCGCACGGCCTGCTCCACCTGGAGCGCGGTGCAACCACTGATCGCGTGAACGCTCAGTTTCGACGGCTGGGTTGGGCCTGCCATCCCGGCCGCGATACGTCGATCGAGGCCAGCAGGAAATGGCGTGCTCTCTGTGACGCCAAAGCCTTCATCCTCGGGCCTGGGCGCGATGTGGTTGGCTCCGATGCCCCGGCCTCTGGCGGCGCTACTCGCCGTGCTTCAGGCGGAGGGCTCTTGGCGGCGGGAAGGCGTGACGACACGAACCGCTCGCGCGGGGTCACCACTCGGGATTCGGCTCTCGACGCCTCCCTTGGTGCTCGCCCCCGCGGCGTGCCGGGGGAGCGTCGGAACGCTTATGGTGCGTATCCAAACGCAGAGCCGAGCGCGGTCGCTAGCTGGTGCGATTCAGGGTCGCGGGCTGCGCCACGTTGCGCAGTGCAGACCCCCGCGATGCCCACTGCCGCCATGCGACGCACGCAAGCTCGCCTGGAGGCCGACCTGAGGGCCGCCCATACCGCGGTCGCGGCGCTCCCGTCTTTTCGAGCCAGCACCTTGCCCCCCTTGCCAGGGTGCCGCACCGACGCCCATAGCGTCGCGCCGCGCGCCAGCTCTGCGCCTGCCCTGCTGGCCGGGCGCTCGCAGGGCGCAGCGGTTATGCTGCGTGCTACCCGCGAGCGGGCTGCCATTGCGGCCACCGCCGGGGCGGCACAACCTAGAGCCGTGCTTCCGTGGGGCCACAGCGCAGCACGCAGCGAGGTGTCGCCGGTTCCCAGCCTTCCCGACTCCTGCTGC
The DNA here is from genome assembly GCA_963575745.1 of Prorocentrum cordatum. Lineage (NCBI taxonomy): Eukaryota > Dinophyceae > Prorocentrales > Prorocentraceae > Prorocentrum > Prorocentrum cordatum. The sequence continues at coordinate 117,290 of CAUYUJ010020543.1, read as the reverse complement.
GCCGACAAGCGTGCCGACTCCTGCGACGCCCAGCTCACCGAGTCCCGCGGCGACCAGCTCACTGACTGTCATCCCTCCCAGCTCACCGACTTTCGCACCGACCAGCTCGCTGATTCCCGCGTCGACCCGATCGCCGACTCGCGTGCCGAGGGGCTCGCCGACGCCCGTGCCGTCCAGCGCGCTGACGCCTTCACTTGGTCCGACTCCCGTGCCGATCCGCTCACCGGGTTAGCACTGCGCACCGGCCGGGTCGTGGGCCCGACGACCGCGGTTGCGAAGCGCGTGCGGGACGAACGGCGCGCTTTGGCTCGGTTCCGCGCCTCGGTCGATGCTTGCGACGCCGCCCTTACCGAAGTTGAATTCGGTCGAGGCGCGGAGGCTGGGGGCCCAAGTCCGGTTGAGCTTTTGCAGTCGTCCTTGGCCGAGCTCGAGCGCCAGAAGGCGGCGTTGCGCATCGCCCGCTCTCGCACTGCCGAATGCATCAGAGGTTGCGTTTCCGCTTCGGGCTTTTCGGGTGGAGGCGCCGCCGCAGCCGATGCCGGCGCGCCCCTGAGTGCTCCCACCACGGCCGGTAGCGCTACGCACCGCCAATCGGGAGTCGCGCCGGGCACCGGCGATGTCAGCGAGGCCCCCCGCGCCGAACAGCGCAAACGCAGGCGTGTTCGGGCGCTCGCCGGAGCGGCAGCTACCACTCCGGCCAATTCGTCTGGTCGCGAGCCGCCCGCGCCAGCCTTCGTGGCAGGGCGCCAGGAGCGGCCTGCCTCTCTGTCGCCTGCGTTTCCCGAGGGGGCTTCCGAGGCCCTCGGGGTGCAGGTGGACAGCCACTGTCGGCTCGTCCCCTCTTGCGACGACCAGCGCACTCGTTCGCTTAAAGCGTTTGACGTGTGGAGCGTCGAGCACACAGGTGTGGCACTTGCCACTTGGGCCCGCAGCGGCATCTTGCTCGGGAGAGCGCTCGCGACCTTCGGCGTGTGGTTGTACGATGCTGGCCTCCCCCGCCTCGTCTTTGTGAATGCGATCCGGGGAGCGCAGGCTCTTCAGCCCCAGTGGAGGGGCGTCCTCACCGAGGCGTGGGATGTGGCAAAACGGTGGATCCCTTCCAAGCCTCCCTGTCCCATCCCACCGCTGCCACGTGCTTTGCTGCGCGCCATGGTAGCGTTTTGCCTCGCATGGGACTGGCCTGATATGGCCACCCTGCTGCTTGCCGTGTTCACTATGTCCGTGAGGCCTGGTGAGTTGGCAACCGCCCGCCGGAGCGACCTCACTCTGCCCATTGACCGCCGCGAGTCCGCGGGCGACGCTTTGCTGAGCATTTCTGTTCCGGAGGCCCAGGGGTCGGGCGGAGAGCGTCAACACGCTCGGTGCTCCGACCGAGCAGTGGTCAGGATGATGGAGCTGGTCTTCAGAGATTTGACTCCCACCGATCCCCT
>CAUYUJ010020543.1:70860-110860 GCA_963575745.1 Prorocentrum cordatum | reverse complement strand
GCGGAGATGCATTCCACATTTATCTCACGATTTGCATTTCCCGTCGAACACTCCAGGCAACAAGGCCTATAAGGAACGCGTACGGCAGAGACTGTTCGGATTGGGTCAACAAGCGTTGGCAACAATTGGTAGTGGCAAGAACACGGCGGAGACGGATTTGGAGATTGCAGTGCTGGAATACATGTTGACGAACGCGGGTTGCAAACGCGGAGTCAAATAACAAGCACTTGGTTGAGCTGACATTGAAAAAGGAGAATCCACCGCATAATGCAAATTGCCTGCGCGAGCGTATATGGAGCATGCAGGAAGAGCTCGTGCAAGTCGACAAAGAGTTCGAGCAGGTGCGGCAGGCAGTCGCTGAGCTAGAGAACGAGGATTCCGATTACGACACGCGTGGATGTGAAGCAGCTGCAGGACCAGCGGGTGCAGGCGGACCACAGCCACCACAGCCACGGCCTCCGTCACTGGACCACCTCAGCCACCACCGCAGCCGCCTGCCTCTTCAATCCCAAGCCCACCGAAAGCAGAGAGTCCAGCAGACCCGCCAGTGAGTTCGAAGCAGCCCATATGAGACAAATCAGGTCCTCACCAACTTGGGTCTATATGTGATCGTCATCGGATGCGGCATCAACGCTTCGCCTATCGCAGGTGCAGGTGAGATGGGCAGTGCAGCTAATGGTGCGAGCGCGATGGGCAGCGTCGCTAGCGGTACTTGCGCGGGCGCGATAGTCAGCGCTGGAGTTTTCTACAGCGGAGTTCCAGTGGAGGGTGTCACACAGGAGCAGGACCTTCCTCTGCGGCGATGCTCGAGAAGCCTCCCCTCCGCCCGCGAGCCCTGCCACCATCTACGGCCTTAGCGGCGCAGGGCGCGCAATCGCTCCCGTCGTCTTATGCCAGGAGCAGAACGTGCTCCGATAGCAAGACGCAGCGACTCCGCGTGCGATTCCCGACGATGGTTCGGCACAGGTGTTGCGCGCAGAGATGCCACCCCCAACGCAGCCATGTTCGCGCGAGTTCCCAGAGAACCTGCAGATGGAGGCACCGAAGACATCGCATAGCGGTTCAGAGGCAACGGCGAGCTCGGGACAGGAGGCGGCGGTCAAGCCATCTCCAGCTCGAGCAACATCGAGCTTGAGTCGCGAGTCCATGACGTGAGTTTCACCGTCGCGCACGTCAACTTGCTCGGATTGTTGTCTCGCTGCGCTGAAGTCCGCCACGCATTGGAACAATCGCGGTGGCCGGGTCCATTTGCGATTGCGGAGAGTTTCTTGTTCCAGCCCATGCGCGGCGTCTCTTTCAACGGGTGCGAATTCGTTTCGCGCCTGGAGCTCGGGGCGGGGGGCAAGGGGGAGGCGCGCCACTGCTCCAAGTCCAATTCTGCACCGCGTGTTCTTCGGATCCCTTGCTCTGACGGTCATGCGAGGTCTTGGCACGTCGTTTACCCGCGCCAGGGGCCAATCGCCCCCGCCGCGCGGCATCGCCCCCTTCGCAGTGGAGAAGTTGCGCCGACGCACGCCCTGGAGGCCGAGTGGGCGACGTTGAAAGATTTCGCGGTTGCTACTGCGGCAGTCGGCTACGCCCGCGCCCGCAGCCCGCGCCGGCCCCGGCATTCGAGCGGCAATTCGATGGGCGGGGGGCGCGGCAAGCCGCGCGCGCGAGATCAGGCCTGAATGAGAAAGCCGGGAACCTCAACCGGGGCGAGCGCCTCTTGGATTGCGTCCTGCGCGGCCCCGGCGGCCCCATCTCCGGCGTCGTTCGCCAAGTTGCGCCCCGCATCAGCGACCGCAGCGTCGCCGTTGCCAAGCTGGTTTGTCGCGCGATCTTCTCGGAGCCGATCGTCGGAGAGCATCGGCTGATTATCGGGGGAGCGTGAGACCCGGGTTTGCCAGGACTCGGGTTCGCCATCGTTTTTTGACGACCGCGCCTCGGATTTTGACGAGGAGGAGTTTCATGGGATGTCTGCAGCGGGAGGCCTCGTCAAAATGCAGGCTCGGCCTCGTCTTTCTTTTGGCGACCTCGTCGGGGATTTCCGGGCCCCCTGTGCCCAGGTCTTGCGCCCCCCTGAGATTAGGGCCCCCTCGGTATATTGAATTTGAGTATGAGACGGCGCACTTTTTACCGGGATTGCAGCGCCGAGTGCGCGCCCGCTAAGTTCGCCGAATTATCGCTGTCAGCCGCGAGGCGTCTGACCCCTGCCCGGCGAAGCATTTCCCTGGAGACAGGCGCCCGCAGCTCATCGACGGGATGATTGCGGCCGCGGGAACCCTGGGCGACGCCGACAAGCAGATGCTCTGCCTGCGCGATTTGCTCATGGAGCGCAACAAATGTGACCCCCTCTCGGACGGCTGCGCACTTTAACTTTGCAGCTTGCTTCGAAAAATGGTGGCGCACACGCGGCGCTCTCACATGCGGGCCAGCCGCGCGTCTTCGCCCCCCACCCCCGCTCGTCGGAATTCTCGTCGGCAGCGGGCGACGCCCCCCAAAGGTCACTTTTGCAAGACGTGCTTTGCTAGGAAATTGCGGCTTTTTGCTTGCAGCCGACGACGACTTCTCCGAGTTCCAGTCGAAGGCCGACCAAGACGCGTTTGGCTTCGCGCACCCGGGTCCGCGCCGAGGTTCTGGAACGACCGCGCGAAGGTGCCGGCGCTGACCCCGGCTCTATTCAGCCAGGCCCCTGTGGCGATTCGCCCCCAGTTCGCGCTGCCCGCGGCGATCGTCGCCGCGCCATCCTTCGCAGTGTTGGAGGGCCCACGCCATGCGTGATTAGCTGGGTGATTCCGTTGCCCGCGCGTAAAATTAAGTCCCGCCCAGGCAACTATTGGGGCATTCGCCCGGCCTCCCGCGCGCCCGAGACCGCCCGTAATTGCCGCGCCTTCAGGCCAAGCGGAGACCGCCAAGTTGCTCGCCGCCCCAGGAGAGGGCGCAAGAGCGCGCGGGCACGATGCCTGCAGTTAGCTGTCGGAGGTTGGCCGCGGCAAACGCGTTGTCGCGTTCGGCGCGGATGTGTCTGGCGCGTTGGACCGTGCGCGGGCAGACTGTCTTGTCGCCAGGCTGAAGGCGAAAGGCGCCGACAATGCATTCGTCATCGCGTTCTCATCTTGGCTTGATCCCAGGACTGCCGGCGTCGCGGTGGACTGTCTGATGCTGTCGAGGTGCAGGACATAGCGTTGCAGGGCACTGTTCTGGGGTTCCACTTTTGAACGCGCGCTGCGCTCGCGCTCGTGGCGCTGTCCCGCAGTGCGATTTCGTCGACGCCGCATTCGCGGGCGACTTGAACTGGTGGCGCGCATGTCCTGGCTCAGCTCGCAACGGCGCGGCGCTCCCCGAAGCGCCCAGACGTCGCGCGGCGCGTCGCGCCTGGGCGGGAGCAAACCAAGTGGTCTTCTGAACAAAACGCACACCCAAAAGAGAACGCGCATCTCCGACGCGTCGAACCCGCGCGGTGGCCCATCAAAAGTCTTCGGCGTCTAACTCGGCCCTCGTGTGAACCGCGCAACTGGCAGCGCGACATCTCGCCGCTGCGGGGGGCAGGCGCCTACGCCCCCTTCTCCAGACCAGCGGGCGTCTTTATTCCAACCGTAAGTTTATCAGGCTCCGCAAGTGCCGCGCTGGCCCCCGCGCGGAAGGAGACGCGCCTGCGATGCGCCACGCTGCGCGGCGCGCTCTGCAGGAGCTGGATGGATTGAAAGACGAGCTTCCAAAAACGGCGCCGGTTATCCCGAGGAGGCTGCGCTGCGCGAGCACATCAGCACCGCGGAGCATGCGCGGCGACACTTTAAATTCAGGGGAGGAAAAACACCCAGACACAATGAATCGTCGATTCCCCAGAAAATATGGGAACATATGGGAAATGGAAACCCAGAATATATGGGGAAGTGGAGAATTACTTTACTTGTGCATGTATTTGTGTGTCCCAGGGCCCCATCGTAAACCCAAGGAGTCTTGCGTGAGTTTGCGAAAGGCACGGCCCCATCCTGCCTCGTCTTCTTTGGCCTCAGCGCGACTGCCAGTTTCGCAGCGAAGCTCTGTTCGACCCGGTCGAGCCAGGCCGCGCCGAAAATTTCAGGCGGTCTACTTTCGGCGCGATCCAAAATTCAACCATCTCCCAGAAGACACAGCCGACTGTCGCAATGCGGAGGTGGCCCAACGCAGGACCCAACAAAAGGCACATGCAGTCGAAGCAGCTCGGCAGCGAGATCGGCAGCACATGCCCCGCGCGCAGGTTTGCGCAAACAGTTTCGCTTCGATCATTGAAGGATGTCGTGGTGAGGGTTGCTTCGCGCAGAAGCAACGAGTATCTGAAGCGCAATTCTGCCACTTGCGGAAATGGCCGTGGTCTCTGGAGTCCTGGCTTGTGGGTCAGGAGCCCCCCCGTGGTCCATCTTGGGGCCGTTGTCGCTGGATTCGCCACGTTTCCCCTCCTGGCCTTGGCGGGGCGCCACGGTTCTCGCGTTGCCGACGATATTTCTGTTTCTGCGAATTGGCATGTTGTCCCGAATGCGGGCTGGAAGTCCAGTGCAACAGTTCAGGGCCCCGCGTCAGTGGTCGCTCGCAGCTGTCTCGGCCCTCTCTCGTTGAAGAATCGGTTTCGCGCGCGCGCGTTGGCCTCGCGGCCTTGTTCTTTCCCCTCTGGGCTCACTCTTCGGATCGGCTTGGAATGGTAGCGGGCTCTGCACTTTCGGTTGCGGCGGCAGCGATAGTTTCAAGCATTCCACATCGCGTGTAAATCGTTTTCGAGCTCCGTCTCAGATCGTTGGCTATGGCATCCGCGAGGGCTTCGTTCCCATGCCGCCGGCCCCCTCTCTTAGAATGGGCCGTGCCAGAGCTTTGTTGGGATGTCTGGACGCCGTTGGCGCGAAGCAGTGTCGGGACTTCACGCGAGGGCCAATATTAACTTACGACGGTGTATGGCTTCGGTGACGCGAATAGTTTGTAATTTACTATGGTTAATGGATTCGGGGATGCGAATATTGCGCAATTGCAAAGGTTTGTGTGCCTCGGGGACGCAAATATTGTGTATTATACAAAGATGTATGGCCTCGGGGGCGCAACTGCCCCGTAATTTACGAAGGTGCATGGCCTCGGGGACGCGAATACTATAACATTTGTACAGGTTTGTGGCCTCGGGGACGCAAGCACGGTGTAATTTGCGAGGCTTGATGGCCCTGGGGACGCGAATATTACATGATAGTCGAACATTTTTGTTGTTGGGCGCGCGAATATTTGGTAATTTTCCAGAGTTCATGGTTTCGGGGACGCGAGTATTGTGTAATCTACAAAAGGTTTATGGCTTCGGGGACGCGACTGTTGCGCAATTCGCGATTGATTATGGCTTCGGGAATGCGGCTCTTGTGTTTTTTTAGCAAGGGTTTGGGCCTCGGGGGGGGGGAATGGTGTAATCTACTAGGGAGTATGGCTTCGGGGGCACGAATATTTTATATTTTTACGAGTCCCACGACCCCCCGGGAATCCAGACAACGCGAGCCCGGGACGCTGCTAACCAAGACGCTGTTCGGCTCCCCCCCTCGCGCGTTCAAACACACTTGACAGTAAGGAAGCAGAAAGCAGGATTGTTACAGTGGACGCTGGAAGCTGCAACTGACACAGGGAGCTGCAAGCCTAATCTTCGCAGCCGGGTGGCCCCGCCAAGAGGGCCGGCGGATCCCTCTTTGCCCCATCGTGTGCTTCGGTTTCTTTGCCGATCCCCCTCGCCATCGCGCCCTTGACCTCCCTGCTGTGGACTGTATCCCCCGCGCTCTCGCTCGCACTGGGTTTAAGTCGCACGGCGCGCTCAGTGCCAGGCGTTCGTGCCTCAGGCACGAACCACCTTGCGGCGGGCGCGCGATCGACACCGCGGATTCGGTGACACATGGCGCTCGGCTGCGCGCGAGGGGAGGGGGAGGAGGAGGAGGAGGAGGAGGAGGAGGAGGAGGAGGAGGAAGATAATAATAATCATAATAATAATAATAATAATAATTATAATAATGATAATACTAATGCTCATGATAATTCCATTATTGATATTATTATTATTAGTATTATTAGTATTATTAATAATACGATCAATAATAGTAGTATTAATAATAATAATATCAATAATAGTAATACTAATGATAATAATGATAATAATAATCATAATAATAATAATAATAATCATAGTAATAATAATAATAATACGAATAATGATAATACTAATATTATTATTAATAATAATAATAGTAATACTAATAATAATAATAAGAATAAGAATAATAATAATAATAATAATAGCAAGAAGAATACTATTACCAAGAAAAAGACGAGGAGGAGCAGGCGGAGGAGGAGCTGCAAGAGAAGGAGGCGGCCCGCCTCGAGCGCTCGCCCTCATCGGATTCCTTGTCCCTGTGGTTTCCTCCCTCGCAGACTGAGGGGGGCGCGATCCCGCCGATGTTTCTTTTTCCTCCTCCTCCCTCCTCCTCCTTCTCCTCCTCCTCCTCCTCCTCCTCCTCCTCCTCCTCCTCCCTCCTCCTACGGGGGGAGGAGGAGGATGAGGATGAGGAAGTAAAGAGAAACATCAGGAAAAGGCGAGAGGAGAAGGAGAACGAGGAGTAGGAGGAGGAGGAGGAGGAGGAGGAGGAGGAGGAGGAGGAGGAGGAGGAGGAGGAGTTGCGGAGAAGGAGGGAGAGAAAACAGTACAGGTCGAACAGGGACGACCGACTGCCTGGGCCAGGCCTGGCTTCAAGTAGAAGCGAACTTCTCAGTTCCCCGCGGAAGCGGGTCCAGCTCTTGCAGAAAGGTTCGTCCGAGAAGGGCGGGAGGGACGGAGGCAGGATGAACATGACGAGCAGGAGGAGTAAAAGGAGGAGGACGAGGAGGATGACGAAGAGGACGCAGACGGAGGTGGGAGAGGGGGGGGGCTCCAGGGTTCCGCCTCCGCCTCCTCTCTTCCTTCCGCCCCCTCCCCCCTCCTCCTCCGTCCTCCTCCTCACCCTCCTCGTTTCCCTCCTCCCTCGCCCTTTTAGTCGGCATCCTTAGGCCTGCACGCGGTCAACGGCTGGGTACGTCAAGGACTTGTCGAAGCTCGGCCGCGACCTGCGAGACGTGATCATCGTGGACAACTCGCCCGTCTGCTACGCCCTCCAGCCAGAAAACGCGATCCCCATCAAGACTTGGAGGGGCGACGAGGCGGGCGGTGCACCGCTGGCCGGGGGTAACGACAGCGGGGAAGCGGCTCAAGTGGGGCACCACCCGTTCATCGAGGACGAAGTAACCCCGTAATCCAGATAATGCGATGAAGTCGTGGCCTCCAATTGAGGTCACCTTGCTTCCACATCAGGGCTAAGAGATATGGGCGGCTTGGTTCGATACACCTGCAGAAAAAAAAACCCTTTACCCCTACTGTTCCTGGCCCTCCTGAATTAGGGCGCCTCCCAGAGGGTCCGGGGTCCTCTTATGCCGATCGTCTCCTCCTCCACCTTCTCCTCCTCCTCCTCCTGTCTCTCGCTCCTCAAAAAGCATCCCCGATCGCCCCTTTTTGGGGGCCGATCGGGGCCCGGGGTGCCCCGGCCTGCCCCCAGGAGCGTGGGGCGGATCCTTTGGGAGGCTTTTGTTGGCCCATCGGTGGGCGAGGTGCAGTCAGCCCGTGCAGCAAGGATCCCAGACACTATCGCGTCGTAGAAATATCAGAACGGCAAGTCTTTCGTTATTTTCGGCCCCTGCGGGCCCTCACCGGACCCCGGGACCGTCAAAAAACGACTCGGGACAAAAAACCGGCCTTGGGAAAGGGTCTGGACTTCTGGGGATGCCGTATTGAAAACATTAGGCCGTCGCATGTCTGGGATGGGCGTTCTTCCCAAGGGTACCCTTGCATCCTTGCCTCCTCGGTCCATACTTCGCCACTTTCGTTGTCGACAAGCTTCGAAGCTGGCGTCCAAGGCCCCTGGCATCCTCATCGCGCATCCTTGTGACACGGGCCGACGGTGTTGTCGGTGACAAGTTCATTGCCCCCTTGCCCCCCCCTCCCCGCCCCGAGCCACTCTCCCCCCCTTTTCTCGGCGCCCCTCGCTCGAGGCTCTTGGCCCGAGGTGCCCTTCTTGGTCGCAACCCTCTGCTCTTCGGAGGAGCCCGCGCTTCGGGCCGTGGGGCCGTCCGCGAGGCATCCGTCCAGGAGCGAGCAGGAACCCAGGCTGGACCGCGTTCTCGTCGGGCCTTGAAGACCTCCTCAACAGTGCTCGCTCTTGTGATTCATGGTTTGGCCGATCGGCGCGGGCCCTCGCACCCCCCTTCCCCCTTCCCCCTCTCCACGGAGTGGATCTTGGCTGCATTGGGCGCCTGTTTCAGGCAGGTGGAGCCTCTCTCACTGGACGCACTGCTGCAAACAATCGCATTCAGCAGAGGTCCGGAGCCAGATCCCCCACCTCCCCCCCCTGGCCTTCCGCCCACTGTCGAAACGCCGAAAAAGAAAACGTTCACATAATAGTTTTTGTTTGTTGCGCGTGCTTTGTGACGGATTCGGCCCCCCAGCTATACACGGGAAATCGTGATTCCCCCGCGGCGGCCGCCGCTCAGGCGTCCGCCGCCGTCGTCGCCGTCGCCGTCGCCGTCGCCGTCGCCGTCGCCGTCGCCGTCGCCGTCGCCGTCGCCGTCGCCGTCGCCGTCGTCGTCGTCGTCGCCGTCGCCGTCGTCGCCGTCGTCGTCGTCGTCGTCGTCGTCGTCGTCGTCGTCGTCGTGCTCGCAGAGGGCCGCAGAAGGCGAGGGCGCGGCAGCCCCGGAATCCCCGGGGGAACCACTGACGGGGGTTGATAGAGCGTTTCGGGGGAACGATTCTGCGGCAAACCTTGGAAGCTCCCCAACCCCCTTCGTTGATCAGGCGATCGCAAACATTACCGCCCACCAAACCACCCCAACCCAACCCGAAGGCCCCGATTTGCTCTCCATTTCCAGAGGGGGGGGGTCAGGGAACACTGAAAAAACACATGTGGAACCCGTACCCCCCCCAACCCGAAATTCGGGCAAAATTCTGGTATTCGGGTTGGGTTGGGGTGGTCTGGTAGGCAGTCAAAACATGGATCAAGGGGGCGCAGATTAGCGACGGGTCCCGTTGTCATGGGAAACCGCGGGCTTCCGCCGCCGCACGAGGCGGCGCCAGCCGCATTTGGGGGAGGGCACCTCCCCCGATCCATGGATTTGGCGACCGCGCGCCAAATCCACAGATCGCCAATCCATGTTTGCGCGCCCCCGACTGGGAACCTCCCCAATCCCCCTCGTTCTCGGTGGGGTGCTGTGCCACCCCCCCAGGACCCCCATCCAAAAGAAACATTGAAAGTTGAAAGGGGGTTTTTGGGCGTAACTCCCAAAGCACCCTTTGAACATTTTTTTGGGGGGGAAAGGGGTTCTCTGGCTCCCCAGGACCCCTCCCAGAAACTCTCCTTCAAAGGGGGGTTGTACAGAGGTTTTTGGTGGGGTTGCCTGCGCCCCACGGAACGCCCCAACAAACATACCCGTGAGGGAGGTTCCCCGCCAACATGATCGACCCACGAACCCGGAAAGGAATCTAGAAATGGAAGGCATGGCAACGTTTCAAAGACACCTGATTGGGCGACGGGCACATGCAATGCTGAGTGTATCGATCTTGATGTACCGTGCCGAGGGCTGTGCTGTGCTACCCCTTACTGAACTGCGATGTGCCATGTCGCGATAGTGCTCTATAGCGTTGTGGACAGAGTCTTCCTTTGCATCCGAGTCCTGACCGAACTGATGTGGATCTTCAGCTCGAGCTGCCTGAGCACATCGTAGCTGCCCCAGAGCTAATTGACAGGGGGACATGCCAGGAGGACGCGCCGCGGAACGTCCCAAGGGACGCGCCAGGCGACGTGCCAGGGGACGTGCCATGGGGGACGCACCGCGGGACGTGCCAAGGGGACGCGCTACGGAACGTGCCAATGGACGCGCCACGGGGGACGTGCCAGGGAACGCGCCGCACGACGTGCCAGGGGGACTCGCCAAGGAACGTGCCGGGGAACGTGCCAGGTTGCAACGCTGAGTGTATCGGTCTTGTTGTACCGTGCCGAGGGCTTTGCTGTGCTGCGCCGTGCTGAACTGCGATGTGCCATGCCGCGATTGTGCTCTATAGTGTTGTGGACAGAGTCCTCCTTTGCATCCGAGTCCTGACCGACCTGATGTGGATCTTAAGCTCGAGTTGCCTGGGCACACAGTAGCTGCCCCAGAGCTAATTGACAGGGGGACATGCCAGGAGGACGCGCCGCGGAACGTCCCAAGGGACGCGCCAGGCGACGTGCCAGGGGACGTGCCATGGGGACGCACCGCGGGGCGTGCCAAGGGGATGCGCTACGGAGCGTGCTGGGGACAAGCGTTTTGTTTGAGACATATTGCCCAAGTCCTCATGCTAGGCATCCGCTTGTGCGACCTGCACACGTGAAAACAAGTGTTTCGCTCAACGCATCCTCAACACATCCTCATGCTAGACATCGACACATCCTCAACACATCCTCGCAGCTATCCTGCACTGGGGCGTTCGGAGCCATGCGTTTTCACGCGTCTCCCGCCCTGCGGCGATAGGAACCATGTGTTTTAAGGCTTACCCCGCCCTGGGGCGTGAGGACCCTATGTGTTTTCACGTCTCCCGCCCTGGGGGTATGTGTTTTCACTCTCGACCCGCCCTGGGGCGTTAGGAACCAATGTGGTTTCGCCCTTTCCCGCCTTGGGGCGTTAGGCGCCCATGTGTTGTCACGCTTGTCCCGCCCCGGGGCGTCAGGAACCCATGTGTTGTCACGTTTCTCGGGCCTCCTGGGGCCTCCTGGGGGGAAGCGAGAAGCGCTTCCCGAACACATACCCCAATCTAGAACATGCCTCCTGGGGCCTTCTGGGGGCGGGAAGGGGGGGAGGCGAAAAGCGCACGCCCGAATACAGATCCGAATCCAAAACAATGCCTCCTGAGGCCTCCTGGTACCTCCTGCGGCGTTAGGAACCAGTGTGTGTTGTGCGTTTCTCCCGCCCTGGGGCGTTAGGAACCAAAGTGTTTTCACGCTTGTCCCGCCCTGCGGCGTTAGAACCCTTGTGTTTTCGCGCGTCTCCCGCCCTGGGGCGTTAGGAACCTATGTGTTTTCAAGTTTGTCTTGCCCTGGGGCGTCAGGGGCCTATGTGTTTTCGTGTTTCTCCCGCCCTGGGGCGTTAGGAACCCATGTGCTTTCACGCTTGTCCCGCCCTGGGGCGCTGGAACCCATGTGTTTTCACGCTTCTCGAGCCTCCCGGGGCCTCCTGGGGGCGGGGGGGGAGCGAGAAACGCTACCCGAACACACATCCCAATACAGAACAATGCCTTTTGTAGCCTCCTGGGGCCTCTCCTCCCCCTCTTTCCTCCTCCTCCCTCCTCCCCCTCCTCCTTGCGTTTCACCCGCCCAGTACAGCGCTTCGTGTCCCCATAGGGAGCCCCACCGAAGGTCCCAGTGCTACCGTCCGCATGCGTCCCGCACATCCAGTACAGCGTTTCGTGGTCCTCCTCTCCCTCCTCCCTGCGTTTCACCCACCCAGTACAGCGCTTCGTGGCCCCATGGGGAGCCCCACCGAAGGTCCCAGTGCTACCGTCCGCATGCATCTCGCACACCCAGAACAGCGTTTTGTGCCCCCATAGGGAGCCCCACCGAAGGTCCCAGTGCTACCGTCCGCATGAGTCCCGCACCGCACACCCAGTACAGCGTTTCTTGGTCCTCCTCCCCCTCCTCCATGCGTTTCACCCACCCTGTACAGCGCTTCGTGGCCCCATGGGGAGCCCCACCGAAGGTCCCAGTGCTACCGTCCGCATGCATCTCGCACACCCAGAACAGCGTTTTGTGGCCCCATAGGGAGCCCCACCGAAGGTCCCAGTGCTACCGTCCGCATGCGTCCCGCACCGCACACCCAGTACAGCGTTTCGTGGTCCTCCTCCCCCTCCCCCATGCGTTTCACCCACCCTGTACAGCGCTTCGTGGCCCCGTGGGGAGCCCCATCGAAGGTCCCAGTGCTACCGTCCGCATGCGTCCCGCACACAGAGTACAGCGTTTGGTGGCCCCATAGGGAGCCCCACCGAAGGTCCCAGTGCTACCGTCCGCGTGCGTCCCTCACACCCAGTACAGCGCTTCACGACTACGGACACCAGCAGAACAGTCACGGTAGCCATCCCAAATAATTGCGCCTTCAAGAAAACAATTTTCCCGGCAAAGCAATATAACAGCGATGTGTAGGAGCATATATGGAAGCATTCCCCTTGAGATTCAGATGAGAATCCAGTTGTAGAATTCTGTTGTTCTCGCAGTCGTAGTTGCATGCATTCGCGAGACAGTCACAGTGTCGCAGTGGCAGCAGTCGCAGTCAGTCAGCAGTCAGCCTCAGCCTCAGCCTCAGCTGCCTCAGCCTCAGCCTCAGCCTCAGCCTCATGCCTCAGCCTCAGCCTCAGCCTCAGCCTCAGCCTCAGCCTGCCTCAGCAGCCTCAGTCTCAGCCTCTCAGCCTCTTCAGCTCACCTCAGCCTCAGCCCTCAGCCTCAGCCTCAGCCTCAGCCTGCATCAGCCTCAGCCTCAGCCTCAGCCTGCCTCAGCATCAGCCTGCCTCAGCCTCAGCCTCAGCCTGCCTCAGCCTCAGCCTCAGCCTGCTTCAGCCTCAGCCTCAGTCTGCCTTCAGCCTCGGCCTCAGCCTCAGCCTGCCTCAGCCTCAGCCTGCATCAGCCTCAGCCTCAGCCTCAGACTGCCTCAGCATCAGCCTGCCTCAGCCTCAGCCTCAGCCTGCCTCAGCCTCAGCCTCAGCCTGCTTCAGCCTCAGCCTCAGTCTGCCTTCAGCCTCGGCCTCAGCCTCAGCCTGCTTCAGCCTCAGCCTGCATCAGCCTCAGCCTCAGCCTCAGCCTGCCTCAGCATCAGCCTGCCTCAGCCTCAGCCTCAGCCTGCCTCAGCCTCAGCCTCAGCCTGCTTCAGCCTCAGCCTCAGTCTGCAGCTCGGCCTCAGCCTCAGCTGCTGCCTCAGCCTCAGCCTGCCTCAGCCTCAGCCTGCCTCAGCCTCAGCCTCAGCCTCAGCCTCAGCCTCATCAGCCTCAGCCTCCTGCCTCAGCCTCAGCCTGCCTCAGCCTCAGCCTGCCTCAGCCTCAGCCTCAGCATCCTGCTTCAGCCTCAGCCTCAGTCTGCCTTCAGCCTCGGCCTCAGCCTCAGCCTGCCTCAGCCTCAGCCTGCATCAGCCTCAGCCTCAGCCTCAGCCTGCCTCAGCATCAGCCAGCCTCAGCATCAGCCTGCCTCAGCCTCAGCCTCAGCCTGCTCTGCCTCAGCCTTCAGCCTCAGCCTGCCTCAGCCTCAGCCTCAGCCTCAGCTGCCTCAGCTCAGCCTCAGCCTGCCTCAGCCTCAGCCTGCCATCAGCCTCAGCCTGCCTCAGCCTCAGCCTCAGCCTCAGCTTTGCCTCGGCCTCTGCCTCAGCCTCAGCCTCAGCCTCAGCCTCAGCCGCTCGAGCCTCAGCCTCGTCTGCCTTCAGGCCTCCGGCCTCCTGCCTTCAGCCAGCATCAGCCCCTCAGCCTGCCTCAGCCTCAGCCTTGCTCAGCCTCAGCCTCAGCCTGCCTCAGGCCTGCCTCAGCCTCAGCCTCAGCCTCGGCCTCAGCCTCAGCCTCAGCCTGCTTCAGCCTCAGCCTCTGCCTGCCTCAGCCTCAGCCTCAGCCTCAGCCTGCCTCAGCCTCAGCCTGCATCAGCCTCAGCCTCAGCCTCAGCCTGCCTCAGCATCAGCCTCAGCCTCAGCCTCAGCCTGCCTCTTCCTCAGCCTCAGCCTGCTTCAGCCTCAGCCCTCAGCCTGCCTTCAGCCTCAGCCTCAGCCTCAGCCTGCCTCAGCCTCAGCCTGCCTCAGCCTCAGCCTCAGCCTGCTTCAGCCTCAGCATCAGTCTGCCTTCAGCCTCGGCCTCGGCCTCAGCCTCAGCCTGCATCAGCCTCAGCCTCAGCCTCAGCCTGCCTCAGCATCAGCCTGCCTCAGCCTCAGCCTCAGCCTGCCTCAGCCTCAGCCTCAGCCTGCTTCAGCCTCAGCCTCAGTGCCTCAGCCTCGGCCTCAGCCTCGCCTCAGCCTCAGCCTCAGCCTCAGCCTCAGCCTCATCAGCCTCAGCCTCAGCCTCAGCCTGCCTCAGCCTCAGCCTCAGCCTGCTTCAGCCTCAGCCTCAGTCTGCCTTCAGCCTCGGCCTCAGCCTCAGCCTGCCTCAGCCTCAGCCTGCATCAGCCTCAGCCTCAGCCTCAGCCTGCCTCAGCATCAGCCTGCCTCAGCCTCAGCCTCAGCCTGCCAGCCTCTCAGCCTCAGCCTGCTTCAGCCTCAGCCTCAGTCTGCCTTCAGCCCCGGCCTCAGCCTCAGCCAGCCTCAGCCTCCCTCAGCCTCAGCCTCAGCCTGCCTCACCATTCAAAATGTGGCCCGTGAATGGAGTTCTGGGAACTCGAAGAACACGAATTGGCCTACAGTGGGCTCCGAGCATTCAAAATCATCCCCAGGAATGGAGTTCTGACCACGAAGTGGCCTACAGTTGGCTCCGGGCATTCAAAAGCATGCCCAGGACTGGAGTTCTGGGAACTCGAAGACCACGAAGTGGCCTATAGTTGGCCCCGGGCAGTCAAAATCATGCCCAGGAATGGAGTTCTGGGAACTCGAAGAGCACGAAGTGGCCTACAGTTGGCTCCGGGCATTCAAAATCATGCCCAGGCATTCAAAAATGGAGTTCTGGGAACTCGAAGACCACGAAGTGCGTTACTGTTTGCTAAAAAAGGAGTCCCCGGCACCCGTCCCAGGATCTCGCCCAGACCCCCTTGGGGAGTCATGATGCTCTCTTTTGACCCTACTAGAAACCTATCAGTCTTCGCTGTTAGGTAATCAACAACACAAACAAAACATAAAAAGACGAGGCGGACCGTGCACTGTTCGACTTGATCCCCATCTTGCATGCCCTCGCGAACGTGGACAGCATCCCAGACATCCTTCGGACGTTTATGGAGGGCGAGGTGAATGACGAGGAGACGGCACACCGAGAGGAACACGCTGGCCGACAGGAGGATTTGTTGCCCGTCGGCAGGGAGTACAAGAGGACCATCCTGTGACGTTATTGTTGTTGTTCGCCTTTCAGTCGCGTTCCATGCCACGTGCATCATCACTATCTCTCCCTCTCTCCCTCTGTATCGAAGACGCCTACGACGAATCACCGCCGCCCCATGCATTTTGGAAGCGCCTAGGTGGCCGAACGTTGCGGCCAGAGCTCGGCCAAGCTATCGGACTATGTGTTCCCCCAGCCGTTGTGGAAACCTTTCTGGGAAGTCATGAGGCGTCACATGGGGGGAGAAAAAAAGAAGAGGAGGAGAGTGAGGAAACAGGAGGAGGAGGAGGAGGAGGCCTCTTGGAAGCCTCTTGGGGAACTCTTGGAGCCTCCTGGGAGCTTCCTGGGGGCCTCTTGGAGGCCTTTTGGGGGGCTTCCGTGGGCTTCCTGAGGGCCTTGGTAGGCTCTTTGGGAGCCTCGTTGGCCGTCTGAGGGCGTTTTTGGCCCGTCTGACACCGTTGCAAGCCGTCTTAGGGGCATCTCTGGGCCGTCTTGGAGGTCGCCTTGGGCGTCTTGGAGACGGCCCAAGCAAGACTCTGAGATCCGAGGCGGGGATTCATCCATAACCATCGCCTGCGCAAGTCAACTTTCGGAGGTCTTGGCGGGCGGTGGATCTGGGTATATACGGTGTGGGCGTTGGTCAAGGAACGTGCCCAGTAGGCTTCAGACCCTGGAGGGTTCCTTATCTGATGAGGGCGGCGGTGATATCCATGGCCAATCCACGATTCGCTTTCCACTGGCTTCCAAACCCTGGATTCCTTATCGAAGGTTTCCTTGTCCAATGCCATCACCGTGTGGGTATATACTGGAGCCCTGGGAAAGCCAAATGCATCCGTATTCACCCCCTGCCAAGGCCCCCAGGCTCCATCCCCCCGGCGGAGGTGCCCCGCCTCGCACAAGAGATATCCCAGATTGGCCCCAAACGGACCCGAGGTACTCCTAAGACAGCCCCGCCAGCATGCGTCCACGACGCCCCAAGTCGGCCCAGAACCGGCTGAAGGAAGCCAAGAAGCTCTTCAGTAATGCCCCCGAAGGCCCAACCCGTCCAAATACATATAGCCAATCACGCGTCCCCCCCACACAATCTTACATTCAAGCATCTATTATCCCATATTGCGAACACCACACCACCACAGTATATTCGCTAGCACAATGAAGATATAACCTGAATATCTCACCACATTTCTACGTTCAAATCCGATACCCTCATACATTCATGACCTGCATATTGTTCACAGACCAATTGCTTTCTCCTGCTCCTCGAGCCGACTGTCGGCACCGCGCTCTGTCGACTATCTGACAGTCCGCAGCCCGTGCACGCCAACTCGGAGGAGGAGGAAAAAGGGGTGGAGGAGGAGGAGGAGGAGGAGGAGGAGGAGGAGGAGGAGGAGGAAGGGGAGGACATAGTACGAGCGCAGGAGGAGGAACGGGAGGAGGAGGAGGAGGAAGGGGAGGAGGAGGAGGAGGAGGAGGAGGAGGAGGAGGAGGAGGAGGAGGAGCAGGGGTGAGGAGTAGGACTAGGAGTAGGAGTAGGAGGAGGAGGAGGCGAAGGAGGAGGAGGAATTTACCCTCCCTCCAAGCTCCTTCTTCACAGGCCCCTACAACGGTTCATTTCTATCGAGGATCGTTAGAAGACGACCGTTTGAACGAGAACCGTTTATTCTCGGGATTTCAAAGCCACCTATCAACCAGACTGCTGCGTCTTGACACTCCGGAATCGTGACAGAACGCCATTTGGGGGATTTCAATTCCGCGAATCAACATAAACGTTGCACCCGCTTAGTCCTGAACCCATCAAAAACACAATTTTTCGTACGCTGATCATGGGAATCCGTGAAACTCATTGAATGTTTACAAACGAATGTGCGCGGCGCTAAGGCGAGAGCCACATTTTGAAAACCACCCGCCCTAAATCCGTGAAGCTCTTGTAAATGTTTAAAACCTATGTGCGCGGCGCTAAGGCGAGATCCACATTTTGAAAACCGCCCGCCCTCCAGCTTCAGAGTCATAAGTAGTGAGGAAGTCTCAGGTGAAACGAAACGCCCTGCCCGCCCTAGAAACTGGCCTCGGGCTGCGACAGGGAGAAGTTAGTTGTGCAAGGAAAAGGAATGGAGAAATACATGGAGGAGATAGAGGATATGGTGGGAGGGGGAGGGAGGAGGGATTGATTTGCTTCTGCTCCTCCGTCGCTATGTCTCTCCCCTGCCCCCCTCCGCTCCCGCTCAGTTCCTCCCCCCGCGCTCTCGGAGCTCGATTGCCGCACGCGGTGCTCAAGCCGATTCGACGTTCGATCGGTCGAGGTAGAGGAAGATCAGCCACGCGCAGCAGAGGGGGTAGGGGAAGGGGGGAAGGCTTCGGATCAGGCGATCGCGAACATGGATCAAGGGGGCGTGGATTAGCTACGGGTCCCGCTTCCACGGGACATCGCGGATTTCCGCCGCCGAACAAGGCGGTACCGGCCGCATTTTGGGGAGGGCGCTTCCCCCGATCGATGGATTTGGCGACCGCGCGCCAAACCCATGGATCGGTAATCCATGTTTGAGCGCCCCCGATAGGGGAAGGGGGGAAGGCTTCGTAGAAGCAGCCGTGTTTCTTACAAGGCGCGGGCCTCATCCATAGATGTAGGGCCGGCGCCTTCTAAGAAGCAGCCTCCTTCTCAGAAGCCTTCCCCCCTTCCCCCAACCCCTTGTGCGCACCGCCTCCGTAGCCATTGTGGCTCAAGCGGCATTTGTCACGCTGGGTTCCCGGCGCGTCCTCTTCCCATGCCTCGGCAAGGCGGGATCTTTGTCCCTCATGGCGCAGTTGTGGCCTGGGCCCAGTCTGTCGGCGAAAGTGCGGGCCTGATGTCTGAGGTCACCAAGCGGGCGGCGCCTTGGGCTGCCCCTGTGCCTGCTTTTCCTGATGCGCTCCCGCTGCCAGTGCTGGGTGGCGCCGCCCGCGACGTGCTCGGCGCTGCCGCTGAGCTCGTCGCCGTGGTTGGCGGCAGTACGCTGGCCAAGGGCTGGGAGCATCTGCGGGCGGCTGGCGTGCGCCCGCCGTCCGACCGAGCGGGAGTGCCGTGCCTTCGACGGCGCTTCGGCGTTCATTCGCCATCCAGGCTCGGCGCTCGTGTTGCTGCGTCGCCCCAGGGCCTGGCTGGAGACCGCGGAAGCCACCATGAGCGAGAAGCGCACCTGCGGCACCAGCGGCTCGCTCGACGCGGTGGACGGCCTCGAGGGCAAGGCGGAGGTCTACACGGAAGGCCTGGGTTGCCCCTCCCAGGCCGCTGCCCCCAAGGGAGTCGGGGGTGTGACCTCCGACGGCGGCGCCCTCGGCGACCTGGAGATCGGACTCGTCGAAGTCGCGGGCGTGGAGATGCCCGTTTTTTCTGCTCTTCCTGGCGCTGGTCACGCGGACATCAGCCACGAGGAGAAAATCGTCGAAGCCGCTGGCGTGGAAGTGGCCGTTCTTCCTGGCCTCGCCGAGGCCGCTCGCGTTCATGTTGAAGGCGGCGCTGGCGTTCTTCCTGGCGCTGGTCACGCGGCCGACGGCTCTTGGGACATCAGCCTTGACAAGCACTTCATCGGCTTGGGCGTGGAGGGCGCCGAGCTGGGCTTCAACGCGGCAGTCGCCGCGGATTACGCCGCGGGCAACCCTCCCTATGAAGGAGAGCGTAAGAAGTTGGAGCCGGATGTCGAGTATCTGCCAGCTGGTGGCGGACTTCTGCGCGGTGGTCGTTGGCTACGCGCTGGTTGCGATGGTTCGGAGGCTGAGGCCCCGCCTGCCCCCTTTCGTTTTCCCCCCTAGTAGCCGCCGCCCTCGCTGCTTGGAATGTGTCGGTGGCTCGCACGTCGGCGCGCACATAAGATGGTGAGAATGATGTTTGGCACGGCGTCTTACATTAGTTGTTCAGCCTGTGTCTGCAGATTGCCCCGTCTCGACGCTGATATTGCGTCCGAGGGTGGTCTTTTAATGATCGGGCCTTCGCGGTTTCGGTCATTGTTTTGCGGTCGTGTCCCTCGGTCGGCTGCGTCTGGGCCCCAGGTTACCCGCCCCTCGTTCCCTTTCGGCCCCCTTCGGGCCCCCCGTCGCGCGTCGGCCACGTGCAGGAGTTATTGTTTTGACGATGGCCCGAGGATGAATCAAAGCGCGCGCCGCCAAAAAGAGGAGAGCGGGGAGCAGGAGGAAAAGCAGGCGGCGAAGGGGCAGTCCGGCGGAGGATCATGCAAATGAGGGGCGCCAGGAGGATTACCAGAAGGAGGAGGAGGAGGAAGTGGAGGACATGGATATTGGGGAGGTTCTGGAGGAGCGGTAGATACGATGACCAGGCGGCTGCGCAGCAGAAGGAAGAGAAGGTGGACAGCTGTCGCGGACTTAGTACACAAGCGTTCCAACTACGCTCCTGTCTTGGAATAGTGCTCTCTCTTGTGCGCCGCGTCGGTCACGTATGGGGAGTGGCGTTGTCGCTTCAGCGTTGGCTACATCGCTGTTCAGGAATGGTGTCGCCCGAGCGCTGGCCGTATCCTTGATTCGGAGTTGCGCAAGCGCGTCAGGGGTGGCCACGTGCCTGACTGTGCGTTCACGTCATTGCTGTTCGGGCGATGGCAGGGGCTATGGTAGGCTTTCTTGTGGAAGCTCTTCTTTTCCATAAGACATGGCAGGGCCCACCCATCCCATGGGTATGGGGGGTATGGGTCCCTCCTGAAATCGGTTCCCCCCTGTGGGCGTGGTGTGGCTTATTGGGCGGCGGCGGGCAGAGTAGAGGCGGGCCCGTGCCTTCGCCCCCCCCACCCGATGGGCCCGCACCCGGTGGGTGTGGCGCGGTTGATACTCCGAAAACTTCCCTGGACCTTGGCACCCATCGTTTTCAGGGGGTGGGGAGGCGCAGGGACCTTCGACCCTGGATCATGCATGCCGATTCCCCTCCTGGCAGCATACCACACCGCCGCCCCAAACGATCGGCCCCGTGCCAGAGTCACTGCCCCCCAGACTGCGCTAGAACCGGAGCGGAGCGCGCGTGCACGGCGCGCGGCGGTCTCTTTTTAGTCGTGGTTGCACCCAGGGCATTTTACAGTCAACGCGCATAGTAAGGACAAACGATTTTTTCAAGGGTGCCCTTGGGTCCTTGCCTGCCCCAGCCTCTGCGACCCGTCCCTAGCAAGTCTCGCAGGCCAGAGTACTTCAACGTCGGCCTCCAAGGGTCTTGCGTCCTTGCCACGCGTCGTTACTGTACGTTTTCTCTGTACTTCGCTTCTGAGAAACCAGGCCCGTTCAGCAGCCCCGGCGGCCCCGTCCCCATCCGTCGCCGCACCAGTCTTCCTCACAGCAGGCTCGTGTGCGGCCCTGGCGGCCCCGTCCCCGCCCGTCGCCGCCGCACCGTGGCGCCCCCCCTCCCCGTGACACTGCAGTCGCTTTGCACTGCAAGCGCACTGCATGGCTTGCATCGCTTTGGATTTCATCGCAGTCGCACTGCAATCGCATTGGACTGCGCTGCGTTGTGTTGCTTTGCTTTGCTTCGCATTGCTGTGCGTCGCGCTGCATTGCGTTACGTGGTTTTGCGTTGCGTCGCATTGCGTCGCATTGCTTTCATTATTTCGCATGGCCGTGCGTGATCTGACCATGCTTTGCGCTGCGTTCAATTGCGTTGCGTTGCTTGGCTTTGGTTTGCTTTGAATTGTTCTGAGTTGCGCTAAACAACATCTATTGTGCTACATGGATTGCGCCACCCAGATAGCACCGCGTTGGCTGCACCACCTCGATTGCTCCGCATATATTGCAATACGGATTTGTTTAGGGACCACGTCGGCATACACACATGTATATATCATGAGGCCTAGACAGAGAGAAAGAGAGAAATTGTGTGTGTGTGCGGGAGACACATGTACGTATGTGAACATGCACACATTTGTTGATGTGTAGAGAGAGTGAGAGAGAGGGAGAGAGAGAGAGAGAGAGAAAACACAACAAAAGAAACTAACATAGAGAAGCACAAGAGAGAGGTCGATACATATCCAATGGCCTTCGACCCATCCCGCCACCGTGCCTGGGCTGTGGGTATGAAGCCTATGGGATGTTCGTTGGGATCTCGTGGAAGGCTTCTCGGGGGCCTCTTGGAGGCAGTTTGGAGGCCTCTTGGGAGCCGTTTGGGACCTCTTGAGGCCTCTTTGGGGCCTCTTGGGGCCTCTTGGGGGCCTCTTGGGGCCTCCTGGGCGCCTCTTGGGGCCGCTCGGAGCGGAAGTCTCTTGGGCCACTTTTAGCACCGTCTTGGAGCCTTCTTGGGCGCCTCTTGGGCCGTCTTGGAGCGCTCTCAGGCCGTCTTGGGGCCCTCTTGGAGGCCTCTTTGGCCGTTTTTGAGCGGGGTGGTCTTGGGGGCTTGGGCCGTCTTGGAGCGTCGGAGAGCCGAAAAGGCGAGAACGCCGAAGTCCTTGAAAAACCTACGGGAAATCAATGATTGTGGCCTCTTGTGATGCTCTTCGGGCCGTCCTGGGGTTATCGTGGGGCTCTCTTGGGGCTCTCTTGGGCCACCTCAGGGCCATCTTGAGGCGGCACGGCCCCATTGGAAGCGACAAGGCAAACGGCGAACCTCATTGATTCCCGTGTCGGTTTTGGACCGGTGTTCGTTTCTTCGGGGGCTCGCGTCAGTGTTCTGAAGGCTCTTTTGGTTGTCTTGTGGCCCTTTTAGGGCTTATGGGGTACATGATGGAGAGAACTTTCACCATGTGGTTCATCTGTGGCATCATGGAGGCGTTTGGGAGCGGATCTGGAGGGTCGGCGAGTTCCGGCGCTGCGCCGGGGAGCTCGAACCCCTGAGGCTAGTCGAGTGTTGCTAGAAGTGCCCGTGGCCCAAGGTGCCCCCAGCTTTTCGCTCCATTTTGGAGCCCCTGGGGCCCTCTGGGCCTCGTGAGGGGTGCTCTGGAGGCCGCCTGGGCCCCCCCGAGGATCCTGGGGGCACCTTGGGCTGGGGGGACTTCTAGCAACACCCGATGAGGTGCAATCGCGCCCCCCCCCCCCCCTCAAACGGGATGTTGGACTCTGGGATTTTGGAACATCCAACTGTCTCACACTCTTTGTCTTATGTCGGGCATGTCCCCCTACAGAGTGATTTTCGACGAAAAAGTACCCCAAACATATTCCAAAAAGGTCAAGAAGTACTCAAAAAATAGTCCCCAGTTGTTTTTGATTATTTTTTGATGATTTGTTTGGTATTTTCTATTTTTCGTCGATAATCCCCCTGTAGGGGGACAGGCCCGACTTGAGCTTTGTCACCCCGGGCACGTAATTAGGGGCCGGCGGATGCTATGTTCTGGTGGCGCGGGGGCTGAATGGTGGATATTGTGAACCGACACAGGTGTGAAGATCCAGATTACGCGAATCCGATCCGACGCCAATTGCAGACCGAAAGTTGCATCCATCCCCCACCTCAACCTCCTCATCACCCGAAGGTTTGTCTTGCAGGCTGCACATGCGGGTGGAACTGCACCCTCTCCTCGTCCGTCCTCCATTCGCCGCCCTCCATCGCATCCTCTATCTTCACTCCGCTCCCACTCCCTCCCCAGCCCTCCCCCATCCGTCCTCCCGTCTCGTTTTTGCCTCACCCCTCGTCCATCCCTCTTCCTCGTACCTCCTGGCGCCTTCTCACCCAACCCTCCTTTCTCCATCTCTCCCCTCTTTCTACCCCCCCTTTGTCTATCCATCGTCCCAATCTTCCTCTTCCCCTGTTCATCTCTCACCTCTCCATCGTCACCCGTTTCCTCCCCTTTACCTAGAATGTCTTCGTCGCGCGCGAACGCGACAAACAGTGTCGCATGCATGGCCGTGGGCGTTGCTTCCGCCTGCAGCTGGTTTCGCTGGGGCTGGTTTCGCTGGCGGCTGGTTTCGCCGGGTTTGGTTTCGCCGACGGCGGGTTTCGACGCTGCGGATTTCACCGCCGTCGCCCGTCACCGCTGTCACCGCCGTCGTTCTTATTGCCAGTTGCCGCCGCCGCCGTCGTCAGAGCCTCTCGCCCTCGTCACCCCCGTCGTGGCCCGTCGTCGTCGTCGTCGCCGCCGCCGCCGCCGCCGCCACCGTCAGCGCCGCCAGAGCAGGCGGGCGGGCGAGCCAGCACGCAAATGGGCGGGACCTTACCAGGCGATTCGGGCGGCCGGGACCTCCGGCGGGCTGGCGGTCCTGCCGCCGCGCGGAGAGGTGGGGCACTGTAGGAGGCATTGCTCAGGGGCGGTTCGGGCGGCCGCTGGCCCTCGAGCAGGCGCGCGGGCGGGCACGGGCGGGTCGGCGAAGCCAGCCGCGGAGGAGGAGGAGGAGGGGGAGGGGGAGGAGGAGGAGGAGGAGGCGGAGGAGGCGGAGGAGGAGGAGGAGGAGGGAAGGAGGAGGCAGGAGCAGGAGCAGGAGCAGGAGCAGGAGCAGGAGGAGGAGAAGAGGAGGAGAAGGAGGAGAAGGAGCAGGAGCAGGAGAGGAGGAGGAGGAGCAGGATGAGGATGAGGAGGAGGCGGAGCAGGAGCAGGAGCAGGAGCAGGAAGGAGGAGGAGGAGCAGGAGGAGGAGGAGGAGGAGGAGGAGGAAGAGGAGCAGGAGGAGGAGGAGGGAGGAGGAGGAGGAGGAGGAGGAGGAGGAGGAGGAGGGCAGCCGCGGGCAGAGCCAGCCGTCAGCGAAGCCGACCGTCCCCCCCGCCGCGGTGGCCCCCAGCGGGCAACCACCTCGGGGCGCACGTCTCGCAGCCTGGAGGCGGTCTGCGAGCGCCACCGCGTTTCACCCTCTCAGGCCTTGTGAGCTTCTGAGGCGAAAGCAGAGGGCAGCCGCTGTGAAAGGCATGCTTGTCCGAGACTCCCTCCCTCCTCCTCGCCGCCCCGCCTCCTCCCATGCTCACCGTGCCTCCATGGTGCGATGTTGAGTCCTGCAGTTGTCTGAATGCCGTGTGAAGGTACCGTCGATTTGCCTGCCGCGTGGAGCAGCGTTTTACTCTGTTTTTCTCGCCGTCCTGCCGAAGATCTACCTTTGGCTGTCAGATGGCCATGACAGTGCTGTCCCCCTCCTTATCCCATTCCTCCTCCTCCTCCTCCTCCTCCTCCTCCTCCTCCGTAGCCATTTTGGCTCAAGGCTGATGCTTTGGCGGGCTGAGCCCGCATTGGCAAGACTGGATCGCTCTAGTCCGAGCGTGGCAAGGTCTCTTGAGACCTGGCAGTTTTCTTCACTCACGGCCCTTGAGTGCCCAGCCTTGTGCCCCCCATGGCGTGGCGCCGCAATGCTCCATGGTGGCGTGGTCGTCGCGACGGACGGGGAGGCCGCTACGGCAACGGCCACTACTCCGTGTGCTCCAAGTGCAGCCACTGGGAGTACGACCACTTCGGGAACACGGAGCGCAGCAAGTGCGGAGGCGCGTATGTCGATGACGGCCCTGGCACGCGTCCTCCTGGTCCTACTGCTGCTCAAGTGGATTTCGTCGCCGACCTCAACGCGTTGGCGGCAAAGTACCCCACCTACGCGACCGTGCTTGGGCAGCTCCAAGCAGCTGCTCCGCAGCCGCCTCCAGAGGCGTACGTCCCCGCCACGGACAATGACATCGAGAAGCAGGTCGCCGCCAAGCGCAGCGTGCTCTCGAAGGCGGTGGAGGTGGCCAGTCGAAAAGAACGGGTACTGCAAGCAGATGTGGAACAGCGTCGCCAGGCCGTGGTGCGAGCTCGGGACGCCTTGTTCAGTGCTGAGTCGAAGCACGCGGAGAAGGAGACGGAGCTGCAGGAGGCCGTGGACTCTCTTCGCCGTGCCAACTTGGAGAAGGAGAATTCCAATGCTGATGCCTACCGCCTTGATCTGCAACGTGCTGAACAACAAGCAGCAGCAGCGGCGCAGCAGGCAGCCGCTGAGCATGCCCGCGCAGTCGCACGTGCAGCCAGAGGCGTGGGCAACGACACAGATGCGGGAGGTTTTCTACCTGGTGGTGCAGCTGGCCAACCTGGGGTACAGGGTGTTCCAGGCGCTGGCGTACCTCCTCATGGTCCCCCTGGTGCGCAGTTGCCAGGCATCACCGAGAGCGGGCAAGTTGACTTCCAGTGGGTCCAGGAACATCTTCATGAACTATCGGAAGCTGAGCTGCAGCGTTTCCACCAGCGGTCGCACCTCTCGCCCGCCCAGTGGATCGAGATGCGGAAGGTGGCCATCCAGCAGCGAAGCGCCGAGGTCGATTTCGACATGGGAGAGGAGGCGCAGAGTGAGGCCGGCACTGATGCTCCTGATTCTCCTGAATTCAATGAGCTGGCAGCCTTGCGCAAGCGTGCAGCTGAGCGTGGACTCACTCCTGAGGCATCTGAACGCTACGGAGTCCTGCTTAGCAAGGCCGCGCGCGCTCGGGCTGGCAAGCGCGCCAAGAAGGCTATTCGTGATCAATCGTCTGCCACTTTCTCTCTGTTCTGTGCGGCGGCAGCCTCCCAGCTCACCTTTGCTGGCAGCCAGCCAGCGGCAGGCGGGCAGGCGCCCGCGGCATCAGTGGAGCCTGCTGTACAGCAGCAGCAGCCAGCGGCAGCGGCGGCGCCTGGAGGGCAGCAGCCGCAGCCTGCGGCCGCAGCAGCACACAGCGAAGCCCCGCCCCGCCTTTCGCAAGGCGACCCCGCCGCGTCCGAGGCGCAGACGTGGCAAGCAGGATGGCATCGAGATCAGGTTTTGCAACGTTACCAGCTGGTCTGATGTCACCACAGGTTTTCTCTCTTCCAGGATATCTGAGATGGACGCCATGTTCATCGTTGAGCACCATCTTCGGCAAGAGGGTGTTCACAAGGCCAAGAAGGATGCAAGAGTTATGGGTTGGAACCCGTTCTTCCAGGCTGCTCTCGACTCTCCAGGAGGTGGTACTCATGGGGGCGTTGCAGCTTTCTGCCAAAAGGGTCTGTCCTGCCAACGGTTCCTCTCTGGGCTCCAGGCTGTGAATGTTGGTTCGGGCACGTGCTGGTTCTTCCTGGAGTTCAGGCTTCACGGGATTTCCATGGCGATTGGTGTTGTGTACCTGGTGTCGTCCATTGGGGCGACGGGTGAGAATCTGTCTCGGCTCAGAGAAATCGCGGAATTCACCTCCACCTTGGGCGTTCCTTGGGTCCTGCTCGGCGACTTCAACATGTCGCCTGATCTGTTGATGGAGTCGGGTTTCCTGGAGATCACCTGGTCCAGGGTTCGAGTTCCTGATGATGTTGATTACACGTGCGACGTGGGTATGACTATGATTGACTATGCTGTGTGTTCCAGGGACGTGGCCCCCCTCGTGAATGTTCGGACGATGCTGGAGTCCCCGTTCAAAACGCACGCATGCCTGCATGTCACGGTAGACGCGGATGTTTTAGACCAAGTGGTCCAACGTAGAGGTCGGGCTGGTGCGCTTCCTGTTGCCGCTGGGCCTGACCATCTGTGGCCGTGCTATTTGAATGTGGCCTGTGCAAGTGGGCTTGACTGGCACACACCTCCTGACGTCAAGGAAGCTACCCTAGAGCATACCCTGCAGCATGTTTCGGACGGGCTTTCGGAGGACTACGCCTTGTGGTCGAGGACCTCGGAAATGATTTTCCTGTCTCGGGGATGTGCGTTGGTTGACGAACCTGAGCGACTCCTGGGGCGGGGTTGCGTTGTCTCCAGGCTTTCGGGCACGATTCGGAGGCGTGGGCCCAACAAGCAGGCCTTCAATGTTCCGCACCTCTGTTTCTGGTCCATGGTTTACTCTCGGCTGTTCGGGCTGTGGAAAGCTCTCAGTGGGAAGGCTACCTTGGCGCAGGCTAGGCGGTTGGCCTCCTTTCTCGCTGGGCAGGCTAACTACGTGTACCTGAATATTGAGCCTCTCTGTTCCCCTGCTGATGCCAGCGAATGGATGGCAGACCTCGCCAGGCTCCCCGACTCGCCTGATCTCGTGCATCGGTTGGTGGATAAGGCCGCCGACGTCTGTAAGCTCGCCCGGGGCAAGGTTAAGGTCTCCAACGCGGCTGGAATCAGGAAGCGGTTGAAGGATGCGTTACCTGGAGGAGCGAGGAAGGTTCATAACTGGTTGAAAAGTGATGATAAGGTGGCAGTGGAGTACCTGGTCGCACCTGGCGGCATCCGACAAACCCCGAACGACATGATGACGTATAGGCATGATTTCTGGGCTCGCTGGTGGACCCCCTCGAAGGAGCATTTGCAGGTTCTCAATGATACCCTCGGTGAGCTCAGGTCCCTTGCACAGACTTTCCTTCTGGAGCTGCCAGAGTTTGAGCCTCGGGACGTCCTGCAGGCGGCAACTTGTTTTGCTAGTGGCACAGCTGTAGGCGTCGACCAGTGGTCCCCCAGGGCTTTCCTGCAGTTACCGTGGCAAGCGGTCCAGTGTCTGTCAGCCCTGTTCAATATATGCGAGCAGGCCTTGACTTTCCCGCAGCAGTGTTTCTTGAATATCATGGCGTTGCTTCCCAAGTCTGTGCACGACGAGCGCGCAATCAGCAAATGTTCTGCTATGTACCGCATGCATGCACGTATGCGTGGTGATCACATCCATGAATGGACGGCTGAGCACACGGACTTCTGGGACAGTGCAGTGCGTAAGTCCTCAGCGTTGCAAGCAGCGCTTCTGCGCGAAGTGTGCCACGCAGTTGCAGGTGCTTTGAAGTTTGACTCGGCCTCTCTGCATTGGGACATGGAGAAGTTGTTTGACTCTGTTGTGCCTGCCCTCTTGGTGCAGCTGGCTCTGAAGGTTGACTATCCTCCTCACCTCCTCTACTTCGGCATGCTTGTGCACACTTGCCCCAGAATGCTCGAGGTGGAAGGGGTCGTCTCGCAGGTCATTGGCACGGGCAAGTCTATTCTCGCTGGATGTTCGCAGTCGGTCCCATGGGTCAAGACGTATCTGCATGGAGTGCTCGATCGTGCACACTGTCGTCTCCCAGTGGTGCCGATTCGTTCATACATCGATGACATTACACAGTACATGCAAGGCACGCGCAAATATTGTCTCTGCTCTGCCAGCTGCAGCCGCTGAGTTCTGCCGAGATGTGGGCACGCGTGGCTGTTTAATCTCGCCTAAGTCTGCTGCAGTTACATCGCCCTCTGATCTGGCCAAGGAGTTGTCTGCTAAGTTTGATGAATTGGGGGTTTCTCTGGGGGTCATGACCACGGCGGGGAGGAGGAGATGTGCATGGAAGATCAAGCTGCGCCAGCGGACGGCTTTCAAGCGCTCTCGTAAGCTGGCCTATCTCGCTCGCCTGTGCGGTCGATCCCGCAAGATCTTTAAGCCTGGTGTGCTCAGCGTCGGATCGTGGGGTCATTCTGCGATAGGTTTGACCGTGTCCGATCTGCAGAGTTTCCGATCGCAGGCCGCTAAGTGTTCAGGATACTGGAGTCAAGGTGCATGTACCTCGACCGTCCTCAGCCTGATGAACCCCCTGAGTCAGGATCCTGAATATCGGCTCCGTACTGAACAGTTATCCTCTATTGCAGGTGTGTGGCATGCCTTGTCCCCTGGGCAACGGCAAGGGGTGCGCAAGGCGTGGGAGCACCATCGGGTTCGGCTCGTTGCTCTCCCGCCTCAGCGCCGCCGGCGCACGGTGTCTGGCCCCATCGCGGCCACGATCTGCACCCTGCTCGATTTGGATTGGTCGCCCACTTCTCCTACACAGTGGGGCACGCCGTGCGGAGTGTTCTGCTTGGAGGCGCGCGACTTCATGTTTCATCTTCGTGCTGCTGTGCGGCAGTCTGTCTCTCGGGGACATGCTAGCAAAGCGGCTCAGCATTTTTGTGGAGAAGGTTTGGATGGAGGTGCTGATTTCACGGTGTTTCGAAGAATGCATGCTAAGATGATCAAGAATGAACAGCACGCTGATGCCGCATTGCTCGTGTGCATTGTTACGGCAGGTACCTGGCCCGAAGCTCGGCTTCAAGATGCGGGGTACCAAACAGACGGCATCTGTCCTAGGTGTGGGGCCGCTCGGGAAACTAGCCTCCACCGCTGCTGGGAATGCTCGGCAAATGCCTTGATCGCCAGCAGCGCGATGCATCGCTCTCTGGACCTTGTCGAGATGACGAATCAGCCCGAGCATGTCAGGAGTGCGTTCTGGACTCGTGGGCCCCCGCCCTTGGCTGCCGCTGTCGCGCTTATTCCGCCGCCCGTCGAGATTGTGAAGTCCTGGGGCCTCTTCGTGGGGGACCAGGTGGTGCGTGGAGGTCGTTACGGGTTGGACGGCTCTGGGGGTATTTACGCTTCGGATTGGAGGCTCAGGCGCTGCGGGTGGTCTGCGGTTCGTTTCGATGAGGACAGCCTCCAGAGCTTGGGCCTGGCCCGTGACGCCATCCTTATGGGCACCCTTCCCACAGCGGCTCAGTCGAGCCCCAGGGCCGAAATGTATGCTATGATTATGCTGCTGAGACATACTGTGGGAGACATTGTGGCTTACTCTGATTATCTGCCCTTGGTGCGTGGTCTCCGTAGGGACAGGCCCCATATCTCTGCAACGTCGCCTATGCTCGACCTCTGGGACCAGCTCTGGACGCTCCTGGATGCTCGCGAAGGCTCGGTGGAGGTGTTGTGGACCAAGGCCCGCTCCACGGCGGGGACTCGTGAGGTTTGGGGCATCTCTAGGGTCGAGTTTTTCCTGAATGTTGCTGCTGACTTTTTTGCTGGGGAGGCTGCCGCCTTAGGAGAGGTCCCACAGGACCACGTGAATGTACTGAATGAAGTAGACGACATGACTGGGAAGGTCCTGTCGCGTTTGCTGGATGTCAATCGTGAAGTTAATTTAACGTGCCGCCGCCTCGTGTCAGATAGAGTAGGGCGTCCTCCTCCTTTGCCGAGGGCCCCCCCCTTCTCTCGCCACTCGCAGAAGTAGACTCGAGGCGGCTGGGCACAGTGTCGAGCTAGTGAATTCAAGATATAAATGCATTGTCTGTGGCCGCGTTTTTGAGGCCGTGAGGGGAAAGGTTTCCGAGTTCTTCCCTGGTCGGTGTGTGGGGGCGCGACAGATAACGTGCGGGTCGGAGCGTGAGGCCGCGATCTCGCACCCTGGGGCTCCCCGTGCGCACTCGTCCCACGACCTCGCGGTCCTGCGCGGTGTCCTGTTGTGCCGAGTCTGCGGGAGGTTCATGGTACAGAACTCCCAGCTCCTCGGAGAGGAGTGCCCACCAAGCCGCACTCCGACGAAGGCAGGTGCCAGCGTGTTGTCTCGCCTTAGGCGAGGCCTTCCGCCGAAGAGCGGTATGAGTTTCCCAGATCCCTGACGTGTACAGCGGGATCACTGACGGGTTGCTGTGAATGTGTGGTGTGAAGCATGCGCCCTGGCCAGACCAGGTCCCCGCCGAGCGCCCAGCCAGTCCTCCTCCTCCTCCCCCTCCTTTTCCCCTTGTAACGGATATGGGATATAATCGCCCCCTCTGGGGGGGATGAGGAGGGAGATGGGAGCAGGAGGAGAAGGAATGAGGGACGGGGATGAGGAAAGGGGCGACGTCGATGTTGACGACGATGTGTTGCTTGGTCCTGTGGTACTTGGAAGCCTCTTGGGGCTTTATTGGGGTCCTCTTAGGGGAGGCATCTGGGTCCCTTCTTGGGCCTTGGGGGTCCTCTCGAGGCTATCTTGGATGACGTCGATCGAAGAAGTAGCAAGCCGTGCGTCCAGTGGACGCGTACGCAGGCTGCTCGTGACTAAACAGCCATGGTGGTGCGCCAGGCGCGCCCCACGGGATGACGCAAGCGCGATGCAGTCTGCCAAACGCGCTGCGAGGACGATGGCGTGATGGGATTGCACGCGATCGCACGTAGAGACGCCCCGATGCGTACGTGTCCTTTGCTAACCGCTGTCTCGGGCGGCCTCTGCGCCGGCGAAGGGCCCCCACGTCTCCGGGGGCCCGTCCGTATCGAAATGTGGTGGCGCAGCGATTCGTTCATTGATCATGATGTATTGAGTGTTGTTGGTGTTGTTGTTGTTGATGTTGTTGTTGTTGTTGTTGTTGCTGTTGCTGTTGCTGTTGCTGTTGTTGTTGTTGTTGTTGCTGTTGTTGTAAAATCATTAAATCATTTAAACCATTTATCATGATTTATTGTTGTTCATTCGGTGGCGCAGCGATTTGTTCATACATATTGGTCTGCTTGTCGGGTACAGTCAGCCCGCGTAGTAAGGATGGGCAACCTTCCCAAGGGTACCCTTGCATCCTTGCCCGTTCAGTTCATCCTTCGCCACTCTCGCTGGTCGCGCCCTGCTCGAAAAGCTTCGAAATTGGCGTTCACGGCCCTTGCATCCTTATCGCGCATCCTTCTGATACTGGCCGACTGTAGAGTCTGCCTGCGACAATGCTTGGACCCTGCCCGCTACAAGACGACTGCTTCAGATATGCGCGAAGGATCTGCACGTGGAGGTTTTCTTCTGCCAACACCATTGGTGTAAAGCGCCCAAGCGATGTCCGCCCGCGTTACGACACCAGAGTGGCTCGAAAGAGTACAGGGGCTCGCTGACACGCAACTTGACAGCTTGAACAGCTGTTCAGCTGCCGCTGTCTCCCGATGGACGCATGCGCCTGCAATGTGTGCAATTGTGCTCGGTAGCAAACCAGGAGAGCCCGGTATATCCTTTTAATTCTGTCGTTAGCGTGGGATGGCAAGGTCCCGCTCAGGTCTGCGCGGTGTCTCGCTCCGCTGGACCCGCCAGCAGCCCTCGAAAGTTGCGACAGCGTCGCAGATCGCAGCCCCCCAGGGACGGCGAGGTCCCGCTCAGGTCTGCGCGGTGCTGGACCCACCAGCAAACCTCGAAAGTGGCGACAGTGTCACAGATCGCAGCCCCCCAGGCCCCCAGGAACGGCGAGGTCCCGCTCAGGTCTTCGCGGTGCCTCACTCCGCTGGACCCGCCAGCAGCCTTCGAAAGTGGCGACAGCGTCGCAGATCGCAGACCCCCAGGGACGGCGAGGTCCCGCTCAGGTCTGCGCGGTGCTTCACTCCGCAGGACCCACCAGCAGCCCTTGAAAGTGGCGATAGCGTCGCAGATCGCAGCCCCCCAGGCCCCCAGGGACGGCGAGGTCCCGCTCAGGTCTGCGCGGTGCTTCACTCCGCAGGACCCACCAGCAGCCCTCGAAAGTGGCGATAGCGCTGCAGATCGCACCCCCCCAGGAACGGCGAGGTCCCGCTCGGGTCTGCGCGGTGCCTCGCTCCGCTGGACCCAACAGCAGCCTTCGAAAGTGACGACAGCGTCGCAGATCACAGACCCCAAGGGACGGCGAGGTCCCGCTCAGGTCTGCGCGGTGCCTCACTCCGCTGGACCCGCCAGCAGCCCTCGAAAGTTGCGAGCGCGTCGCAGATCGCAGCCCTCGAGGGACGGCGAGGTCCCGCTCAGATCTGCGCGGTGCCTCTCTCCGCTGGACCCGCCAGCAGCCCTCGAAAGTGGCGACAGCGTCGCAGATCGCAGCCCCCCAGGGGCGGCGAGGCCCGCTCAGGTCTGCGCGTTGCCTCACTCCGCTGGACCCACCAGCAGCGCTCGAAAGTGGCGAGAGCGTCGCAGATCGCAGCCCCCCAGGGACGGCGAGGTCCTAGACAGGTACCGCTGGCAAAGAGAGAGAGAGAGAGAGAGAGAGAGAGAGAGCGAGAGAGAGAGAGAGCAAACAAAAGAAGAGAGAGAGAGAGAGACAGAGAAACAACAAACATTCAAAGAAAGAGAGAGAGGGGGAGAGAAAATGAGAGAGAACGGGGCAGCGAGAGCAAGAGAGAAAAAGAGAAACATAAAGAGAGAGAGAGGGGGGGACAAAACAATGGAAGAGGCGAGTGGCGGGAGGAGGGGGGGGAGATGGAGACGAGACCGCAGTGCTTTATTCAAAACGAATACCCAACCAAGGAGGGTTGAGACATCACCCTGACGACGTACCCAACCCCTGCGCAATGCAAGGCAGGAGTAGCTTGGGAGATTTGGTGAGAGGGCGACGACGTGACCTGGGCGCATATACTTTTGCGAGCGGCATTCGGGAGGTTTGCAGGTCCCCGATCAGGGGAAAAAGCGCGGTAGAGGTGAGTATGTAAGTGGGCCCCGGAGTCGTTAAGGCAAGGTCCAAATGGAGAAGGCGGGCAACGGGCTTGAAACGTCGGCGGGGCAGCAACGACATGGCATGGCTCCCTCTGACCAAATTCCCACGCGACGACGCATGCGCTGTGCCTCACCCCGCTGGACCCACCAGCAGCCTTCGACAGTGGTGACAATGTCGCAGATCGCAGACCCCCAGGGGCGGTGAGGTCCCGCTCAGGTCTGCGCCGTGCCTCATTCCGCTGGACCCACCGGCAGCCCTCGAACGTGGCGACAGCGTCGCAGATCGCAGCCCCCCCAGGGACGGCGAGATCCCGCTCAGGTCTGCGCGGTGCCTCATTCCGCTGGAACCGCCAGCAGCCCTCGCACGCGGCGACAGCGTCGCAGATTGCAGACCCCCAGGGACGGCGAGGTCCCGCTCAGATCTACGCGGTGCCTCACTCCGCTGGACCCGCCAGCAGTCCTCGAAAGAGGCGACATCGTCGCAGATCGCAGATCCCAAGAGACGGCGAGGTCCCACTCAGGTCTGCGCGGTGCCTCACTCCGCTGGACCCGCCAGCAGCCCTCGAAAGTGGCGACAGCGTCGCAGATCGCAGACCCCCAGGGACGGCGAGGTCCCGCTCAGGTCTGCGCGGTGCCTCACTCCGCTGGACCCACCGACAGCCCTCGAACGTGGCGACAGCGTCGCAGATCGCAGCCCCCCAGGGGCGGCGAGGTCCTAGACAGGTACCGCAGGCAGAGAGAGAGAGGGAGAGAGAGAGAGAGGGAGAGAAACAAAAGAGAGAGAGAGATAGAGAGAGACACAGACAGAGAGAGAGGGAGAGAGAGAAAGAGAGAGAGAGAGAGAGAGAGAACGAGAAAAAGAGGTCAAG
This sequence comes from Prorocentrum cordatum, assembly GCA_963575745.1. Taxonomy (NCBI): domain Eukaryota; class Dinophyceae; order Prorocentrales; family Prorocentraceae; genus Prorocentrum; species Prorocentrum cordatum. Next base: position 76,965 of record CAUYUJ010020543.1, on the reverse strand, counting down.
AGAGAAAGAGAGAAACATATATATATATATATATATATAGAGAGAGAGAGAGGGATATGTAAATATATATATATATAGAGAGAGAGAGAGAGAGAGAGAGAGAAAAAAAAAGCGGAAGAGGCGGGTGGCGGGAGAAGGAGGGTGGGAGGAGTTGGAGACGCGACCGCAGTGCTCTATCCAACACGAATGCCCAACCAAGGAGGGTTAGGACATCACCTTGGCGACGTACCCAGCCCCTGCGCATCGAAAAGCAGGAGTAGCCTGGGAGAAATTTTGTGAGGGGGCGACGACGTGACCTGGGCGCATATACTTGTTGCGAGCAGCATTCGGGAGGTTCGCAGATCCCCGATCAGGGGGAAAAGCGCGGTAGAGGTGATTATCTAAGTGGGCCCCCGAGTCACCGAGGCAAGGTCCAAACAGAGAAGGCGGGCAACGGGCTTGAAACGTCGGCGGGGCAGCAACGACATGGCATGGCTCCTTCTGACCAAACTCCCTGGCAACGACGCATGCGCTGTGCCTCACCCCGCTGGACCCACCAGCAGCCCTCGAAAGTGGCGACAGCGTCGCAGATCGCAGCCCCCCAGGGTCGCAGATCGCAGCCCCCCATGGACGGCGAGGTCTCGCTGAGGTCTGCGCGGTGCCTTGCCCCGCTGGACCCACCAGCAGCTTTCGAACGTGGCGACAGCGTCACAGATCGCAGCCCCCCCCCCCCAGGGACGGCGAGGTCCCGCTCAGGTCTGCGCGGTGCCTCCGCCGTTGGACCCACCAGCAGCCCTCGAAGATGGCAACAGTGTCGCAGATCGCAGCCGCCCAGGGACGGCGAGGTCCCGCTCAGGTCTGCGCGGTGCCTGATCCCGCTGGACCCACCAGCAGCCTTCGAAAGTGGCGACAAATTCGCAGATCGCAGCCCCCCCCCTGAGAGACGGCGAGGTCCCGCTCAGGTCTGCGCGGTGCCTCACTCCGCTGGGCCCACCTGCAGCTCTCGAAAGTGGGGACAGATCCCAGCCCCCCAGGGACGGCGAGGTCCCGCTCAGGTCTGCGCGAGACCTCGCTCCGATGGACCCACCAGCAGCCCTCGAAAGTGGCGACAGCGTCACAGATCGCAGACCCCAGGGGCGGCGAGGTCCCGCTCAGGTCTGCGCTGTGCCTCGCTCCGCTGGACCCACCAGCAGCCATCGAAAGTGGCGAAAGCGTCGCAGATCGCAGCCCCCCCCCAGAGACAGCGAGGTCCCGCTCAGGTCTACGCAGTGCCTCGCTCCGCTAAACCCACCAGCAGCCATCGAAAGTTGCGACAGCGTCGCTGATCGCAGCCCCCCAGGGACGGCGAGGTCCCGCTCAGGTCTGCGCGGTGCCTCGCTCCGCTGGACCCACCAGCAGCCTTCGAAAGTGGCGACAACGTTGCATATCGCAGCCCCCCAGAGACGGCGAGGTCCCGCTCAGGTCTGCGCGGTGCCTCACTCCGCTGGACCCGCCAGCAGCCCTCGAAAGTGGTGACAGCGTCGTTGATCGCAGCCCCCCAAGGGACGGCGAGGTCCCGCTCAGGTCTGCGCGATGCCTCAGTCCGCCAGTCCCACCAGCAGCCCGCGAACGTGGCGACAGATTCGCAGATCGCAGCCCCCCAGGGACGGCGAGGCATCGTTCAGGTCTGCGCGGTGCCTCATTCCGCTGGGCCCACCAGAAGCCTTCGAAAGTGGCGACAGTCTCGCTGATCGCAGCCTCCCAAGGGACGGCGAGGTCCCGCTCAGGTCTGCTCGGTGCCTCACGCCGTTGGACCCACCAGCAGCCCTCGAAGGTGGCAGCCGTGTCGCATATCGCAGCCGCCCAGGAACGGCGAGGTCCCGCTCAGGTTTGCGCGGTGCCTGACTCCGCTAGTCCCACCAGCAGCCCTCAGTACGCGGAGGGGTGCCCGCCATCTTCCGCACGCCATCAGGGGAAGGAGGAGAGTATTCATATTGAGTAATTGTGAAGGGGGAGGGGGGAGGGGCAAGTTAGGAGCGCTCGCGTCAACATCTGACATCCTACCCCTCCCTCCCATCCCTTACCATGGCGCTGATTTGCTCTATCCGCGGACGCGTGTCGTAGCGGACCTGTGGCTCCGCGCGCGTGTGCGTAGTGGGTGGTGGTGCGCGTGCGTGCGTGCGTGTGTGCGTGGTTGTGGTTGTTGTGGTGGTGTGTGTATGGTGTGTGTGTGATGTGTGTGCGTGTGTGCGCGTGTGCTGTGGTGTGACGTGGTGTGGCGTCTTGGTGGTTGGTGGTGGGCCAAGTGCGTACGTGCGTGATGGCGGTGGTGGTGGTGGCGGTGGGCTGGTGGTGAATGTGTGTGTGTGTGTGTGCGTGTGTGTGTGTGTGTGTGTGTGTGTGTGTGTGTGCGTGCGTGCGTGCGTGCGTGCGTGCGTGCGTGCGTGCGTGCGTGCGAATGTGAATGTGAATGTGAATGTGAATGTGAATGTGAATGTGAAATGTGAATGTGAATGTGAATGTGAATGTGAATGTGAATGTGAATGTGAATGTGAATGTGAATGTGAATGTGAATGTGAATGTGAATGTGAATGTGAATGCGAATGTGAATGTGAATGTGAATGTGAATGTGAATGTGAATGTGAATGTGAATGTGACTGCGAATGTGAATGTGAATGTGAATGTGAATGTGAATGTGAATGTGAATGTGAATGTGAATGTGAATGAGAATGTGAATGTGAATGTGAATGTGTGGGTGGTGTGTGCGTTGCGGCGTGCGTGCGTGCGTGCGTGCGTGCGTGCGTGCGTGCGTGCGTGTGTGTCTGTGTGTGCGCGCGTGTGATGTGGTGTGACGCGGTGTAGCGTGGCGGTGGTGGGTGGGGTAGTGCGGTGGTGGTGGCGGTGCGCGGTGGTGGTGCGCGTACGTGCGTGCGTGCGTTGGTGGGTGGAAGTGGCGGTGGGTGTGCGTGCGGCGGGGCGGGGCGTGGTGCGGCGCGGTGGTGGCGGGCGGATGGGCGCGCGAGAAAGAGGCCCGCGCTTGGGCGAGAACGCCATCCTGAACGACGGAGGCCAAACACCGATCCGAAAATGAGGCCCACGCTGCAGCGGGAGCACGATTCGGAACGATTCGGGAGCAGAAATGAGGCCGGCGTCTCAGCGAGAGCAGCATTTTGAAAAAAAATGCAGGCGAAAACCCGACTCCCGGGAATCCTGTGCGTCAAAAAACAGTACGCGGGGGGGGGGGGGCTACTACTCCCAGCACGCCATCAGGGGAAGAGGGGGAGTAGTATTCATATTGAGTAATTGTGGAGGAGGAGGAGGAGGAGGAGGAGGGAGGGGGAGGAGGAGAGGAGGGAGGAGGGAGGAGGGAGAGGGAGGGGGAAGGGAATATCAAGGGGGATGGAGAGGGAGGCGGGAGGAGGGAGGAGGGAGGAGGAGGAGGGAGTAAGGGAGGAGGAGGAGGGAAGGAGGGAGAGGGAGGGAGGGAGGGATAAATGGAGGGAGGGAGTGGATGAGGTCGGAGGGAGGAGGAGAGAGGGAGGAGGAAGGATGGAATAGGGAGTAGGGGGAAGGCTGAAGGAGAGGAGGGGAGGAAGGAGGAGGGAGGAGGAGGAGGCAGGAGGAGGGAGAGGAGGAGTGGAGAGGAGGAGGAGAGGAGGAGCATGAGGAGGAGAGGATGAGGATGGAGGGAGGCGGAGGGGAGGAGGAGGAAGAGGAAGGAGAGATGTATGAGAGGAGGAGGAGGAGGAGGAGAAGGAGGAGGAGGAGGAGGAGGAGGGAGGAGGAGGTAAGGAGGGAGGAGGAGGTAAGGAGGGAGGAGGAGGTAAGGAGGGGGGTGGAGCCTCCCTTGGAGGCCTCGATCTTGGCACAGGTGAGTTCTCTCCCAGGTCGTGGAGGCCTCCCGGATCGAGCCTAGAGTCCGGGAGTCCAGCCTGGAGACGTCTGGGCACCTCCAGGGACGAAGCCTATCAGGCCAGTCGGCACCGCTGGAGACCTCCAGGGAGGGACCTCTGCAGACGTCAGGGGGGGTGGAAGGGGGGAGGAGGGTGCCGAACAGCCGTAAGCTGCATGAGCAGAACAGCTTCGTAGGGAAACGAAGAAGGACGCAAGCATAAAAACTCCCCCAGTTTCGGGCAGGGCTGGACCTAAGCGCTGTTCTGCTGGACTTCGGCTGTGCCTTGCTTCTCGTTGTGGCAGGGAGGTTCAGGAAAGCAGGCAGAGCAGAACGAGAAGCATAACTCGGCGGCGAGCGAGGGGGGGAATTGAGAAGGGGCGGGCCTTCTCAGAAGTCTCGGAAATTCCGCGGCCTTCTGAGAAGTTTCCTGAGCCTTCCCCGAAGACAGAAAAAAACTTCTCGGAAGGCGCGAGGGCTTCTGAGAAGTCCCGCCGCCTTCTGAGAAGGCCTTCTCCTTCACATTTCCCCCCCTCGCCCGCCGCCTAATAGCGAAGACAAGAGGAGAAACAGCGCTTGGGTCGAGCCCCGGCCTGTGCCATGTTTCGCGCCCCTGGCTTCCGGCGTTCCGCCCCGATCTCTTGGGCCCGGCGCCGCCCCTCCCCCTCCTCCTCCTCCTCTTACTCCTCCTCCTCCTCGTCCTTGTCCTCCTCCTCCTCCTCCTCCTCCTCCTCCTCCTCCTCCTCCTCCTTCTCCTTCTCCTCCTCCTCCTCCTCCTCCTAGGTGGCTTGGCGCGGGCACCGCAGCTGTTTTGCTCCGCGGCGGGCGCCCGCCGTGCCAATGCCCCCAGCGCCAGGCCTCTCCCCTGGCGCGTCCGCGGATGCTCCTGGCCTCGCCTGGAGCTGCTGATGCGCTTCATGTTGACAGCGCACGTGCCGCCTTCCTGTGCGGCCTCGCTGTCCCGAGCTGCCCGTCGCCGTGCCAGGGCGCGGTGCACGGCGGCGCGCCATGCGCAGGCAGCGGCTGGCGCCATCGTCGCCCTGCTGCAGCCACGGGGCCCGGACACGCCGGCTGTGGACAGGGCTCCACGCATGGACGCGCTGGAGACGCTCACCAGCCTCTCCGCGGCCGCAGGGGCCAACTTGGCTGCGCAACGGATCCGCACCGCCGCCACGGTGCGCACGCCCTATCGTAGCCAGGCTGCTGTATACTACCCTGCTGGTCTTCTCGCCTCGCTTGACACTGGCGGCTCCGACGACTTTGCCTCGCGCTTGTCGGGCAGTGGCGTTGCTACGGGTCGTGGGGGTGTTACTCACGCTGGCCGTGCTGCTGCTGTGCCACGCCGTGGCTTTCTCGAGGACCATCGCCGTGAAGTGCGTGACGGAGTCCGTGATGTCTTTCCTCTTGGAGGTGCAGCTGATGATTTTCAGGCCGTTCATCGATGCGACGAAGTGTGCCCACAATATGGTCGTGGTGCTCGTGTCGGCGCCGTTCATGGACCTCCTGATGGCGCTCCTCCTCGCCCAGTTCCTGGGCCGCGTGGGCGAGTTTTTGGCCCGCGACCTTGGCACGGCGTTCCTCGGCCACTCCCTGGACCTCCTGGGCGCGTCTTCAAGGTTGGGCCTCAATACATTGTTCGAGATGCCGTCCCTCGTCGAGTCCCTGGGCCTCGCGGGCGTCTCTTTCGTGCTCGGCCGTGGAACGGTGCTCTTCGCCCGCTCGTCGGACCTCGAGGGCGCGTATTCAAGGCTGGGCCACCACCCAATGACACCAAATTGGCACGAGATGGTCTCAAGGTACTCAGCGGCGGCGCTGCCTCCCACGTCGAGGCCTATAGAACCGCTCTCGCTCATGGTGCGGCGGCGGAGACCACAAGCGGCGACAGCCTCTTCAGTGACATGGCGTACAAGTGGGCGTTGTGCGCTGAAGGCCTGCTGGATATTCTCTGCCGCCCTAAGCCTAGTAAGGCGGACGACGATGCGCCGACGAGTGCTGGGCCGCCTGGGACAGGATGCCTAGGCGCTGCCTCAGATGACGTCAGGTGCTCGCTTCGTCGTGACCTTTGGCCCCAGCGACCAGGGAGTGGCTTCGGTGGGCTCCCCTCGCCTGGAGGGGGGCACAGCCTGGCGGATGGCGCGAGCTGTGCCGTCCCAGGTGATGCCGCACACCTGGTCCACGGGCAGGAATCTAGAGGGAGTGGCTTCGGTAGTCCTCCTGCGTGTTGTGGGAGGCACGGCCTGGAGGATAGCACGAGC
>CAUYUJ010020543.1:12500-70760 GCA_963575745.1 Prorocentrum cordatum | reverse complement strand
AGTGGTATTAGTAATCGTAGTAGTAGTAGTAGCAGTAGTAGTAGTAGTAGTAGTCGTAGTAGTAGTAGTAGTAGTAGTAGTAGTAGTAGTAGTAGTAGTAGTAGTAGTAGTAGTAGTAGTAGTCGTAGTAGTAGTAGTAGTAGTAGTAGTAGTAGTAGTAGTGGTAGTAGTAGTACTAGTACTAGTACTAGTACCAGTACTAGTGCTAGTACTAGCAGCGGTGGTGGTTGTGGTAGCATTCGGTAGTAGTCGTAGTAGTCGTAGTAGTAGCCGTGGTAGTCGTTGTAGGAGTAGCACTCGTAAGAGTAGGGGTAGTACTAGTAATAGTAGTAGTGGTGGTAGTAGTAGTAGTAGTCGTTAATGTAGTCATAGTACTCGAGGAGGAGGATAAGACTAATCAGTGTAAACTCAAGACGCATCAATGATGTTGCATTCAACCCTCCGCCCGAATTCCCTTTCATACGGTCCTGGTCCTATTCTTGGCGTGTAGTTTGAAGTTCGCCTATACACGCCATGTGCTCCACACGAAGCGTGTCTCCTGCGTGGTTGGTTCTTGGCGTGTCTCGGAGGGCTGTTCCACCCGACCCTACTTAGCTCGTCTGCCCCTTCGCTGCTTAGCGTGTCAACGCTTTCGGTTTCGCAGGGCCCGAAATCACATACACGCTAAGAATAGGACTATGGCTGTATGTCCCCGCAGGAGTTTGTTCACATTGCGGGAGTTGACCCATTGGTAAGCAATGGTCTAACAATCTTCGATCTTTCTGAAACGCAATTGATGGGACTTCAGCGCCGCGAATCGACGTGGCCGTTTCGGCCTGACAGCCCTAAATCGTGCTAGGACACCGTTCCTGGGACTTCAACTATTCGAAACAATGTGACTGTTGCGTTCTGACAATCCCGAGTCGTGCCAGAACGCCGTTCCTGGGGCTTCAGCTGAACGACGCCTTGAAACTTGTGCAATCTTGGCAAGCGAGTGTGCCAGGCGCGAAGGCGAGAGCCACATGTAAGGAACCGCTCGCCATCCTTGTAACTTTCTCAAGCCAACGTGCGCGGCGCGAAGGCGAGAGCCACATTTTTGAAAGAGGACCCGCCCTCCGCCCTTGAAACAGTGGTACACGTTACAAGACGAGTGCGCGCGGCGCTAGGGCGAGAGCCATCTTTTGAGACAGGACCGGCCCTGCATTCATGGAAATACTGCGAGCTTTGGAATCGAACGACTGTGCGCTGCGGGTAGTGGCCAGAGCCACATTTAGAAAACGGCTCGCCCTCCGTCTGCGAAACTGCTGCAAACTCTTAGGACGAACGTGAGCGGCTCTCTCGCCCCCGGGCCGCTCTGACCGGGGTGGCCGGCTCCCCCCTTTTCCGGGTCGCCCCCGGCTCGTTTCCCGGCGGGGCCGCCGCCAATTGCAGTGGAGCTGCTGCCCTTGAACACATAACACACCGACTGGTTTTGATTCGCCTCTTCCCATCTCTCTCTCTCTCTGTCTCTCTCTCTCTCTCTCTGTCTCTGTCTCGGCCACGTGCAGAGGGGGGTAGGGAGAGGGGGGAAGGCTTCTTAGAAGCACCCCTGCTTCTTGGAAGGCGCGGGCCTTGTCTGTAGCTGTGAGGCCTGCGCCTTCTACGAAGCAGCCTCCTTCTGAGAAGCCTTCCCCCCTCCCCCTACCCTCTAGTGTGCGCCGCCAATATTCTTATATATGTATATATGTATATATATATATAGATCTGTCTCTCTCTGTCGGTCTCTCTCTCTCTCTGTCTCCGCTCTGCCGCCTTCCTTGCGTTCGGGGCCTGGGTTTGATTCTCTCGCACGCGTTGCTGCACCGGTTTCACTTGTTTTTGGCGCTGTCTTTGTTTCTGACCCTGCTTCCTTCTCCTCTCCTTTTTTTTTTTTTTTCTGTTTCTCTCCCTCTCTCTCTCTCTTTCCCGGCTGTGCTGGTTTTGTAATCGTGGCCGCCTGGGCCACAGGGGTGTTCACACAATGTCGTAGTTCATATTCCTCGGACACGGGTCCGTGCTGAGGCTCACAGTTTTGCCATTGCACTCTTCTGGGGCCGCCCAGCGTTTTTTTTAATCACATTTATTCCTGGTCGGACCTTTGCGTGTCTTCATTGCCTGCATGTCCCCGGAGTATCCGAGTGTGCTATTGATTTTCAGCGACACGTCTGCGACGGCGGCTTCTTGCCACGGCGTCTCAGCCTGTCCATCGTGCACTGGCGGCTCCCTCGCTTGACAACTTCTGGATGGGTGTTTTGCGCCCCGCTGTGCAGATCTGCACTCCGCTGGCACCTGGGCCGCAGCACGCCGCTTCAAGACCTACGTGGTTTGAGGGGGCCGCCTTCCTCTCTTCCCCTTCCCTCCGAGGGCGCCACTCGCCGCCTCCCCGCCCTCCGGTGCGCTCTGCAGCTGCCCTGCCCTCCCCGACGGACCTCGTGCGATCGCCGAGTCCCCGACCAACCAAAAAAACGTTTGCACCGGATCAGGATCTCGCCCTCGGTCGGCCTCCGTCCCGGCAGGGCCGTCCCCGAGGCTCGCGGCATGTTGGGCCGCTTCCAGCCCCCAGCTGCTCCTCCGATTCCTCCTCGATCCTCCTGTTCCACCTCCACCTCCTGGGCCCCCTTCTTCCTCTCCACCCCTCCCCCTCCTCCTCCTCCTTGCTCCTCCTCCTCCTCGCTCCTCCTCCTCCTCCTCCGCCTCCTCCTCCTCCTCGTCCTTCCCCTCTTCTCCTCCTCCTCCTCCTCCTCCACAATTACTCAATATGAAAATACTCTCCCTCTTCCCCTGATGGCGGTTGGGTGATCGCCGACCCCCCCCCCGCGTATTGTTTTCTTACACACAGGATTCCCGGGAAACGGGTTTTCGCCTGCGTTTTTTTTTTTTTTTTTTTTTCTTCCAAAATGCTGCTCTCGCTGAGGCGTCGGCCTCATTTCTGCTCCCGAATCGTTCCGAATCGTGCTCCCGCTGCAGCGTGGGCCTCATTTTCGGATCGGTGTTTGTCCTACGTCGTTCAGGATGGCGTTCTCGCCCCAGCGCGGGCCTCTTTCTCGCGCGCCCATCCGCCCGCCACCACTGCGCCGCACCACCACCACCACCACCACCACCACCACCACCACCACCACCACCATCACCACCACCACCACCACCACCACCACCACCACCACCACCACCACCACCATCACAACCACCACCAGCACCACCACCACCAGCACCACCACCAGCACCACCACAACCACCACCAACACCACCACCACCACCACCACCTTCCTCCTCCTCCTCCTCCTCCGCCTCCTCCTCCTCCTGCTCGTCGTCCCCCCTCCTCTCTCCTCCCTCCTCCTCGCCCTTCTTGCCCGCTTTCTCCTCCGCCCCCTCGTGCCTCCGCACGCCTCCCCCCCTTCTCCCCGCCACCCCCCTGACTTTGGCGTCACCCAAACATACTAATGCTATGTTTGCGTCGCCCCCCCCCCAGGGGCGACGCGCGCGCCGAGAAATCTTACAGTGTCAGCTCCGTAGCGGGCGCTTTCTGGCCATACCGCTAGGGAAGTTATATACGACAGTATTGTCATACTGTATATCCCGGGTCGGGCGCACTCCTCTGAGACGGGGACACATCTCTTTCGTATGCCCTTCTGCGTCCCATGACCCCCCACCCGCCCCTGAAGGTCTCCATTGAGGCCGCCACCGCTCCCGCGCCCGAGTGGTCCGCTGCACAGCTGGCGGGCCTGACGCCAGATGCGGATGGAGTGCTGGCCCGCCGGGTCCCTCCGCGCCGCCACGGCCGCCGCCCCCGCGCCGACGCTTGGGCTGGCGCGGAGGAGAAGGAGGAGGAGGAGGAGGAGAAGGAGGAGGAGGAGGCGGAGGAGGAGGAGGAGGAGGAGGAGGAGTAGCGAGGAGGAGTAGCGAGGAGGAAGAGGAGGCGGAGGACGAAGAGGAGGAGGAGGAAGGGGGAGGAAGGGGGAGGAGTATGAGTCATTGGTGCACCGCCCAGACGGCTGGAGGGAAATAGTCAACCAGCTGCGCTTCGTCGAATCATTTTGTGACACGCGTGGGCATGTGAACGCGAGGCCAGTGAATGTAGGCAACTTCCAATTTTGTTTGCCATGCGTGCCATGGGCGCGCCTTTGGCACGTCTCGGGCGTACCGACACCACATGAGGTCCAGGCACGGCTCACGGCACCCGGTGCGGTGGCTCGCACGTGCCGACGCGACGTGCCTGTCGTGTCGCACGACATTTTCCATGAGATTTCGATTGATCGCGCATCTGTCGAGATCTGGCACATGACCGACCCGGTGCAGAGGCCGGTTCAGCGGCGGGCCCAGGGGGGAAATGAGAAGGAGCAGGCCTTCTCAGAAGGCCGCGGGACTTCTCAGAAGTCCAGGGGACTTCTGAGAGGTCTCCTTAGCCTATTTCGAATACAGACTGAACTTCTCAGAAGCCCTCTCAGAAGTCCAGAAACTTCTCAGAAGCCTCGGAAGCCCCGCCCCTTCTCATTTCCCCCCCGCGCCCGCCGCCGACCGGTGTCTTGCCAGTTGCCGCCCCGTGACGCAGGCAGAAAAACTGACGCGTTGGACGCAGCAGACGCGCGACGGGTCGCGCAGCCGTCCGGGCGGAAGCACACCCAGGGAGCAGCAGTGCAGCTGTCAGACCTGCCGGTCGGAGAGCGGGGCGCGGAGGTCCTTTCGATGCGATCGTTCTCGCTGGCTCTGCGCCGCGTGCCGCGTGCCGCCGGCAACAACATGGATCGAGGCGCGCGGATTGGAGACGGGCCCGCTTCCGCGCGGAAGCGGCGCGCCCCGTCGCCACGTCGGGCAGCCCGGGCCCCGTGCTTCGGGAAGGGGCCTCGCCTGGTCCGTGGATGCTGCGCTCACGCGCAAGGCGTCGGGGCATTCACCGCAGACCTCTTCAGGAGGCAAGTTGCCCTAAGTCAAGCCTGTCGGCTGGCCCGCCTCCGCCTGCCCTGGCCCTTTTCGGGCCCCCCGTTTTTGTTGTATTGGAGGGCTCCTCCTTAGTGCCTTTAGGGCCCGGCTTTCGCTTTCACTTTCCCATTTCGCTGAGAGAGCTGGTCACCCCGTGCCTGCCGAGTGGTTTGAGGGAGCGGGAGTCTGTGGCTGCCTGCCATGCCTAGCGTGGCGAAAGCCCCGCCGCCCCATCACCATCACATGTGTTTTCGGATTTTGTGCTGATGGCCTGTGCCCGTTCTGTGGTGGCCCCGGCTCTTTCTTGGCACCGGGCTGCTCTGTGTTGGAAACTTGATGTGTGCGAAGCTCGAGAGGATCACTTTGGCCAATCGGTCATCCAGATGCTGGCCCATCGTCCCTCCTCGTCGGTCGAATGTGGGCTCGAGCCATCCTGCGTCAGACTGGGATCTTGGATTTTTCAGACGGTGCAGGCCAGCCTACTGGCCCGTTCTCTTTTTCTCTCCCCGTGATGCTCGCGCTACAACGGGGAGTGGGAGGAGATGTCGCGGGGGGGCTGCGTTGTTGTTCAGATGGAATGCGAGTTTTGTGTCCGAGTGATTTACTGCCCTCTGCCTGACGAATTCGACTGGACTAGCAGTATTTCAGACTTCGCTGCGCTTGCCCTTGCCGTGTTTCGGCGTGAGGTGTCTGAGCCAGGAGAGGTGCCCAACCATTTGTCGTCGATTGCAGCTTATTGTTTTCGGTCGTTCAGAACCCTTCTAAAGTTTTGTCTGGTTCTTATAAGTGTAGTTTCTTCTGGAGGGAATTGAGTAGGCGTATTGGCCACTCTCCCTGGGTCTCGCTTCGTATGGCCAAGGCCCACCACACTGTTTCTGCAATCATGTCTGCTGATGGGAAATCCCTGATCGCTGGATCTACGGCTGGGTATCGGTGGGCGAAGCAGGGTGCTTTTTTACATAACTTGTCTATGGGAGAGCTGGGGAGCTTTCGCGCCGCGCAGGTAGAGTACAGGTTGTTGAGCTCTGGCGTTCTTGCACTGCTTTCGTGTTTTTCGTCCATTGTAGCTTAGTATGGGAAGCTTTCGAGGCCCCAGGTCGCTCCCAGGGTTCAGACCCCCAGGAGCCTCCATACTCTTGTGCACCATGGGGACTGCCACAGGTGCTGCATTCGTTGCCTTCGGCTTGTCAGTCCGTCCACCTCCCCATGCGAGGACTCGAAGCCCACGTTGACCACCATTCTGTTTGGGGGGCTAGGGAACACCGCAGTCTCCAGTGGGCTCGTGAGGTGGAGTCGGACCAGCCTGCCATTTGTTGTCTTTTGTGCGGTGGTCTTGTTTCCTGTGATGGAGGTGGGAAGCTCCGCAGAGCGTGCACCAACCCCAAAAAGAGCTTGGAGCTCTCGAAGCTCCCCAGAGGGTTGGTGCCTGGGACCAACACCAGGCTTGGCCAGTCCTTTCCCCTTTCCTCGCTTCCCTCCTTTCCCCTCCCTCCTCCCTCCGCCTCTGTCCCTGTCTCCTCTGAGTGTGCCATACCTGCGAGAGTTTCCCATGTCCTTGCTGTTGGCTGTCCATTGGAGCAGCCGGGTCGCTGAGCCGCTGAGAAGGAGGATGAGGAGGAGGAGGAGGAAGAGGAAGAGGATGACGAGGAGGAGGACGACGGCGACGAGGACGAGGACGAGGACGAGGACGATGAGGAGGACACTTGGGAAGATGACGAGGAGGGGGGAGGAGACCGGCAACCCAGCTGAGGGTGCCAACGAGCCAGGATAGACAGGTGGAAGAGGAGGATAAGGATGATTCGGGCGACTCAGATGAGAGCGACAACGAGCGAGCAGTTGCCACGTATGGTGGGGCAATGAAGGGGAAACTCCGTAACTCCTTCCAGGACAAGGAGCTGGGGAGGCTGAGTAGAAGGAAGAGAAGGAGGGGGATGATGATGATGAGGAGGAGGAGGAGGCGGAGGACGATGATGATAATGATGATGCTGATGATGATTATGCTGCTGATGATTATGAGGCTGATGGTGATGGTGATGAGGATGAAGATGAGGATGATTACGATGATGATGAGGAGGAGGGCAGAGGTGAGGAGGATGAGTAGGAGGAAGAGAGGGAAGGGGGATATGATGAGGAGGATGTAAATCATGATGATGATGATGCTGATGATGCTGATGGTTATGATGAGGCTGATGGTGATGATGATGCGGATGAAGATGAAGATGGTGAGGATGAGGATGACGATGGTGATGATGATGGTGATGCTGATGATGATGATGATGATGATGATGATGATGATGATGATGATGCTGATCATGCTGATGATGATGACGATGATGATAATGATGATAATGACGATGCTGATAATGCTGATGATGCTGATTATGGTGATCATGATGATGATGCTGATGATGCTGATGATGCTGATGCTGCTGATTATGATGATTATGATGCTGCTGCTGATGATGGTGGTGGTGGTGATGACTGTGATGATGCTGCTACTGATGTTGCTGCTGCCGATGATCATGCTTATGATGATGATGACGATGCTGATGCCGCTGATGCTGCTGCTGCTGATGATTCTGATGATGCTGCTGCTGATGCAGATGCTGATGCTGATGCTGCTGTTGCTGCTGCTGATGATTACTATGATGATGATAATGCTGATGATGATACTACTGATGCTGATGATGACGATGATGATGCTGATGATGAAGATGATTATTTTCGATGGTCATGACGACGACAATGATGATGATGATGATGTTGCTGATGACGATGCTGCTGATGATGATGCTGATGCGGATGCTGCTTCGGACGATGATGCTGATGATGATGCTGACGCTGATGCTGATGCTGATGATGATGAGGAGGAGGATGCTTCTACTGATTCTGCTTATGCATATGCACATGAAGATGCGGATACTGATGCTGATTATCAGATGTATGCTCATGCTGAAGACGATGACGATAACGATGGAGATGTGGATGGTGATGACGACGATGCTGCTGCCGATGAAGATGATGTTGATACGGATCATGGTAATAACGAGGGTGATTAGGAGGAGGATGAGGAGGAGAGTAATGATGATGAACCTGATGATGCACAAGAGGAGGGAGAAGATCTAGAGCGTGCGGCAATGGTGTGCGATTGGGCGTGAGTCGGCGGTCAGCCTTTGGGGGGGGGGAGCGAGAAGGGGCGGGCCTTCCCGGCAGGCTCGGAAGTCCCCCCAGCCTCTTGAGAAGTCTCCCGAGCTTCCCCCGGAGACGCCAGCACAGTTCTCAGAAGGCCGGAGGCCTTCTTTTGAGGCCCCGCCGCCCTCTGAGAAGGCCTTCTCCTTCTCGCTTCCCCCCCTCGCTCGCCGCCGAGTCAGCGACAGAGGCGTGCCGACGCTCGGCGCGGCCCAGGTCTCCGCCCTCCCTGGCGTCGCCGAGGAGAGCGGCGGCGGCGCCGAGCGGGCCCAGGAGGACCTCCTCCTGCCAGTTGCCCGCCCTCCCTCCATCGTCCTCGTCGTCGTCCTCGTCCTCCTCGTTCTCCCTCGTTTTCCTCGTCCTCGTCCTCGTCCTCCTCGTCCTTCCTCCTTCCCTACCCCTTCCTCGTCGTCGTCCTCCTCCTCTCAGAGCGTGAATTACCTACCCCGCTTTCGCTTCCAGGCAAAACCAAGTCATACCACGCGCCTCCTCGTCAAGCGGCATGACCAGTACAGGCCGTAGTTTGGCATCGCTTGGTATCGCTTGGAAGCGAGGGTGGTCAAAAGCGAGGTAGGTCTGTTTGCCCCCTATCCTCCTCCTCCTCCTCCTCCCCCTCCTCCCCTCCTCCTCCTCCTCCTCCTCCTCCTCCTCCGCCTCCTCCTCCTCCCCCATCCCCCGCGCCCCTCCTGGGCCCCAGCCCAGCGGTGCGTGGCGTGTGGTGTTTCTCGGGCGCCGGCGGGCCCTGTGCCTGGTGAGTGGCACCTCGGGTGGGGAGGAGGAGGAGGAGGAGGAGGAGGAGGAGGAGGAGGAGGAGGAGGAGGAGGAGGAGAGAGGAGGAGGAGGAGCGGAGGAGGAGGAGGAGGAGGAGCGCGGAGGAGGAGGAGGAGGAGGAGGAGGAGGAGGAGGAGGAGGAGGAGGAGGAGGAGAGGAGGGAGGAGGAGGAGGAGGAGGAGGAGGAGGAAGGAGGAGGAGGAGGAGGAGGAGGAGGAGGAGGAGGAGGTGGAGGAGGAGGAGGAGGAGGAGGAGGAGGAGGAGGAGGAGGAGGAGGAGGAGGAGTAGGGGAAGATGTTCTCCTCGGATGGCCCCCCCCCTTCCCCGTTCTCCCTCCCTCCCCCCTCCCCCTCCGCGCTGGCCTCCTTGATCAGGTCGCGAATACAGGCGAGAAGGCACGAGGCGGTGGAGGAAGGTAAAGGACGCAGGAGGGACAAGAGGGGAATCGAGGAGCAAGAAGAGCAGCCATCAGATAGCGCCCTACGCGCCGCCACACTGGTCGTCCTGGGCAGGCTGCCCCCCCCCTCGGACTCTATCCCTCTACGTATGGGCAGTGAGTCGGCGGCGAGCGAGGGGGGGAAGTAAGAAGGGGCGGGCCTTCTCAGAGGGCTCGGAAGCCCCCCCCCAGCCTTCTGAGAAGTGTTCTTCTAAGCCTTCCCCGAAGGCACGGAACACCTTTCAGAAGGCGCGAGGGCTTCAGGGAAGCCCCGCCGCCTTCCGAGGAGGCCTTCTCCTTCTGATTTCTGCGGGCACGATTTATAGCCATATCCACCGCGTCGTGGACTTTGTGCGAAGGGGCACCAACAGGCCGCGGCGCAGTGGATATGGATATAATATTTGACCTCTAGGGGCGGATTTTTTTTCATCCGTGTCCACAGCGTCTGTGGTATCGGAGGAAGGGAGCCCGAAACTCCAAGACGCAGTGGATGTACATATATATGTATATATATATACATATGTATATCTTAATGTTTCCTCGAAGAGCGGCCTGTGGGGGGACAGGCCCGACCCAACGCTACGCCCTACCATCGGTCGGTGAAGGTAAGCATTCGTGGAGTCCCAGATCCCTGTCTTCGTCCAGCGCCGTCCTACTTTAAGAACAGATGTGCGCGTTCTGTGTTCTGTTATTTTCTGGGAGGGCCTGAGCCCCACTCTGTCGAGCCCGCCTTCCTACTGCACGTGTTTGCCTACCTCTTCCGACCGACGTGGTGTAATCCACCGAGGACGAACAGAAACGGCATCACCGCTCGGAGGCATCCACGGCGAAACTCTCGGAGCTCCGCGTGGAGGTTCCGAGCGTCTGTGCGTCTGCAGCTTTTCCCTTGCCTCCAGTTTGGTCTGCAGCGCCTCTCAGTCTGACCGAACACTGACACTGTGGGGCAATCATTCTCCGCGGGTCGCCAGAACTGCTTGCTGACAGAGCCGCGCCGGTGTTCGGCGCGGGGGCCCTGGGGCCCGTGAGCGCCCCCCCTCCCCCCGCGCAGTTTGTGCCTATGCAGCTTTCTCCTTGCCTTCAAGTCAGTCCGCAGCCCCTCCTTCAGGTGCTGCTGCTGCTGCCCGGTCTGCTGCTGCTGCTGCTGCTGCTGCTGCTGCTGCTGCTGCTTGTGCTGCTGCTGCTGCTTGTGCTGCTGCTGCTGCTGCTGCTCATGACCGCAGCCCCGCCTCGTGCTGCTGCGGCTCCTTCTCCCCCTCCTTGTCCTCCTCCTCCTCCTCCTCCTCCTCCTCCTCCCTCTCCTCCGCCCTCTCCGTCCTCCCTCTCCTCCTTGTCCTCCTTCTCCCCCTCCTTGTCCTCCTCCTCCTCCCTTTCCTCCCCCGCCCTCTCCGTCCTCCCTCGCCTCCTTGTCCTCCTACCCCTCCTTGTCCTCCTCCTCCTTTCTGACGTTGCGCGGACCTGAAGCACGGGCTTGCGGCGTTAATGCGATGGAGACATCAATCGCCGACTTAGGCGAAGAAACAACAAGTTCTTGACGCTTCACGTATCCTCACCAGCTCATCCAAAACCGACGCCCAGGCGAGTTGAGACGATCATGGAAGTGTAGGAGCAAAAAGGGGGACAGCTGTCATCGCTCGAGGGAGGAGCATGGATGAGTGAGGAGGGAGAAGGATGATCAATTTGCTGATGAGGAGGAGAGGGAGGAGGAAGAGGAGGTGGAAAAGGAGGAAGAGGAAGTGGAGGATGAGGGCGAACATAATGATTAGACGATTCTTGGATGCCTCTCGGCGTCCCCCAGAATACCTCTTGAGCGCTTGTATGCTCCTTTGATCGTCTTGGGAACGTTGTGGCGGTTCCGAAAGAAATCTCTTAGAAGGGTTTTTTGAGCTCAGGCAGCGGGTGACACCTGTGGCACTGACGGAGATAACCCCAAAACCGTGACTGAACCTAGTGTTCAGGGGATGGCTTTTTGAGCAGCATGCGCAGAGGTTTGGAGTGGGCCAGCAAGGCATGGTTCTGGTTCAGGCCTAGAATTAGGCTGGACATGCACAGGAAAGGATGCGTATATGGAGTGCAGAGGAAAGCAAAAGGGATTCGGCCGTACCCGCGAGGAGGAGCAGACTGTGCTCGCCAAGCACCACGTCCGCGAGAAGGCTCCGCTCCAGCTGTGTCGATGGACCCAGCCAGGGCAGCATGAGGATGACGACGAGGAAGCGGAGTGGGATGATGATGAGGGTGCTCTCCAGGACAGACTTCTGCGTCAGCGCGGCTCCTGCTCCAGAGCCAGACCTCCAGTTTGCCCGTGTGGGCGTTCGTCCGGGCCCATGCTGAAGTCTGCCTCTGCCCCGCAGAAATCGAACTCACTCGAACGGGATTCCTTACCACGCCATGAGATCTGGCATTGCCATATGAGCCTTCAATTCATGCGCTCGTTTATCTTGGAGGCTCACTCTATTATGCCGACCCTCCATGAGAGAGCACTCGCGACAATGTCCTGGGGTACTCATGATCGCAGGAGGGTCCATCAAGATAATCAGGTGGGTGATGATAATTATGATGCTGATGTTGGTACTGTTGATGATGCAGATGATGTTGATGCTGATGTTGATACTGATGATGCTGCTGCTGCTGCTGCTGATGATGATGATGATGATGATGGTAATGGTGATGACGATGCTGCTGATGGTGATGATGAAGATGATGCTGATGCTAATGCTGGTGTTGATTATGATGCTGAGGATGCTGCTGATGATCATGGCGATGTTGATGCAGACGATGCTGCTGCTGCTGATACTGAGGATGCTGCTGATGATGATGATGAGGAGGATGATTATGATGCTGATGATGATGATTATGATGATGGTGATGGTGATTGTGATGATGATGATGATGATGATGATGATGCTGATGATGATGATGATGATGATGATGATGATGATGATGATGATGATGATGATGGATGATGCATGATGATGATGATGATGATGACGCTGACGATGACGAAAACGATGACGATGACGATGATGGTGATGAGGATGATGAGGATGAGGATGAGCATGAGGATGAGGACGGTGATGGGGAGGATGAGGAAGAGGATGAGGATTAGCATGAGGGCGAGGATGAGGATGCCACGTTCTGACCAGGGCGGCCACATTGGAGAGCTCATCTTACGATCTCGCGGTCTCTGGATACTCCCCGCCTTGGCTCTTCCCCTCCCCCTCTACCTCGTTTTCCCCTTCCCCACCCCTCACCCTCTCCATCCCCCCTCCCCCCGCCGCCCCCTTACCCTCCCCTCTCCCCTCCCTCTTCCCCCGGCCCCCCTCCCACTCCCCCTCCCCCTCCCCCTCTCCGCCCTCCACAATTTCACAATATGAAAATACTCTCCCACTTCCCCTGATGGCGTCCCAAAGATGGCGGACCCCCCCCGCGTACTGTTTTTTAACACACAGGATTCCCGGGAAACGGGTTTTCGCTTGCGTTTTTTTCCAAAATGCTGCTCTCGCTGAGGCGCTGGCCTCATTTCTGCTCCCGAATCGTTCCGAATCGTGCTCCCGCTGCAGCGTGGGCCTCATTTTCGGATCGGTGTTTGGCCTCCGTCGTTCAGGATGGCGTTCTCGCCCCAGCGCGGGCCTCTTTCTCGCGCGCCCATCCGCCCGCCACCACCGCGCCGCACCACCACCACCACCACCACCACCACCACCACCACCACCACCACCACCACCACCACCACCACCACCACCACCGCACCACCACCACCACCACCACCACCACCACCACCACCACCACCACCACCACCACCACCACCACCACCACCACCACCACCACCACCACCACCACCACAACCACGCACACATGCACGCACGCACGCACGCGCACCACCACCCACTACGCACGCGCGCGCGGAGCCACAGGTCCGCTACGACACGCGTCCGCGGATAGAGAAAATCAGCGCCATGGTAAGGGATGGGAGGGAGGGGTAGGACGTCAGATATGACGCGAGCGCACCTAGCTTGCCCCTCCCCCCTCCCCCGCCCCCCTCCCACTCCCCCTCCCCCTCTCCGCCCTCCCCCCCCTCCCCCTCCCCGTCCGCCTTGTGCTCTCCCTCCCCCTTCCCCCGCCCTCTCCCCCCCTCCCCCTGCGTGCCCCGCCTCCGCCCTCGGCCCAAGGCGGAGGAGGGCCAGGGTAAACCCACGGTGCACCAACGATGCTGCAGCAACACGCCCTCCAGTTCGGAGTCTCCTTTGCATACGTCCCTACAGGCGTTCCGTTCTATTGTAGTGGCCTCCGGCCCGTGCCGCCGGTCCGGGGCTCTCCCAGTGTTGTGATTCTACCCCCTCCCTCCTTTCCCCCCTCCTCGCGTCTCTCCCTGCGTCCCCTCCCTTCCCCGCTTCCCTCGCTTCTACCCTCTTCCCTTTCCCCCGTCTCCCCTCTCCCCTCTCTCCCCCCTCTCCCCTTCCCCCTTCACAGTAACGCTTTTTACTACGTACAAGTTATCCAGCTGCCTGCTGCAGGTCCCGCGACCGTGCCAGTCGAGCGTTTTCGGAAACAGCTGCTCCAATCCATGAGGATGATGACGGCGATGGATGGTGAGGAAGATGTTGTTCGTGATGATGTTGACGATGATGATAGTGATGATGGTCATGTCGATGACGATGGGAGGATCATGAAGACGAGGAGCAGGAGGAGGGGGGAATCGCATAATGATGGTAGTGATGATGAGGAGGAGGATGAGGAGGACTGGGGCGATATGATGATGAGGAGGAGGCGGAGAAACAGGCAGGTTGAGTGTTGCGGGCCTGTAGCCATCGTGGCTTAAGTTTATAAACCTAAGAGGTTGAAGCTCTGTATTCCCATGGCGGCGACGAAGGGAAAGGCGCCCGCGAAACGAAAAGCCACAGCAGCCTCCAGCGGCACCGCGGTGAACGACCCCGCTGTGGTTCGGAGGCCGCACGCAGTGAACGAGAAGGCTGGATTGGCTAAGCCCATAAATGAGATGAAAAGGCACCTGCGTGCCTCCGTGGGCCATTTGGAAGTATTGCATCTAGTTGCAAAAATGCCGGGCCACAGCGGGCGAGCGAGGCTGGGAATGCACTGGCGCGACACATAAGTATTACGTATCGCTGCGGATATGACGAGGGGGAGGGGAAGCCGGAAGCAGATTGGAATCGAGTGGGTCACAGTGCTCTTGGGAGCCTGGAACACTTAGAACGATGCGTGGCTGCTGCGAATGTGGCCGAACAGGTTTTGCAGAAGAAGAACGTGTCGAGGGTGCTGCGGCGCCCTGATGAAGCCGTAAAGCAGCTCCAGAAGGGTCGGCCAAAAGTTTGAAAGGGCCTTCGGCCTGTCCAACCACCGTGCCTGGGTAGTGGGCCAGAGTACTCAGGGATGCTTCTTGGGAATTTTTCGGAGGGCTCTCGGGGGGGTCACGGGGTGCACTGTTGCGGCATTTTGGGGCCTCTTGGGGCTTCCTGGGGGCCTCTTGGGGGCCTCTTGGAGCTTCTGGAGGACGTCTCGGGGGGTTCCGGGGGTGTTTTGGGGCGGTGAGCTCGAAAGGTCGGTTC
Source organism: Prorocentrum cordatum (assembly GCA_963575745.1). NCBI lineage: Eukaryota > Dinophyceae > Prorocentrales > Prorocentraceae > Prorocentrum > Prorocentrum cordatum. The sequence goes on along the minus strand of CAUYUJ010020543.1, from coordinate 55,895 downwards.
GTGTCCTCCTTCTTGGGCCCGTACGTCTCGGCGAGTTCTTGTGGCCCTCGTGGGCCGCTTGGAGGCTTCTTGGCCCGTCTTGGGGCGTCTTGGGCCGTCTCGGCGCTTCCTTGGGGGCCTCTGCCTTGTTGGGGCGATCTTTGGGGCCTCCCGTGGTGTTTTCGAGCGTCGGGAAGCCGAAACGGCGAGAACGCCCAAACTCTTTACTGCAACCTAAAGAAGATCATTGAATTTTGCTGCTCGTGGCCCTCCAGGCAATGTTCTTGGAGGCTTTTTGGGGCGCCGGGAGGCTATCCTGGGCCTCTGATTGCGATATTCCTTGGGCTGTCCGGGCGGCCTCCTGGGGCGGTCTCGGCCTGGCGGAGGGCCTTCGTGGGCCAGGGGGCTGCCCCAGAAACCCGCGCGAAACACCCCGAGAGCGCCCGAGAACGCCCGGGAACGCGGTGGAAACCGGTGGTCTGGGCCCTTAAGAAACCACAATCCTGCCTGCAGCAGCTGCATGAGCCTGGGCGCACTCCACTTCGTGCCAAGGAACGGTGGCGGATATTCAATCGTGGAAGGACAGCGTCGCCAAGGCTCGGGCTGCCTTAGGTTTGCCCGGCAACGCGAGCTTTGCAAAAGGGACACCCTTGTATAATAAGGCGAGGGAGTTCCATAACGCGGCGAAGGAACGCGCTCGTGCGTGAGGGAGCCGAGGCCTCTGTCAAACGTGAGCAGAGAGTCGTCGCGACACCGCTCTGCGGCTGGAGCGACACCCGCGCTTGGCGACAGGGGCGCGCTGCCGACAGGGCGCTGGCACGGCTGTCGCGATGCCGTTTTCGGTCGGAGCGACGCCGCGTTTGATTGGAGTGGCGCTGTGCTTGGTGAGCGTGCTTTATAGCCGTTGCGTTCGCCTCCGACTGAGTTGCCGCGCGGTCTCGCGCGAAGAAGCTGCTGTGATTGCGGCGGCAATGCCAAAAGGGGCGGCACTGTCGCGCCCATATTGCTATTGTCGCCGTGGCGGGTCGTGGATAGAAAAGGAAAAGGGGTACGAACGAGCGCGGTGCGAGCGAGGGAGAGGAGGGGCAGGAAGAGGAGGAGGAGGAGGATAATGAGGAGGAGGAAGCGGAAAAGGTGGAGGAGAAGGAGGAGGACAGTGGGAGGAGGGGTGGGTAGGATAGGCAAGGAGCGATGTGGAGGGCGAGGGGAGACAGGGCAGGTGGAGGAGGGATGGCGTCCTTCGCCGTGGTCATTCGTCCCCGTCGGTCGTCATCCGTCGTTGTCGTTGTCGTCGCCGTCTTCTGCGGTCGTCGGTCGTCGGTCGTCGGGCGCCGTCGCCGACGTGCTCCCTCGCGCGCGCGCCTCCCCCCGCAGTGGAGCAGGGGGAGGAGGAAGGGCTGGAAGGCGAGGGTGAGGATGAGGATGGCGCTGTCGATGACGGTGGCCGATGGCGCTGGTGATGGTGACGATGATGATGGTGATGATGATGATGGTGATGATAATGATGGTGATGATGATGATGATGATGATGATGATGATGATGGTGATGGTGATGATGATGATGGTGGTGATGATGATGATGATGGTGATGGTGATGGTGGTGGTGATGGTGATGTGATGATGCCGATGGCGGCGGCGATGGCGATGACGATTGTGACGATGGTGTTATGATGATGAAGAAGAAGAAGTGGACGACGATCACGATGATGATTGGGTGGGGGGATAAAAGGGAGGAGGCGGAGGAGGAAGAGAAGACGGAAGAAGAGGAACTGGATGAGGGTAAGGACGAGGAGGAGGATCAACATGAGGAGGATGCTGTTCCCAATTGAAACCCTGTGGGCAGATTCGGGGCCCGAGGAGACTTGAAGAACGGCTGAAGTGTCAGCAAGAGGCTCAAAGAGTGCCTCGAGAGGGCCTACGACTTGTTGCCAAAGCTTCCCCAACAGTCGCATGCAAGGGCTAGGGGGGCCTCTTGGAACCCTCTTGGGGCCCCCTCGGGGCCCTCGTGGGGCACTCAGGCGTCTTGGAGTTCTCTCCTCTCCCAGCTGTTGTAGAGTCCCGAAGGGGCCCAAGAGGGCCCCAGAGCGCACGAAGAGAGGCCAGAAGGGCCCAAAGAGGACCCCAAGAGGGCATTCGAACCAGTTCCAAGAGGGCATCGTACCAAAGAGGACCCCAAAGAGGACCCAAAGAGGGCATTATGGCACTGATGGGGTACATCTGGGAACCATTTCAAAGGTGTGTCGGGTCCCTTCTCGGGCCCTCCGGGAGTTTTCTGGCTTTGAATCCATCTGGATTTATGCAGGGTCCCAAGAGGCGCCTCAGGAGCACCAAGATGCCCCGAGAGGATTTTCAGAGAGTTTCCAAAACAGTACCCGACGCTACGGCTCCAGGTATGATGCTGCTTGGGTTTTTGTCGGAATACTTTCGAAGCCTTCTCAGGGCGGGATCCCGAGAGGCTTCAAGAGGGGCTGCCGGGTGGTCCAGATGTTGCAAGAGCATCCGAACAGGACATCACAAGGGCTTCTGAAGCAGCCCCCTACAGAATCATACCAAAGGCCATTGGTATGATATTGTTGGGGGTCTTCTTGGGACCTTCCTGAAGCTCTGTCGGGCCCTTGTTGGGGCTCTCCTGGCGGATTCTTGAAGCACTCTCCGTGGTTTTTGAGTGGCCGAAGAGGCCCGATGAGGGGCCCCAACAGGCTCCGAGAGGATCCAGGAGGGCCGCACAGACCCGCACGAGGAATTACGAGACATGGCCACAAAGGTATCATACCAAAGACCCTGGGTATGATATTGCAGGGGGGCCTTCTTGGAACCCTCTTGGAGCCCCCCTCGGGGCCCTCGTGGGGCACTCTTGGAAGTTTCTTGGAGCTCACTTTGGGCTCTCTCTCTAAGGGTCGCCGGCGGCTCTAAGCAGGGCTCCCCAGCGCACGACCAGGGCCCGACAGGGCCCCAAGAGGTCCGCGAAGCAGCCCCCCCCCACGGTGTCGTACCAACGGCCCGCGGCACGGTACCGGGAGGCCCTGGTCGCGCCTTCGTCATCGCCGTCGTCGCTGTTCTTGTTGTCGTCATCGCCGTCGTCTGCGTGTCTTCGCCCTCTTCCTTTCCTTCCTTGTCGGCCCTTCTCCCTCTGCTTCCTCCTCCCTTCTCCTCCACCATTCACCTCCGCCCTCGTCGTCCTCTGGTTATCCCCTCCCCAGGCCTGCTCCCTCCTGCCTCCTCCGTCTTGGATCACTTGGGGGATCGTGTGGGGACGTCTACAAAACGCCTCAGTAAGTAGAAGCGTTTGTGGGCATCTACAGAGGGCCCCTCTGTAAACGGGAACGTTTGAGGGCATCTACAAAGGCCCCCCATGTCAAAACTGCAAATCGAGAAGTTTTGTTTTTTTTGGTTGAGGTATCTACAGAGGGCTCCTTTGTGAAAGCTGCAAGTCGACATTTCTCTGAATTGCGTCTCCCCCCCCACTCCCCCTACCCCGGCAGAGCCACCCCGGCAACCACCCCCTCAGTCAGAGCCGAAGCTCTGACTCTTTCAACCTCACACGCCGGATCGGCGGATTATGGGAAGTGCCCCCTTGAAAGACGAGTACCCCATGGGCTTTCCATTCAGGCAAGAGCCCCCTTGTGAAAGGGAATGGTGATACGTCCTTCTGGCTATGAGGACATCGGGGAGGTATGATCATAAAGTTGAAGGGGATGTGAGATACAATTGTAGCTGGTGCACGAAAGCCATTGGGAACCTGCCGCCGTGCCTGCATGCACCTCGAGAGAAAGGCCGCGCCCCTCCCGACGCCTTATCGGCGGGAGAAGGGGGATATGACCTGCTCTCGAACCCTGCTTCTTCTCCCCCTTCCTCTCCCCCTTCTCCTCCTCTCCCCCTCCTCCTCCCACCTCCTGTTCCTCCCCCTTCCCTCCCCCTCCTCCTCGTCGTCCTCCTCCTCGTCCTCCTCCTCGTCCTCCTCTTCCCCCCTTCCTTCTTCTTCCTCCTCTTTCGCCCCCCCCCCGCCCCGCAGGGGCAGCGGTGCGCCCTCCCCGGCGCGCTGCTGTGGCAGGTCAGCGCTGGCAGGCGCCCGTCTCCGGGCGCGGCCCTCTCGGCCGGGCCGCCAGCGGTCGCTCGGGGCCGCTGGCGGTCACCATCTCGCGTCCTGCGGTGACGGCCCGGGGGAGAGGGATCAGTAGATGAGGAGGAGGAGGAGGAGGAGGAGGAGGCGGAGTCGGGGGATGAGGAGGAGGATGAAGATGAGGAAGAGGAGGAGGAGGAGGCGGAGGATGAAGAGGAGGAGGAGGATGAAGAGGAGGAGGAGGAGGCGGAGGAGGAGGAGGCGGAGGAGGAGGATGAGGAGGAGGAGGGTGAGGAGGGAGAGGAGGGGGAGGAGGGTGAGGAGGGGGAGGAGGGGGAGGGGGAGGAGGAGGATGCGGATGCGGATGCGGATGTGGATGCGGATGCGGATGCGGATGCGGATGCGGAGGAGGAGGAGGAGGAGGAGGAGGAGGGATATCACAGCCAGGCAGAGGGTTTCAGATCGCAGCCTCCCAGATAGGGTCAGAGTGGATGCGGGTCGGAGGGTCGCGGCGCATCGCCACTGCATCGCCGATGACTCAGACCCCCTCGAGCCGTGAACAAAATGACGACGGGCGGTCTTTTGCTATTTTCGGCCTTTGGCGGCCCCCGCTGGGCCCCAGGACCGCCAAAAAGTCGCTCGGGATGAACAGCCAGTCTGGGGGAATGAGTCGAGATCTCCGGGGGTCGATCCCATAGGCTTACGCCACATCCGCCGACCCCTTGATCGTCTTGGGGATGTCGTGTTGCTGTCCTGGGGCGTACTTGTGTTGTCTTGTTTCTTTGGGTGGGCGGGCTCGAGGCTCTTCGGGGCCATCCCCGAGCGAGTCCGGGGGCATGTGGGGCCGTTCACGGGACGAATCTTACACGTCTGGAGGCCCCGAATGGGGTTGGCAGATGCGGGTTGCATCACATGCGTCCAGACACGCGACAAGGCAGTGATCCGTGGCAGTGGTGATGGTGATCCGTGGTGGTGCGGATGGTGATTGCGGTGGTCATGGTGCGGGTGATGGCGATGATGATGCTGGTGGTGATGGTGTTGATGATGAGACGCGGAGATGGTGACATGGTACCAAACAGGAGAAAGCGGAGGAGGAGGAGGAAGAGGGGGAGGACGGGGGAGAGGCGGAGGAGGGTCATCGGAGGAGGAGGAGAACGAGGAGTGACGACTTGGGGAAAATACCTTTCAACACCCGCGCCCATAGACGGCATGCGGCGGTCCAAAAACTGGACGAGTCGTTATCGAATGGGGCGCGGCGCATCCCGCCACCTTGCGCGGTATACAGGTAGGCGGCCACACGGATGGTGAAGAAGATCTCGTGCGAGGCCTGACGGGGTCGTCTTGCAGGCAGTTTTGGGGCCTTTTGGGGACTTCCTCGTGGCTTCTTGGAGGCTTCGGAGGTTTTCTGGGAGGTCCCGCAGGTCCTTGTGGGGTGTTCTTGGAGCAGGTTGGGAGCGTCTTGGAGCCGGAGGCTCGAAAATGGTGCCCTGTGGACTCCGTGTTGGAGCCGTCTGGGGGCCCTCTTGGTGTCTTGAAGGTTTCGTGGGCTGTGGTTGGACCTTCATAGACAATGCAATGGGGCCCCTTTGGCCGTCTGGGAGCGATGTTGAAGGTTTTTCCCGGAAAGGGCGCGGGCCCAGGGTTCTCTTCTAGTAGGTTAACCCCCCGGCCCCCCTGCGACTTGGGCCGGCGAAATTATTCTGCGATAAATTACGTGCGGGGGTAGGGCCGGCGGAACTATTTTTGAGGATGTCTCGAGCGAAGCGCTTGTTTTTCAGAATGTGTCGAGGGTGTCTCGAGCGAAATGCTGGTTTTGCAGAGTTGGGGATGTCTCGAGCGAAACGCTTGGTTTCAGAATTTGTTGAGGATGTCTCGAGCGAAACGCTGGTTTTGCAGAGCCGACCGCGACACGGAAAAAGCGCCCCTCGCGCAGGAATTCTGAGGATGTCTCGCGCGTGCCGCGTCCCGCGCGCAGGAATTTAGATTTCTTGGGATTTTGACACGATGTCTCGAGCGAAACGCTTGTTTTTCATAATTTGTTGAGGATGTCTCGAGCGAAACGCTGGTTTTGCAGAGTTGGGGGATGTCTCGAGCGAAACGCTTGCTTTTCAGAATTTGTTGAGGATGTCTTGAGCGAAGCGCTGGTTTTGCAGAGTTGGGGTATCGAACATGGCGTCGGGCCCAGCGCCGAATTCATGAGGAGAAGTGATGGCTTCTTGCTCTGAACAGGGGGGTGCGCTTTGGGGGCCTCTCCAGGGAAGACGTTGTGAGGATGGCTCGAGCGGGAGCGCGAATTCAGCGTATCCAAGTCACGCAGAAGGGGTATCTAACATGGCTGTCCCGAGCTGGAACCACGTGTTTTTTATGCTCAGGCCACCCAGGGAGATCTCTAACATGATTGTCCCGAACTGGAACCACGTGTTTTACGTGTCCAGGCCACCCAGGGGGTATCTCTCATGGTTGTCCCGAGCTGGCACCGTGTTTTTACGTGTCCAGGCCACCAACACGACGCTTGTCCCCAGCACGTTCTGTAGCGCGTCCCCTTGGTACGTCTCGCGGTGCGTCCCCGTGGCACGTCCCCTGGCACGTCGCCTGGCGCGTCCCTTGGAACGTTCCGCGGCGCGTCTTCCTGGCATAATTCCTTGTCAATTAGCTTTGCGGCAGCTACTTCGTGGACTATGTGCTCAGGCAGCTCGAGCTTAAGATCCATATCGGTTCGGTCAGGACTCGGATGGAACGGAGGACTTGATCCACAACGCTGTAGAGCACAATCGCGGCATGGAACATCGCAGTTCAGCACGGCGCAGCACAGCACAGCCCTCGGCACATTACATCAAGATCGGTACACTCACTCAGCATTGCAAGTTGGCACGTTCTTTGGCACGTTCCGTGGCGCGTCCTGTGGCGAACCCCCCTGGCACGTCGCGCGGCGCGTCCCTTGGCACGTCCCGTGGCACGTCCATAATGCATTGGCACGTTCCGTAGCGCGTCCCCTTGGCACGTCCCGCGGTGCGTCCCCACGGCACGTCCCCTGGAACGTCGCCTGGCGCGTCCCTTGGATTTTTTTGCGGCGCGTCTTCCTAGCATGCCCCCCGTGAATTAGCTCTGGGGCAGCTACTATGTGTTCAGGCAGCTCGAGCTTAAGATCCATATCAGTTCGGTTAGGACTCGGATGCAAAGGAGGACTCGATCCACAACGCTATAAAGCACAATCGTCACGTGGCACATCGCAGTTCAGCACGGCGCAGCACAGCACAGCCCGCGGCACGGTACATCAAGATCGATACACTCACTCAGCATTGCAATTTGGCACGTTCTTTGGCACGTTCCGTGGCGCGTCCTGTGGCGAGTCCCCCTGGCACGTCGCGCGGCGCGTCCCCTGGCACGTCCCGTGGCACGTCCATTGGCACGTTCCGTAGCGCGTCCCCTTGGCACGTCCCGCGGTGCGTCCCCGTGGCACGTCCCCTGACACCTCGCTTGGTGCGTCTCTTGGCACGTCCCGTGGCACGTCCATTGGCACATTCCGTAGCGCGTCCCCTTGGCACGTCCCGCGGTGCGACCCCATGGCACGTCCCCTGGCACGTCGCCTGGCGCGTCCCTTGGGACGTTCTGCGGCGCGTCCTCCTGGCATGTTCCCTTGTCAATCAACTCTGGGGCAGCTACTAGTTATGTGCTTAGGCAGCTCGAGCTTAAGATCCAGATCAGTTCGGTCAGGACTCGGATGCAAAGGAGGACTCGATCCACAACGCTATAGAGCACACTCGTGGCATGGCACATCGCAATTCAGCACGGCACAGCACAGCACAGCCCTCGGCACGGTACATCAAGGTCGATACACTAAGCATTGCATTTGCCCGTCGCCTAATCAGGTGTCTTTGAAACGTTGCCATGTCTTACATTTCTATATTCCTTTCCGGGTTCGTGGGTCGATCATGTTTTGCTTGTCGTGGACGTTGTGATTGCCGAGTGGGCGAGCGTGCGGAGTAATGCATGGTTTTCGAAGGTGATGGGCCGATTTTTGTTTCTTGCGACGCTCTCGGGGCGCATCATAGGTGCCTTTTTGGGGCGTCTTGGCAGCTTCGGAGACCGCCTGGAGGCCATCGTCGGCGTCTGGGGGCGCTATTTCGGCGATTCGTAGTCTCGGGGGCCGTTCGCAGAGCGTTTCGGTACCTTTTTGTTGAGTTTTGGTACCTTTTTGACGAGTTTTGGAGCCCTTTGACGCGCTCGGTCCGGGGTCCGGCCGGGTCCAGGGGGGGGGGGGGGGGGTCAAATTGCCGGTTTGGGGTCCCTGGGGGGGGGGTTAGGGGGGGAAGAATCCCACGCGCCTAGAGCCCCAGGGGTCGACTTCTTGAACAGATCATGGCCTCGGGGGTTTGGGAGGGGGGGATATCGTTGCCAGGCAAATTGTCTCAGAGTGTGTAACCACGCCGAACATTTTTCCCCGATTCAGACGGGTCCGTCCAGATCGATCCAGATTCCAGGGTGATCCCCGAGACCGTTCTTAGCCTGCTGGTCGCTCATTGCCCCCATCACTCTTCCTCGCCCTCATCCTGCATCTTCCGTTTCGCTCTCAGCTTTATGGCGTCGCCGATCCTGTGTCCCTTCGCGGCTGTTATCATGCAGCCGACGCTCAGTTCGTTGGAAGAAGCACCACTTTGGCCTCGAGCCTGGCCTTGGTCTCCGGGCCGCTCCTCGAAGATTCGGGCCAGGGCACGCGTTTCGTGGCCGAGGCTCGCCGCGGCCACAGAAAGGCCCTCTGTCCCGTACTCCGCCGTCCTTACTCAGCAGGGCCCGCCTCGACTCCTCCAGTTTTATGCGATCCGATTTCGATGGTCTCCTCCTCCTCCTCCTCCTCCTCCTCCTCCTCCTCCTATTCGATCCGTCTTGGGATTCCGATTCGGGCTCCGATTTTTTGGTCGGAGGCATACTGGCCTGCCGATGTCCGCCGATGCGACCTTTCCCGACCTGGCTGCCGACTTCCGCCGATCCGATTCGCTTCGATTGCCGACCCGACCCGCCGATTCGATTCTGGGCTCTCCTGTTATGGTTGCGCGACGACTATTCCTTTACCATTCCGCCGTTTCTCTTTGCAGCGCGGCTCCCACCCGGCAAGGCGGGGTGCCTTCCGCCTGAGCTTGTCGCCCTCCGGTCGTCTGCTGGCTGCTGCAGTCGCGCGTCACGGAGGAGCTTTCGAATTAAGGACAGCACGGCGTTAGTCGGATTGGATGGGCATTCGGCGTGCGATTGTACGCGTGTGTCGCGAGAACCTTGATTTTTGGGTGCGTGGGCCCAGTCTGCCATCAAGGTGAAGGTACAGGGTGCTATTGACGATGGGCAAGAAACATCGGGCAAGTCTAAATGGATACCTTGGTTACTCTCCTTTTAGGCCTTGGCACATGCGCACCCGCCTCCCTCGATCACATCCAGATACCCTCTCGCTCTCTTTCATTATATTTCTCTGTCTCTCTCTCTCTCTCCCTTTCTAGATATACAAATACTTTCTTTGGTTATAGTATCTCTCTCTCTCTCTTTCATTTTGTTCCTCTCTTTCTCTCGTTATCTCGCTCTGCCTCTCTCCCTTTCTCCCTCTCCTTCTTTTTCTCTGTCTCTCCCTCTCTCTGTCTCTCTGTCTCTCTCTCTCTCTCCCTCTCTCTCTCTCTCTTTATCCGCATTTTGTTGTTTTCTCTCTCCCTCTCTTTCTCTACTCTTCTACCTCTCCTCTCTCCGTCCTCATTCTCTTTTTTGTGTCCGGTTTTGCAGCATTGGTATTGTTTGTTCCCCTTTATCCCCCGTCCTTCCCCTATCTTCCTTGCATCTTTCAGTATCGAGAGCACGTGCTTTCCCAGTCAAAGCGCCCTTAGGCCTTCCCGTCGCCGGACCTTCGCTTTCTCCTCCTCCTCCTCCTCCTCCTGCTCCTCCTCCTCCCCTCTCTCCGCCTTCTCATGACCTTTTTCTCTCTCTCTCTCTCTCTCTCTTTCTCTCTCTCTCTCTTTTTCTCTCTCGCCTATATACATTTATCGGAGGTTGGGGGTGAGTCCGACGTGAAACGTAGACCCCCCCCACGGGGACGTCGATTTCGGTTTCGGGTTCGTGTCGTGCGTGCCGTGCGTGCGTGCGGGCGAGGCGAAGCTGCGTGGGCGGGCGAGAGGAAATCCTCCTGTGGCTGGGCCGCGGCCGGACCAACTGTAACTTCTCTGGCGGCTGGTGCCCCGCGGTGTCCCGCCGGTGTCCCGAAATCTTGCTGTGGCTGGGCCGCGGTGGACCAAATGTAACTCCTCTGGCGGCCGGTGCCCCGCGGTGTCCCGCCGGTGTCCCGCAGGTGTCCCGTGGTGTCCCGTGGTGTCCGGTGGTGTCCCGTTGAGTGAGATCGATCGTGAGATCGATAGTGATATCGATACTGAGATCGATGTGGTGCCCCGAGGTGTCCCGTGGCGTCCCGTCGTGTCCCGTGGAGTGAGATCAATAGTGAGATCGATTGAGTCAGATGTTGGTTCCCCCCCTCTCCCCCCCCCACAACCTCCTTATCACCCGAAAGGTGGTCGTACAGGTATATTTATATTTATATTTCTATATATATATATATATACATATATATATATATATATATATATATATATATATATATATTCCCTTTTCTATATTTTTACAATCAGGGGGGTTGGGAAAACCTCCCTTCCCCCCCCCGGGAAATCGGATCCCCGGAATCTGGCGCTTTTGGGGCCCCTTGGACGCCTGGCAAGGGGGTCCCCCGAGCCTTCCGGGCCTCCTGGACGCCCCTGGCTGGCCTTCTGCATCTCTGGACGTCCCTAATGTCCTTGCGAAGCCTCTGCAGTGGGCTAGCGGGAAGCTCACAAAACGGCCCCAGAGCCTACAAGACGCTCCAAAAGGCGCTTCCGAAGAGGCCCCAAGAGGCCACAATTGTTGATACCCCATGGTGTTTTTCGAAGTTTTTGGCTTTCTCGCCTTTTCGGCTTCCCGACGTTCTAAGACGGCCCAAGAGGCTCCCAAGACCGCCGCAACACGGTCCAAGAGGCCCCCTACACAGCCCCAACACGGCCCAAGCGGGCACCGAGACGACCCAAGAAGCGCCCAAGAGGGCAACAAGGCCCCGATAAAGCTTCAAAAAAGGCCCCAGCGGGCGACCAAACATCCCAAGATCTAGCTTTCCGGTCCACGAGAGCCCCAAGAAGGCCTAAGAAAACCCCAAGAGGCGCCCCAACACACCCCCACGAGGCTCCGAGAGGCTCCAATCGGCCCCCAGGAGCCCCAAAAAGACCCCATGAGGCTTCAAATCGACTCCCAAGAGGCTTCACACCAGCTTCCCAGAAAAGCCCGAGAGGCGTACCACGCGATCCCCACAGGCCCCCAAAAGGCTCCCAAGAGACACGCCACACGGCCATGGAAGTCGTCCAAAAAAGCCAATGGAACTTCCAAAGGGCCGAAAGCTTCAGAAGGCCCCTCAAATCCCACAGTTCCGAGGACACCCCAGAGCCCAAGGTCCCCACGGGCCCGAAAACCCAAAACGGCCCAGAAGGCCACAGAACGCCCCAGGAGACCCCCGGAAGCCCCAGGAGGCTTTGAAGCGGGGCCTCGACACAGAGCAAGAAGGTCTGGGTTACCAAAAAGTGCCAGGGGATACCTCGGGGCTCCATTTTGGGAAGATGGTTCACGCAGAAACGACATTCTCTGACGATCGGTGTCCAAAAGATGGACTTCGCAATGTGTTCTTACACGTGTCATGTTCACACTTATAAATACTATGTGGTGTTTGACCTGTCTCGCAAGATCTGCGAAAGGATTGCATTCGATTGGCATCTTTGGGGGGATGTTTTTAGCGAAACGGCCGGACAACCCAATGACGGACGCACTCGTTCCCTCTGAGTTCTACTTATTCGTGGAAGTGCGTGTGATGATGCACATATGTGCACCTTTCCCCCAACATAACAGACAGCTTCAATTTCCGTAGCCATGTTGGCTCAAACACCATTGCGCCTTCAAGGGTGAAGTCGCGGTGACCATGAGGGACTCTTTTTGGGTTTCGTTCTGGCTCGTTCGCTGCGTTCGGCAGATGGTTCGCGACAGCCTGCTCAAGAAAACGCTGCGCACCGCAGATCTGCCAAGCAGCTGGCGCGCCCTGCCTCCCAGCGCGGAGCTGGTGCCAGCCATGGACGTGCACATGGAAACTCTCACTGCCGCGGAGCTCAAGGACCCGTGTGGGCATTACATTCAACCACCCTGGTGTCGTTCAACTGGGCCCCCCCCTCCACCCCACAATTATCGACATGCACGTTCGGTTCCCTTCGGGGGGCGCGGCCTGTGCAACGCCCAGGGCGACAATGACGCCAGGGTGGTTCGCAATGTGAGTCCACGCCCACATATGTGAGGCCCTCCTTCCGGCGTTGTCGACGTGGCGCGACACGTACGTGCCCACCAGCGAGTGGAACGCGTACAACCACGCGGGGTCAACCAGCACGGCTCCTTTGTACGTGAGGAGCATCGAGGGCGAGAAAGTATGTTTGGAGTGCGCTGACAAAACGGGCGGGGCTCAGACACACATACTGAATCAGTGCTCGCAGCACGCTCGAGATAGCACGGCGCTGTTGCTCGAGTTCCTGCACTCCCCTTGCGCATTGCGCATAATTGCGGATCATGTGAACACCATCGCCGGAGCCAAGGGAGTGGTGGCAAAGCTCAACGTGGTCCTCCAGCAACACCCTGGGCACCCAGCCGACCTGATTGGCGACAGTTTCAATCCTTGGAAGCTACAGAAGAATAGACTCGCCAAGCTCCACGCAGCGAAAGCCGCGCGAGAGCTCAGAAAAATTGCCGCCAACAGCAGATGCTTTCTGAGCGCGCTCACGGAGCTCGGCCACAAAGGCGGCATGGTACCGGCCCTGTTCGCGGCGTCCGCCGAAGAGATGGAAGGGGTGCTCGCGGCGTCTCCTGGGTGGAGAAGCTTCAGAGTGAAGAATGCGTTGCGCGTTCGACAGCCCTCGTCGCGGTGCCCGGATCACGGGCGGCACAAGAAAACTCCCGCGGTCGTGCTCGCAGGCAGCGGGCCGCGCCGCGTGGTGTCCCAGCGATTGGGCACCGCGGTGTGGGCAACCGGGAAACGCGGGCGACCGGTTCGAAAAGTTGCCGTGCTTCACGCCCAGAACGCCGCCGCCATCCAGCTGTGGACCGTCCTGATCTGGCAAGCTTGAGCCACGCGCGCGAAGGCTTTCCAGGAGCACAAAGCCGCGACTCTTGCTAAGTTCAACCACGACGTGGTGCGGCGGGTGTACTCATTCTGTGAGCAGGCCACCCTCACGGATTGCGGCGCGCAGTTCGCTTTTTGCGAAGAGTCGCAATTGCTGGCTCGGCTCGGGGGCGCTGCGGCAGAAGAGGACGCAGAGGCCGGGAGTGACAGGGAGAACGTGGCAGCCGGCGACGAGCACGAGGTCGACGAGGCCGCTGCTGCTGGCGGCGCCTGACGGCCGACCACTTAATTCGGAACGCAAGCGCGCTGGGGCGGAAACAGACTTCCTCCCCCTGACACCTCCTGCTGCTGGCCACAGACTCGATTCCCGGTAACGAGAGACATCACGCGTGTGTGCGTCGCAGCAATATTCGGGAAATCCGTTGTGAGCTTGGGATTCGGTGCACTTCCCGAGAAGATCGCGCGTCGACGTTTGAGGCTCGAGGTTCGCAGGGCAAGAGTCGAGAGAGGAAGGCGCAGATCACGGTTCGCAGCTCGACTCTTCAGGTTTCCCTGTGGTTTTCTATTCTTTCGGGGCCTCCGCTCTCTCGCCGCCGCGTTGCAGGGGCCGCTTCAAAATTCAGTTCCAAACGCAATCCTAAATGGGCTTGCCGCACTTCAAGGCCAACATGGATGAGGCGAACAGCCATTTATGCTCGATTCGAAGGACCAAGGTGCATGGCGCGAAGCGCCAATGCAGTCTTGTATATATATGTATATATGTCTATACATCCGTACTTTCTCTCTCTCTCTCTCTGCATCTCTACCTCCCCTCTCTCCGCCCTCATTCCCTTTTTGGTGTTTGGTTTTGCAGCATTGCTACTGCTCTCTCCTGTTTATCTCCTCCTCCTCCCCCTCTATCTTCCTTGCGTCTTTTAGGATCGAGAGCGCGTGTTTTCCCAATCGAAGCGTCCCCAGGCCTTCCCGCTGCCAGACCTCCTCCTCCTCCTCCTCCTCCTCCTCCTCCTCCTCCTCCTCCTCCTCCTCCCTCTCCCCTCCTCATCGCCCTTGTCGTCAACCCTTTCTGTCTCCCCCTGCTCCATGTCTGTTTAGTTGCGCGCTTTGTGCGGCAACCCGAAGCTGGTCGACGATCGAAGTCGGGCAGCCGTGGAAAGGTAGATCTTCAGGTCTGCGAGCTGCAGGACGCAACGGGTCGGGTGCAATCTAGACACCCATCATCCGCCCCCTCGCGTCATCCCCCTCCTCCTCCTCTTCTTCCTCCTTCTTCCTCCTCCTCCCCCTCCTTCCCTCCACCCCCATCCTCCTCCTCCTCCTCCTCCTCCTCCTCCTCCTCCTCCTCCTCCTCCTCCCCTTGCCCTTGCCTTGATGGTCCTGGCAGCGCCGCCCTGCAGCGGCGGGCGGGAAAAAGAGCGGGCGGACGCGCGCGCGAGGCCCCTGCGCGCGCCGCACTTTGCCCACCCGCCCCGCGCCCGTCCAGGCTGCCACCCTGCGTGTGCAGAACGGCGCGGTCCTGAGCTGGATGGCAGCGGCCTCCACACGCGGCCTCCGCGCGGACGCCTCCACACGTTGCCTTCCGCCCTTCGGCGGGCCGAGACTGGAGCGGTCGCGAATTTGGGCTACGTGCCGCCCTGCTGGATCCCCTCAAGCATGCAACGTCCGATGATGTGCCTCTCCAGGGTGACCCCTGCAACGAAACACCTTTTTGCGATGAGCGATCGGGGCGACCGAAATGCGAATGGGTCGGCATGCAAGAGAGGAGGAGGGACTAGACAGACAGGGCGGCCGCGAAGGGCAGGAGGAGGCATAGGGCATTCAGATGCGCAAGCGCGGCCAGCAGCGGCAGCGGGGGCCGTGGCAGCAGCCAGGCCGCGGCGTCGGTGCACCCACTGGCGCTGCCGATGCTCAGTACGATTGCGACCGAACACAGCATCGATAGCGGAGGGGCTGGCACGCCGCGGCCAAGCATGCATCCCAAAGGCCCAAGCTCGGAGGACAGATCCTGCTCCGCCGAAGTACGAAATAAACGGCGGAGAAAATAAGTCGCACCAGTGCGACGAACTTCCCGCCCCCGCCATCGTAACCACCATTGTGAGATAAGGACGCCGCCGCACAGCACTTCACGAATCCAGGGACGATCCGGTTTGGGGCGGCTCCAGCCAGGGGCCTTCGAAATCCGCGCGATTGGCCATCAATGGCCACGGTCGCATGATCCTCTGTCCCCTTGGCCAGTGGACCTTCCCTGCGCGCAGCTGGCAGAGCTGCCGCTTGCCGATGCCACCGCGTATTCCTGCCGAGTTCCTGGCCCGGGTGACCGCATGGGCACCGCAGGTGTTGCAGAACAAGCATGGGGCATTTGTCCAGGCGGGGATTTATCCACAACCACCGCGCGGGGGATCGATCTCCGCGGACTTCCAGAGGCGGTGGATGTGAATGTATTCGGGCCCTTGGGGTCCAAAGTGCATCCATATGCGCCGCCCGCCGGGTCCCCAAGACGTCGCTTCCCAGGCGGTGGATATGGACAAATCGCCGCTTCGCAATGTAAGCAACGAGCTCGCACCAGCCAGAAGTTGTGGCGGCGACCTTCCGTCGAAAAGTGCTGGGTGATGATGGCGGAGACCGCTCTTGGCAGTTCGGCGCAGACCTCTTGAGCCTGCGCCTGCTGTCCGTCCTTAGAAGTCTTGCAGCACCGCGTGCGAAACCACCTGTTGCTTCCCCATCGTACAATCAAGACGCTGAAGCAAAAGACAGCCTGGGATCGAAAAGGGCTCGCTGTCCTTTACTTCCTGCCGTTGCTATTTTGTTTAGCGCTCCTCGTCCACGCGGGCGCTATGGGGGCCAAAAACGGGCTGCATTCCCGATGTATCGTTCCTTACCTCAGCAGCCCGGCTGTAGCCAATGCCGTCGCCACTGACTGAGGGCGCTCGGCGAACGCGGCAGTGTCTGGATAGAGTCCAACAGCTCTGTGGCCGACAGCCATGCGGTTGGCATCGTTGCAACAGCGGAGGCCGCACGCACCCGCTCCGTCAACGCGCCATCGTGGATGCTTATGTGACCCAAGACGTATGGGTGTTGGCGCACCCCAGAAGCACCCGCATCCAGATGTCCTGGGTAACATAGTCGTTGCCCCAGTAGCGGTGTTGGCCGGTCGGCGTAGAAGTTGCCCAAGTAGCGCTAGAGCTCTTCGTCGCCATGGCCATCCCAGGACCCGGGGCGTGTATTTTCCCGGAAAGGGCGCGGGCCCAGGGTTCTCTTTTAGCCGTTTACCCCCGGATCTGACGGGTCAAGCGCCGGCGAAATTATTTGCGATAAATAACGAGGTAAAGTGCTGATTTTTTAAGAAAAAGTGCGTTTTGTGCGTGCCCGCTCGAGGAAAGTTCGCCCCCCATCTCGGATCCTCGATAAATAACGGGGTCCGCAGACCCCCGCTTTCCCTCGTAAAAAAGAGGGTGCGGAGCGTTTTTCGCAGAATCCTCGAAAAATAACGGGGTCTGGAGCCCCGACCGCGACTCGGAAAAGCGCCCCGCGCGCAGGAATTCCGAGGATGTCTCGCGCGTGCCGCGTCCCGCGCGCAGGAATTTCGAGGATGTCTCGACTAATTCGCTTGTTTTGTCAGGATTTCTTAGAACTTTGGCAGGATGTCTCGAGCGAAACGCTTATTTTACATAGTTTGTGGAGGATGTCTCGAGCGAAACGCTGGTTTTCGCAAAATTTGGAGATGTCTCGAGCGGGGGGCCAGAATTCAGAGGATGTCTCAGGCGAAATGCTTGTTTTCGTGTCCCGCTCGCGGGAATTCCAAGGATGTCTCGCGCGGGCCGCGTCCCGCGCGCAGGAATTTCGAGGATGTCTCGACTAATTCGTTTGTTTTGTCAGGATTTCTTAGAATTTTGACCGGATGTCTCGAGCGAAACGCTTGTTTTTCATAATTTGTTGAGGATGTCTCGAGCGAAACGCTGGTTTCTGCAAACTTGGGGATGTCTCGAGCGGGGGCCTCGTGGGGGGCCAGAATTCAGAGGATGTCTCAGGCGAAATGCTTGTTTTCACGTCCCGCTCGCAGGAATTCGGAAGATGTCTCGCGCGTGCCACGTCCCGCGCGCAGGAATTTTGAGGATGTCCCGTAGCGCGTCCCCTTGGCACGGCCTACGGTGCGACCCCATGGCACGTCCCTTGGCACGTCGCCTGGCGCGTCCCTGGGGACGTTTCGCGGCGCGTCCTCCTGGCATGTCCCCCTGTCAATTAGCTCTGGGGCAGCTACTATGTGTTCAGGAAGCTCGAGCTTCAGATCCAGATCAGTTCGGTCAGGACTTGGATGCAAAGGAAGACTCGCGCGCAGGAATTCCGAGGATGTCTCGCGCGTGCCGCGTCCAGCGCGCAGGAATTTCGAGGATGTCTCGACTAATTCGCTAGGTTTTGCAGGATTTTCCGTAGGAGGGCCAAGGAGAGGCCCCGAAGGCTCTGGGAGCGGCGACGACGACGACGACGACGACGACGACGACGACGTCTCTTGGGGTTCTCTTGGACGGTTTGTAGAGTCCACGCTTACATGATCGACGGGTCGAGGACAGCGCGACGACGACGACGTCGCGGTGGCGGCGGCGTCCACCACGACGACAAAGTCTCATCTTAGAGCCTTGCGTGGGGGGGTCTCTTGGGGTTCTCTTGGAGGGTCTCTGGAGGGTCTGTAGAGCCCACGCTTACACGATCGAGGGATCGAGGACAGCGCGACGACGACGACGACGTCGCGGTGGCGGCGGCGGCGACGACGACGACGACAAAGTCTCATCTTAGAGCCTTGCGTGGGGGGGTCTCTTGGGGTTCTCTTGGAGGGTCTCTTGACGGTTTGTAGAGCCCACGCTTACACGATCGAGGGATCGAGGACAGCGCGACGATGACGACCACGTCGCGGTGGCGGCGGCGGCGACGACGACGACAAAGTCTCATCTTAGAGCCTCTCGTGGGGGGGTCTCCGGGGGTTCTCTGGGAGGGTCTCTTGGGGGTCTGCAGAGCCCACGCTTACACGATCGAGGGCTCGAGGACAGCGCGACGACGACGACGACGTCGCGGTGGCGGCGGCGGCGGCGATGACGACGACAAAGTCTCATCTTAGAGCCTTGCGTGGGGGGGTCTCTTGGGGTTCTCTTGGAGGGTCTCTTGAGGGTCTGTAGAGCCCACGCTTACACGATCGAGGGATCGAGGACAGGGCGGCGGCGGCGACGACGACGACAAAGTCTCATCTTAGAGCCTTGCGTGGGGGGTCTCTTGGAGGGTCTCTTGGGGGTCTGTAGAGCCCACGCGCGGTGGCGGCGGCGGCGACGACGACGACAAAGTCTCATCTTAGAGCCTTGCGTGGAGCGGTGTCTTGGGGTTCTCTGGGAGGGTCTCCTGGGGGGTCTGTAGAGCCCACGCTTTCACGATCGAGTGATCGAGGACAGCGCGACGACGACGACGACGTCGCGGTGGCGGCGGCGGCGACGACGACGACGACAAAGTCTCATCTTAGAGCCTTGCGTGGGGGGGTCTCTTGGGGTTCTCTTGGAGGGTCTCTGGAGGGTCTGTAGAGCCCACGCTTACACGATCGAGGGATCGAGGACAGCGCGACGACGACGACGACGTCGCGGTGGCGGCGGCGGCGACGACGACGACGACAAAGTCTCATCTTAGAGCCTTGCGTGGGGGGGTCTCTTGGGGTTCTCTTGGAGGGTCTCTTGACGGTTTGTAGAGCCCACGCTTACACGATCGAGGGATCGAGGACAGCGCGACGATGACGACCACGTCGCGGTGGCGGCGGCGGCGACGACGACGACAAAGTCTCATCTTAGAGCCTCTCGTGGGGGGGTCTCCGGGGGTTCTCTGGGAGGGTCTCTTGGGGGTCTGCAGAGCCCACGCTTACACGATCGAGGGCTCGAGGACAGCGCGACGACGACGACGACGTCGCGGTGGCGGCGGCGGCGGCGATGACGACGACAAAGTCTCATCTTAGAGCCTTGCGTGGGGGGGTCTCTTGGGGTTCTCTTGGAGGGTCTCTTGAGGGTCTGTAGAGCCCACGCTTACACGATCGAGGGATCGAGGACAGGGCGGCGGCGGCGACGACGACGACAAAGTCTCATCTTAGAGCCTTGCGTGGGGGGTCTCTTGGAGGGTCTCTTGGGGGTCTGTAGAGCCCACGCGCGGTGGCGGCGGCGGCGACGACGACGACAAAGTCTCATCTTAGAGCCTTGCGTGGAGCGGTGTCTTGGGGTTCTCTGGGAGGGTCTCCTGGGGGGTCTGTAGAGCCCACGCTTTCACGATCGAGTGATCGAGGACAGCGCGACGACGACGACGACGTCGCGGTGGCGGCGGCGGCGACGACGACGACAAAGTCTCATCTTAGAGCCTTGCGTGGGGTGTCTCGGGGTTCTCTTGGAGGGTCTCTTGGGGGTCTGTAGAGCCCACGCTTTCACGATCGAGTGATCGAGGACAGCGCGACGACGACGACGACGTCGCGGTGGCGGCGGCGACGACGACGACGACAAAGTCTCATCTTAGAGCCTCTCGTGGGGGGGTCTCCGGGGGTTCTCTGGGAGGGTCTCTTGGGGGTCTGCAGAGCCCACGCTTACACGATCGAGGGCTCGAGGACAGCGCGACGACGACGACGACGTCGCGGTGGCGGCGGCGGCGGCGATGACGACGACAAAGTCTCATCTTAGAGCCTTGCGTGGGGGGGTCTCTTGGGGTTCTCTTGGAGGGTCTCTTGAGGGTCTGTAGAGCCCACGCTTACACGATCGAGGGATCGAGGACAGGGCGGCGGCGGCGACGACGACGACAAAGTCTCATCTTAGAGCCTTGCGTGGGGGGTCTCTTGGAGGGTCTCTTGGGGGTCTGTAGAGCCCACGACGACGACGTCGCGGTGGCGGCGGCGGCGACGACGACGACAAAGTCTCATCTTAGAGCCTTGCGTGGAGCGGTGTCTTGGGGTTCTCTTGGAGGGTCTCTTGGGGGTCTGTAGAGCCCACGCTTTCACGATCCGACGACGTCGCGGTGGCGGCGGCGGCGACGACGACGACAAAGTCTCATCTTAGAGCCTTGCGTGGGGTGTCTCGGGGTTCTCTTGGAGGGTTTCTTGGGGGTCTGTAGAGCCCACGCTTTCACGATCGAGTGATCGAGGACAGCGCGACGACGACGACGACGACGTCGCGGTGGCGGCGGCGGCGACGACGACGACAAAGTCTCATCTTAGAGCCTTGCGTGGGGGGGTCTCCGGGGGTTCTCTTGGAGGGTCTCTTGGGGGTCTGTAGAGCCCACGCTTACACGATCGAGGGATCGAGGACAGCGCGACGACGACGACGTCGCGGTGGCGGCGGCGGCGACGACGACGACGATCCAGCGTAATCCAGGCCCCCAGCGAATCCGTGTGTTCTTACGTATGTGCCTATAGATTAGGCTTCCCAGGTCCACACGGCCCCCAAAGAGTTCCCTCAGGGCCCCCAAAGAGCTCCAAGACGGTCCGAGAGGGCCTTGGGATCGCCCGAGGCAGCATGCAGCACTACCGACGGTACGGCAGCAGCGACGACCGTGCCTTGCGCTTGTGGGACATCTGTTTACTCGGGTACACACGATACCTGCGACGCCAGCTCCAACACGTGCGTTCAGGCGAGTTCTGTTAGATGTATGGGAGGAGGAGGAGGACGCAGAAGAGGAGGAGGAGGAGGAGGAAGACACGTGTCAAGTCCTGCATTCGAGCTGCGCCTTCTTCCCGACATGTTTTTCGGGCGGCCGCCCCCGCAGCGCCGGGGCAGGCCGAGGGGGGAGCTGGCCGAGGTCACGTCGAGGTTCGAGCTTCGAACTTCAGAGTCCGAGTCTTGAGGCTTTCTGGCCCTCGGGGGCCGTCCTCGTCGCCCCGGCTGGACGCAGCTCCAAAAACTTGTGCGTTTGGACCCTTGGAGGGGGCCGGGAACTGATTTCGGGAGGACTTCGACGGTTTCAGCTTCCGAGGCGAGAGAAATCGGCAGGGCATGCTGTCGGCCGCGGCTCGAGACGACGACGGCGACGACGACGACGACGTAGCACACCTTGGCTCGAGACCGCTCCGCTCGCGCTTTCCTCGCTTCACCGCCAACAGACGGTCGTAAGGATGTGGGACTTCTTGCTTTACGTGGGGTACGTCGCTGCTTGCTGCACCGTCACACTCATGGCTCCCAAGAGACGCAGGCGAACCGGCGCACCGGCGAGCGGCGGGGAGGTGCAGGAGGCGATGTTTTTGTGTCCCGCTCGTAGGAATTCCAAGGATGTCTCGCGCGTGCCGCGTCCCGCGCGCAGGAATTTGGAGGATGTCCCGTAGCGCGTCCCCTTGGCACGTCCTACGGTGCGACCCCATGGCACGTGTCTTGGCACGTCGCCTGGCGCGTCCCTTGGGACGTTTCGCGGCGCGTCCTCCTGGCATGTCCCCCTGTCAATTACCTCTGGTGCAGCTACTATGTGTTCAGGCAGCTCGAGCTTCAGATCCAGATCAGTTTGGTCAGGACTCGGATGCAAAGGAAGACTCGATCCACGACGCTATAGAGCACAACCGCGGCATGGCACATCGCAATTCAGCACAGTGCAGCACAGCACAGCCCTCGGCACGGTACATCAAGATCGATACAATCAGCATTGCACTTGCCCGTCACCCAATCAGGTGTCTTTGAAAACGCTGCCATGCGTTACATTTCTATATTCCTTTCCGGGTTCGTGGGTCGATCATGTTCTCAGCCATATCGTCGCCGGAATTTCCCCGGCGATGTTGTTTTCTGCACCAGGCGACAGGGAACTGTCGGCGGGCACCACGTGTTTCGCCGATCCATATCGTGTTGTCAGCCCTCTTAGTGCAACTCACCGATGTGGTCATATCTCCCTCTCTCTCACACTTTTTCCGTCGTTCGCGCCGTCCTTCATTCTTCCCTCCTCTCTCTATTGCTCTCTTATCGTTCATCGCTCTGTATCGCAGTTTGTCTGTCTGTTTGTCTCTCTGTCTTTTTGTAAGTCTCAATGTCTTTCTGTCTGTCTGTCTGTCAGACTGACTGTCTGTCTCCGCCTCTCTCTCTTTGCTCTCTCTCTCTCTCTCTCTCTTTCTCTCTCCCTCGTCTTACCTACGGGTTGTGTCGCTGCCTTGTTTTCTGCACATTGGCATCCGCGCCAAGGACGTTCCACATGGCCACCGGCCGCCAGCACGCTGTTGGCACGGCACTCCCAGCCAGCGTGCCTGCTGCATCGCGTCGTTTGTTGCCCGCTTCTTCCTAGCGGACCCGATCTGAAGTCGGGCTTGTCCCTCTACAGGAGGAGTCTGCAAAAATAATAAAAAAAGTCAGCGGACAAATGTTTGGGTATCTTAATTGTATTTCTTCCATGGTTTTTGGAGTATTTCACTTTCGCCCAAAATCCGCCTGTAGGAGGACAGGCCCGACCTGAACCCCATCTTCCAGTCAGCCTTGGTGGTGCCTCCCGTGAGCTGCGACTGGTCGTTGCCCGCCCCGCGCGGTCCAGCTTCCCGCGGCAGGCCCCGCCGCCGTGCCAGCCGAGCATTCTGGGTGGCGACTGCTCGAGAGGGGGGCACGGGAGGCCGCCACGCGTGACGCCTCGAGTACAGGCTCGGGAGAGCCGTGGTGCGTACGATGAGGATTATGAGGATGCTCGGGGTGATGGGAATACTGATGGTGACGATGACGATGACGATGGCGATGACGACGCACCATCATGATGATGGTGATGATGATGACGATGATGATGATGATGATGATGGTGATGATGGTGATGATGGTGATGATGGTGATGATGGTGATGGTGATGATGATGATGATGATGATGATGATGATGATGATGATTGTGATGATGCTGTTGATGCTGATGCTGATGCTGATGCTGCTGATGATTATGCTGATCATGCTGATGATGTTGATACTGCTGATGATGGTGCTGATCATTTTTCCCGGAAAGGGCGTAGGCCCAGGGTTCTCTTTTAGGGGTTTGCCCCAGGATCTGACGGCTGTAGGGCCGGCGAATTTCTTTTGCGATAAATAACGAGGTCGCGTAGGGTCGGCGAATTAAAAAATTGAGCATGTCTCGAGCGAAACGCTTGTTGTTCGGAATGTGTTGAGGATGTCTCGAGCGAAACGCTTGTTTTGTGTTATAGATTCTCCTGGGGACCAGAATTTTAGAGGATCCTTCAAAGTGAGATGCTTGGTTTCACGTGCCCAGGTCTTGAGGATGTCTCGAGCGAGACGCTTGGTTTCACGCCTCCAGGTTGCCCAGGCAGAAGTCACGCGCCAGGATTTGTTGAGGATGTCTCGAGCGAGACACTTGGTTTCACGCGTCCTTGTCGCCCAGGCGGATGTCTAGAATGAGGAGGTGTTGAGGAAGTCTCGATCGAGATGCTTGTTTGCACGTGTCCAGGTTGCCCAGGCGGATGCCTAGCATGAGGATGTGTTGAGAATGTCTCGAGAGTTACGTTTGTTTTCACGTGTCCAGGTCGCCCAGGCGGATGTCAAACATGAAGATGTGTTGAGGATGTCTCGAGCGAGACGTTTGCTTTCACGTGTACAGGTCGCCAAGGCGGATGTCTAGAATGAGAATGTGTTGAGGATGTGTTGAGCGAAACGTTTGTTTTCACGTGTCCAGGTCGCTCAGGCGGATGTCTAGAATGAGGATTTTGACAGGATGTCTCGAGCGAAACGCTTGTCCCCAGCACGTTCCGTAGCGCGTCCCCTTGGCACGTCCCGCGGTGCGTCCCCATGGCACGTCCCCTGGCATGTCGCCTGGCGCGTCCCTTGAGACGTTCCGCGGCTCGTCCTCCTAGCATGTCCCCCTGTTAATTAGCTCTGCGGCAGATACTATGTGTTCAGGCAGCTCGAGCTTAAACTCTAGATCAGTTCGGTCAGGACTCGGATGCAACGGAGGATTCGATCCACGACGCTATAGAGCACAACCGCGGCATGGCACATCGCAATTCAGCACGGTGCAGCACAGCACAGACTTCGGCACGGTACATCAAGATCGATACAATCAGCATTGCAACCTGGCACGTTCCTTGGCACGTTCCGTGGGGCGTCCCTTGGCGAGTCCCCCTGGCACGTCGCGTGGCGCGTTTCCTGGCACATTCCGTGGCACATCCATTGGCGCGTTCTGTAGCGCGTCCCCTTGGCACGTCCTACGGTGCGACCCCATGGCACGTCCCCTGGCACGTCGCCTGGCGCTTCCCTTGGGACGTTTCGCGGCGCGTCCTCCTGGCATGTCCCCCTGTCAATTAGCTCTGGGGCAGCTACTATGTATTCAGGCAGCTCTAGCTTAAGATCCAGATCAGTTCGGTCAGGACTCGGATGCAAAGGAAGACTCGATCCACGACGCTATAGAGCACAACCGCGGCATGGCACATCGCAATTCAACACGGTGCAGCACAGCACAGCCCTCGGCACGGTGCATCAAGATCGATACAATCAGCATTGCACTTGCCCGTCACCCAATCAGGTGTCTGTGAAAACGTTGCCATGCGTTACATTTATAGATTCCTTTCCGGGTTCGTGGGTCGATCATGTTCGTTTAATTGCTTATATTATTATTGTTCTGATCAGTTTTATTACTTCTACACATCGTATGGTGATTGATGGTGGCGGTGGTGATGATGCTGTTGCTGATGATGCTGACGGTGATGCGGATATGTGATGATTGATGATAATGTTGGTGATGCTGGTGATGATTATGCTGAGGATGCAGCTGATGATGCTGATGATGATGATCATGCTGATCACGATGATGATTGATGATGCTGCTGATGATGCTGATGATGATGGATGATGGTGGTTGTGGTGGTGGGGGTGATGGTGCTGATTGTTAGATTGATGACGACGACGATGCTTATGATGATTATGATGGTGATGTTGGTGATGATGATGCTGATGTTGAGGCTGCTGACGTTGCTGATTATGATGATGCTGATGATGATGCTGATTGGTGATGGTGGTGATGGTGATGGTTGTTGTGGTGGTGATGACGACTGACACTGACGATGGCGTTGCTTATGCTGATGGTGATGTTGATGATGATGTTGATGATGATGATGCTGATGCGGATGCTGAGGTTGCTTCTGATGTTGTTGTCATTGCCGTTGCCGTTGTCGTTGTCGTTGTTGTGACTGTTGAGGTTATTGCTGTTGGTGCGGTGGCGGTGGTGGTGGTTGTTCTTGTCGATGTTGTTGTTGGTGTTGCTGCTGCTTCTGTTGCTGATGTTGTTGTTGCTGTTGTGGTTGAGGTTGTTCTTGTTGTTGTTGATGTGTTCGGTGCTGCTGCTGCTGCTGCTGCGGCTGTTGTTGCTGCTGCTGTTGCTGTTGTTGCTGTTGTTGTTGTAGAGCTCTCATTCCTGAAGACAAGTTGTTGTTGATCCCCCCTTCGGTGACAATTGTAATGTTCAATCGAAGTGCTTCTCTTGGGGCTCGCACCCTGTTTATTACAATGGAACGTTGGGTGTGACTAAATCGGGCTCCTGGCGCCCGAGTTACAACAACAACGGCTGCTGCCTCATACGCCCTTACGATTTATTCCCACATTGCGCTCTCGCGCGGGACTTCCTTACAATTCATATAGGAATCGCTGTCTCGCGTGGGACTTCCCCGCGATTTATTGAATCGCTTCGCTCATTCCGCCGGCCCGTATTGTGCCCTCGCTGACGTTGGGGCTTTGGGGGGCCCTTTGGGGTCCTCGTTGGGGGTTTCTTGGGGGCCTCTTTGGTTTCTGTTGGAGCCTCTTTGGGGTTTCCTTGAGCTCCATACGGAGCATTTAGGAGCATCTGATCCTGAGGCTGGTCTTCCATCCGGCGGGCAGATTTTTGATGGCACGGGAGCCCGAACTCTCTCCGCGTGAAGCTTTCCAGAGGCCTCCGGAGGCCCAGCAGCGTAGAGGCGGCCGTCTCACCCTGTGGGCGCTGCGCTGCAAGCCCGCGGCGCCTAATGCAACTCCCACCCGGCGATGGACCGCTCCATCGAGGAGTGGAGGAGGGGATCGGGAGGAGGAGGATGAGGAGGAGGAGAAGGAGGAGGAGTGCCTGAGGGGGGTAGACGGAGCGCTGCGCAGAAGTTTCCCAGAACTTCTTTGTGCTCGCTGCCCATATTGTAGCATCGCTGGCTCTTGCTAGCGTGGTCGGGAAGGCATTTGGGGGGCCTCCTGGAGCCGCTTGGGAGCTGTTTGGGAGCTTCTTGGGGGCCTCGTGAGGGCCTTTTGGGTGCCTCCTGGGGCTTCTTAGGGGCCTCTTGGCGCCTCCTGGGGGCTTCTTAGGGCCGAGGGCTCGAAATGTTGTTTCGTGTTCCCCCTCTGGGGCTTTTCTTAGAGCGTTCTTGGGGCCCTCTTGGGCCGTCTTGGAGGCCTCCTTGGGCCGTCTTGGAACCCTCTTGGGCCGTCTTGGGGCTCCTGTCAGAGGCCTCTCGGGCCTCTTAGGGCGATCTTGGGGGCCTCTTGGACCGTCTTGGGGCGTCGCGATGCCGAAAAGGTGGAAACGCCAACATCTCCCCAAAACCTAAGGAAATGACATGATTTGTGCCTCTTGGGGCCCTCTTGGGAGTGCTCTTGAAAGCCTCGTAGGGCGTCTGGGGGCTATCTTGAGCGTCTTGGAGCGATCTTGTGGCATCTCGGACCCTTGGTGTACCATCTTGGGGGCTTCTTGGGCGCTCTTGGCTCTTCTTGGGAACCTCTCTTGGCCCTTCTTGGGACTCACGGGGACGTCTTCGGGCCCTGTTGGTGCGCTCCTGGAGCGCTCTGGGGGCTTCTCCTGGGACCTTGCCGGGGTACTTTTCGTCCGGGGACCCCCAGGGGCCGCTCCGCGCGCGCGCGAACTAGACATACTGTGAACCAGTTACCGGAGATCTTAGCACGCCTCTGGCCCGTTGGGCCGGCGAATTTAGATGCCGCGCCCTCGGCACTCAGGACTGACTCTCGCTGTGGATTTCATCACGATGATAATCGCGCTATTAATGCAGGGTGCACACTTCAGCAACCCGCCTGCTCGACCCGGCCGCCTGGGCCAGCCTTCCCGACCCGCTCGTTAGGGTTTACCCGCCCGATCTGCCCATCTGGTTTTGCCACGTTTTTTCGGCTCCTAGCCCCCCTCCTGCTACTCTGTCTCGTGCTCCATGCTCCTCCCTCACCCTTGCCCCTTCCTTCCATCCGTCATCTCTTTCCCTGCCTTAGGGGCAGCACGGAATACACGTTGCAGGGGTAAGAAAGATACACCCCTGCCTTAGGGGCTGCACGGGATACACGTTGCAGGGAAGTGTACCCGCCTCGAGCGGGCACGCGTCGAAGGGGGTTCAGGCGTTAGTTGCCATGCGAGAAGTGCACCATCCTCGAGCGGGCACGAGAGAAGTGGCCTCGGAAAGGAGGGGAACTGCACGCACGAGTCAGCTGTCAGAGGGAGGTGCGGCCCCTTGGTGGAATCCAGCAAACCCTGCCAGACAGACGCTGGCATTCTTCCACGCCTCAACGTGCCAGGGGGCCACGGTGGCGGAGTTCGAATCCGCTCCGTGTGTTGAGGAGCCCAGCCCTAAGGATGCCAAAGCCTCCCTTCCCCGCACCTGGGCGATTGACCACCACCGCGCCCGGTGGCCGCCCCCCCTCTCGTCGTTTTTCTCTGCCCGTTTCAAGAAACCGGGCGCAGGGCAGGAAACGAGGAGGAGGAGGAGGAGGGGGAGGAGGAGGAGGAGGAGGGGGAGGAGGAGGAGGGGGAGGAGGAGGAGTCTCCCAGGTGGAGCTGCGCGGTTCCTCGGGCTTCTTGTCTCCCTTTTCCCGTGCATGTCCGCTTTCTCCGTGGTGCACGAGCGCTGCAGTTGTTTTGCTCCTCCTGCTTCTAGGGTGAACCTGAGGAGGAGGAGGGGACCATGCCTTGGAAACATAATAGCGAACGCTCATGCCACATTCATCTGTCAACGCCTCCCCCTCACCCCACTGTTCACTGGGGGGAGGGGGGTGTTCGGTAATTGTTTCCCATGCCGAAGAAAGAAGGGATGACGAGATGGGAGGAGGCGCCCGACCCTCGCATCACAAAGCCACGAAGTCTGCCCTCGCTGCCACCCCTGCTTCTGCGTCGCCCACCAATGCTCCACCATCGTGCATGTTCCTTCTAGCTCGGAAGAGAGGCGCTCATGATGTTGAGTGGTGTCTTTTTGTGGTGATCTCCCTCTCTCTCTATATATGCCGTTCCGCACAAAAAGGCACGTAGGCGTGACTGCCCTTCAAAGTGCTTCCTCGCTCCACCTTCTCCGCTGCCGCCAGACCTTGCACGACACCCTTGTGTACGACCTGTGCTGGCACACCTTCGAGGAGGGTCATCTTCACCTTCCGTGCTCATGTGGATCTTATGCGTCCATCCCCCTCGGTCCCAGTGTTGTGTCTATATCCGTAAGGGCTTCGCCCCATGCCGCCGGACCCCTGTCTCGGATAATGGGAGATGCAAAAGCTAAATCATGAGGTCTGGGCGCCGCCGTGAAGCAGTGTCGGGACCTGTTTGTTTTTTCGACCCTGACCCTACGGATCTGCGTCGCGTGTGCCACCGAATTTCAGAAATGTGGTAAATCCCATGTGTTTTTGGACCCTGACCCCGCCGATCTGCGTGAGGGGTGCCACCGAATTTCAGAAATGTGGCAAATCCAGTGTTTTTTTTTGAACCCTGACACTGCCGATCTGCGTGAGGGGTGCCACCGAATTTGAAAACATGTGGCAAATCCCGTTTGTTTTTGGACCCTGACCCTGTCGATCTGCGTGAGGGGTGCAACCGAATTTCAGAAATGTAGCAAATCCCGTTTGTTTTTGGACCCTGACCCCGCCGATTTGCATGAGGGGTGCCATCGATCTTTAGATCATGTGGCAAATCCCGTGTGTTTTTTGACCCTGACCCCGCCGATCTACACAAAGGGTGCCACCGAATTTCAGAAATGTGGCAAATCCCATGTGTTTTTGGACCCTGACCCCGCCGATCTGTGTGAGGGGTGTTACGGAATTTCAGAAATGTGGCAAATCCCGTTTGTTTTTGGACCCTGACCCCGCCGATATGCATGAGGGGTGCCATCGAATGTCAGACATCTTACAAATCCTATATGTTTTTTGACCCTGACCCCGCCGATCTGCGTGAGGGGAGCCACCGAATTTCAGAAATGTGGCAAATCCTGTATGTTTTTGGACCCTGACCCCGCCGATCTGCGTGAGGGGTGCAACCGAATTTCAGAAATGTGGCAAATCCTGTGTGTGTGTGTGTGTGTGTGTGTGTGTGTGTGTGTGTGTGTGTGTGTGTTTGGACCCTGACCCCGCCGATCTGCGTGAGGGGTGATAATTTTTACCCACCCCAGCAAGACAACACGCTCAGGGCGTGCTAAACCTGCCCGTGTGGGCCTCCCCCCCCTCGCGCGGTCCATCAACAAGGAACAGTCAGCAGCAAGAAGCAGAACTGTAACAGTGGTAACTGGAAGCTGCAACTGGTATAGGAAACTGCGAACCTTCGGCCTACAGCCTGTTGGCCCCACAAGGGGGCCGGCGGATAAGTTGTATGTGACTCTAGTTTGGCTAGTGTGATTTGTTTGTTTAACAATGTCGTATTCGTTTTACGATTGTGGTTGTGCTCATGATTATGATGCTGATGATGATGCTACTTCTTCTTCCTGTCAGCATTTTTCAAGAAAAACAGGCCATTATTTTTGTTCTTACCACTATTAGTCTCATTGCCGTGGTTATTGCCATGTGACGTTTATGGTTATCATTATTCGTACTCTTGCTATCATTATGTGCATTGATGGTTTTATGTATGTATATACTTATCAGTATTGTTGCGATTACGATTGTCGTTATTATTATGGTTATTAGTGTGATGATCGTTATCCTGATTAACAGTCTTATAACTTTTTATGGCTGCTAGTCGTACTGTTATCATTATGTCTTATCGGTCGTGATACTATTGTTGCTATACGCATCGAGGTTTCTATGTACGTGTGTATGCGTGTATGTATGTATGTATGCATGTATGCATGTATGTATGTCTGTATGTATCAAAGAGCGCTTTCTGTGGTCGCCAGACTCCCTCCCTTACTGTTCATCTCTCCCTCTCCTCGGGCTGGCGCCGGCGTCGGCGGGGACGACGACTTCCTTTTCTGGGCCGGCGCCAGCGCCTGCGGCAGCGGGCGGCGGCGGCGAGCGGCGACGAGGATGACGGCGACGACGATGACGACGACGACGCTCCACCAACGTGCCTTGGTTTTGGGTCAGAGTCCTATTGGATGCCTCTTGGGGTCTCGTCGGAGGGCTTTCGGGGGCCTGAAGGGCATTTGTGAAGCCTCCTGGCCGCCTCTTGGACGCCTCTTGGGGCCTCTGCGGCGGTGGTGGTGGTGATGGGCTGTGGTGGTGGTGGTGGTGGTGGTTGTGGCGGTGGTGGTTGTTGTGGTGGTTGTTGTTGCTGGTGGTGGTTGTTGTGGTGGTTGTGGTGGCAGGTTGTGGTGGTGGTGGTGGCGGTGGTGGTGGTGGTGCGGTGGTTTCTGGTGGTGGTAGTTGTGGTGATGGTGGGTTGAGGTGGTGGTCTCAGTAGTAGCGGCGGTGGTGTGGTGGTTTGTCGTGGTGGTTGTGGTGGTGGTTGTGGTTGTGGTGGTGGTGGGTTGTTGTGGTGGTGGTGGTGGTGGTGGCGGTGGTGGTGGTTGTGGTGGTGGTGGTGGTGTGTTGTGGTGGTGGTGGTTGTGATGGTGGTGGTGGTAGTGGTGGTTGTGGTGGGTTGTGGTGATTTGTGGTCATTTGTGGTGGTGGTGGGTTATGGTGGTGGTGGTGGCGATTGTGGTGGTGATTGTGGTGGTGGTTGTGGTGTGGTTGTTTCTTGGGTTGGTGGTGGTTGTGGTGGTCAGTGGTGCTGTGGTGGTGGTGGTGGTTTGGTGGTGGTGTAGTGTTGGCTTGTGGTGGTGGTGGTGGTGGTGGGTTGTTGTGGTGGTGGGTTGTGGTGGTGGTTGTGGTGGTGCTGGTGGTGGCGGTGGTGGTGGTGGTTGTGGTGTGGTGGTTTGTGGTGGTGGTGGTGGCGGTGGTGGTGGTGGCGGTGGTGTTTGAAGGTGGTGCTGGTGGTGGTGGTGGGTGGTGCTGGTGTGGTGGTGGTGGTGGTGTGGTGGTTTTTGGAGGTGGTGCTGGTGGTGGTGGTGGGTTGTGCTGCTGGTAGTGGTGGTGGTGGTTGTGGCGGTGGTGGTGGTAGTGATGTAGATTGTGGTGGTGGTGGTGGGTTGTTGTTAAGGTGCTGGTGGTGGGTTGTTGTTGTGGTGGTGGTGGCTGTGGTGGTGGTGGTGGTTGTGTGGTGGTCGTGTGGTAGTTTGGTGGTGGTGGTGCGTTGAGGTGGTTAGAAGGTGGTAATAGTGGTGGTGGAGGTGGTGGTGGCGGTGACGTGGTGTCTTGTGGTGGTGGTGGTGGTGGTGGCGGGCTGTGGTGCTGGTGGTGGTGGTGTTTCTGCTGGTAGTGGTGCTGGTGGTGGTGGTGGATGGTGGGTGGTGGGTGGTGTTGGTGGTGGTTGTGGTTGTGGTGGTGGTGTGGTGGTTTGTGGTGGTGGTGGTGGGTTGTGGGTGATGGTTGTTGTTGTGGCGGTGGTGGTGGTAATGGTGTTGTGGTTTGTGGTTGTGGTGGTGGTGGTGGTTGTGGTGGGTTGTGGTGGTGGTGGTGGTGGTGCTGGTGGTGATGGCGTTTTTGGTGGTTGTGGTTTGGTGATTTGTGCTGATGGTGGTGGTTGTGGTGGTGGTGGTGAGTTGTGGTGGTGGTTCTGGTGGTGGTGGTGATGGTGGCGGTGGTGGTGGTGGTGTGGTGGTTTGGGGTGGCGGTGGTGGGTTGTGGTGGTGTGGCCAACGGCTCTTCTCGCCACCGTGTTTTGGCTTTGAGTCCGAGTTCTAATGGATGCCTCTTTGAGGTCTCGTCAGAAGGGTCTTAGGGGGGCGTCTGAGGAGCATGTTTGAAGCCTCGTGGACCTTCTAAGGGCCTCTCGGTGGCTTTTGGGGGGCGAGGGATCGATATGGTGATTTGTGTGTTCCCTCTGCGGCTTCCTGGGCCCTCCCTTGTCATCGCCGCTGCGTCCCCGCCGTCGGCGCTGCTGGCCGCCGCCAGCGCCGGCGCCGTCGCTGGCGCAAAGGGGGGGTTTGGCGGCCGCCAGCGCCGGCGCTGGGGAGGGGGGGGGGGCGGGAGGGAGGGGGGGTTGTTAGGGGGAGGGGAGTCCCCCTGGTTCTGATCGACGGCGCCGAGTGTTCGGGAGGGTAGGCCCACCCCCCGTTTCGAAACGCGCCGCCGAATGTTCCCGAAGCAAACGCCTCGTGGAACGCGCTGAACTCCGTCGTATGTTTGTCTGTCTGTCTGTCTGTCTGTCTGTCTGTCTGTCTGTCTGTATGTGTATGTATGTATGTATGTATGTATGTATGTATGTATGTATGTATGTATGTATGTAATGTATGTATGTATGTATGTATGTATGTATGTATGTATGTATGTATGTATGTATGTATGTATGTATGTGTTGGTGTATGTATGTATGTATGTATGTATGTATGTATGTATGCGTGTGCGTACGTACGTACGTAAGTTTGTCTGTCTGTCTGTCTCTCTGTCAGTCGGTTCGTCCGCCTGTCTGTCTGTCTGTATGTATGCATGTATCTATGTATGTAGTGTATGTAATAGATGTAATGCATGCATGCGTGTGAGAATGTATGTGTGCATATAATTGAGTATGCATGTATATATGTATGCATGTATGCATGTATGTATGCATGTATGTATGTATGCAGATACGCATATATGTATGTATGTAGGTATGTATGTATGCATGTATGTGTGTATGTATGTATGTATGTATGTATGTATGTATGTATGTATGTATGTGTGTATGTGTGTATGTGTGTATGTGTGTATGTGTGTATGTGTGTATGTATGTATGTATGTATGTATGTATGTATGTATGTATGTATGTGTGTGTATGTGTGTGTATGCATGTATGTATGTATGTATGTGTATGTGTGTATGTGTGTATGTGTGTATGTGTATCTGTAGGTATGTAGGTATGTATGTATGTCTGTCTGTCTGTATGTATGTATGTATGTCTGTATGTATGTATGCATGTGTGTATGTATGCATGCATGTTTGTAGGTATGTATGTATATATATATATATATACATATATTTATATTCATGGATGCATGTACGCATGTATGCATGTATGGTTGTAGGTAGGTAGGTAGGTAGGTAGGTAGGTAGGTATGCATGCATGCATGCATGCATGCATGTATGTATATTTGCATGCATGGATGTAGGTAGGTAGGTCGGTAGGTAGGTAGGCATGCATGCATGCATGCATGTATGTATGTATGCATGTAGGTATGTAGGTAGGTAGGTAGGTAGGCATGCATGCATGCATGCATGTATGTAGGTAGGTAGGTAGGTTGGCAGGCAGGCATGCATGCATACATGCGTATATGTATGTATGCATGCATTCATGCATGTACGTAGGTAGGTAGGTAGGCAGGCAGGCATGCATGCATGCACGCATGCATGCATGTGTGTATATATACATATGTGTATATATATATATATGTTTTATTTGCATGTCGGAGAAGCACGGGGGCGGGCCCAGAACCACGGTCACGGCGTGGCATGGGGGCCCCGGGGTAAGGCCCGGGAGATTTTCGGACGGTTCCAAAGTCCGCCAGGACTGGCTCGAAACCGCCCCAGACGCTCCGCGAGCGCTCCAAAACGCGCCAAGATGGCTTCAAGAAGAGCCAGGAGCCCCCCAAGACGCCCAAGGAGGGGTCCGTGAGGCCCCCCCCAGAGGGCCCCAGAAAACCCACATCGTCCCATTTCCGAAGGAAAACATACATGTTCAGTATAGTTTCTGGGCTTCCACAGCGCCCTCGACGGCCCCCCAAACCGCCCCAAGACGGCCGAGGAAGCCCACGAGAGAGTCCGAAGACGGCCACATAGAGCTCCAAGACGGCCCAAAAGGCCTCCAGAAGGCTTCAAGATTTCCTGAGTCCCTTAGACGGCCAGCGGGACCCAGGAGAGGAGGGTTCCCAGAGGCCCCAAGAGGCTCCCAAGCAGCCCGTACAAAAATCTCCCAAAGCGCCCAGACAAGCCCGAACAGGGCACAAAGAGTATTCAACATATTTACTACGGGAGTCTCCGAGGTTTCCCGAGATACGCACACATCTTTCTAATCAGGCCAGGCCTCTGACCCTCTTGGCTGCAGCCGTCCTTCGAGTCAAGCGCTCGCGCTTCGCGGCGGCGCCAGCTGCTCCTGCGACTCAGCCTGCCGTGTTCCCTCCTCCTAGTCGCCTTCCCTGCCTCCTCCTACGCGTCCTGCTCCGCAGCCTCGTTTTTCTCCTCCGCTCGGTCCTCTCACAGTTCTCGCCCGCTTGAAACTCATGTTCTCCCTCACCCTCGCCCTCTCCACCGTTTTAGCCCCTGCTATCCCTGGTTCTTCCATCTCCACCTGTTCCTCCGCCCTCCAACCTCTCTTTTTCTTCTTACGCGTGTATGCATGTATGTATGTAAGCATGTCTGTATATCCGTACGTGCGTGTGTATGCATGTATGTGCACATGTATATGCGTGTATGTATGTATGTATGTATGTATGTATGTATGTATGTATGTATGTATGTATGTATGTATGTATACATGTATGTATGTATGTATTAATGCATGTACGTACGTACGTACGTACGTATGTGTGTGTATGTATGCATATATGTATGTATGTATGTATGTATGTATGTATGTATGTATGTATGTATGTATGTATGCATGCATGCATGCATGTATGTATGTATGTATGCACGCATGTATGTATGTATGTATGCATGCATGCATGTATGTATGTATGTGTATGTGTAGGTGTATGTGTATGTGTACGTGTATGTGTATGTGTATGTGTATGTGCATGTATGTGTGTACGTGTGTGTTTATGTGTATACGCATATATATATATACACACGTGTGTGTGTGTGTCTGAATGTTTGATTGTGTGCGTGCATTCGTGTATGTGTGCATGTGTGCATGTTTGCTTGGTTGCGTGTGTGTATCGTTGACTATCCGTACAGACACGCGAACGTGCGCGCACACATAGTTGCAGACGCACGTACATACACGCACATACGTAACGCCAGGCACGCGCGCACGTGCGTTCACGTACATACTTGCAACGTCCGCTCACGCAGTTGTGCGCGCGTACAAACATACACACGCACGCACATTCATGCGCTTGCATGTCTTCACACATACATGCATCTACACGTACACGCATACATGCATGCATGCGTCCATACAAACATTGGTACATACGCACATGCATACACACATACACATACACATATTCACATGCACTCATACATACAGACATACACACATTCACACATACATGCACATGATGCGTCTATACACATACATGTATACGTATGTGTATATGTACATGTGTACAACTGTGCACACATATACACATACATGTAACTCCCTGCGTATGTACGTATTTACTTACAAAAGACATCCCAACCCCCGGGCACCAGAAGGGGGGGTGCCCGCTTGCACAGAGCGGCTTCCGCCTCCCCGGAGGCTCCCCGGGCGGCCTTCGAATTTCCGAAACGGCCCCAGGGCGTGACAAGGCAGCCTCCAGACTCCAGCTTCCGGAAGGCCCCAAGAGGGCTCCAGGACAGCACGGATCGAGCTCAAGACGGCCAACATATCGCCAGGGCGCCCCAAGAGGCTCCCTGAGACTCCAGACCCTGGGCTGGCGCACTGTCCCCCCCCCGTCCCCCTCGTCTCGCCTTTTTTGTCCAGGCGGGGTCTCGATTCTTTTCGGGGCGCCTCAGGGCCAGTCCAGCTGTTGGAGGGCAGCCAAACAGGTCCAAGAGCGATCCGACAGCCGTCCCGACGGCCCATCATTGCTCCCAGCTCCTTCGAAGACGGCCTCCAGGGGCCCTGACGGCCCAGAAAGATTCAAGCAGGACCCCGACGCGTGCCCCAAGAGGCCAATTTCAGTTGTGATCCGACGGTTTTTTGGGGTATTTTTGCATTCGTGTTTTTTGGGGCTTCCAGGGCTCCCATACGGTTCAAGAGTCAAGAGGCGCTCCAGGCCGCCGTCAAGGCGGCTCCAGAGGGGAGCCGCCCACGACGCTCCAAGACCGTTTTTGGTCACGTTCTAGTTTTGAAATAGGCGTATCGTGAATTAGCGGCGTGACGCGTCATCATCATAACGGAATCATCGTCATCCTCGCCATCGCGATCAGCACAATCATGAGCATCAGCCTGATCAGCAACGCGATTCACATCATCATGAAGATAAGCGTGCCTATCACCTGGATGGGCAACGTGTTGCTGATCAGAGCTTGTGCTGTGCAAATGCTCGTCACCGTCGTCTTTACCATGCTTGCTGCGATGTTTGTGATGGCGTCCATGACGTGCCCCGTCCCAGGCTTCGGATGAAATAGCACATTCCGCCTCTCGCGCGTCTCGCCTCCTTTCGTCTGCGCGACGCGCATCTCAAAATCCAATTGGCTAGTTTTCTTCTGGCTAGTTGTCACTGGCATGGGGGCAGCTGACAGCCACCAGCTACACCATCCCTCAGCTGGCGTTTGCATGAACGTTGGATCGACTTATCTCGCGAGTTGAAGCAGGAATCGTCCTCGTGGGACCAGCCGCTGTCCCCTCCCCTTCCTCTCCCGATACCGACGCTGCACCCTCTCAGGGCGCTGCGTCGCAGACCAGCCATCGAGTTTGTCACCCCCTGCTCATCAGCTGCAGCAGCGACTGCACCGTTCAGATCTACGAGGATCTCCTCCTAGACAGGAGTGGGGGGAGCAAGAGGCAGGAGTGATGATGCTGCTGATGATGACGATGACGATGACAATGATGATGACGGTGATGATGATGCTGCTGATGGTGAGGATATGATCGTGATGATGATGCGGAGGAGGATGATGATACTGATGATGACGATGATGTTGAGGATGTGGATGATGATGAGAATGATGCTGCTGATGCTGTTGCTGATGGTGCTGTTGATGATATGGATGATGTTGGTGCCGAAGCCGGTGCCGATGCCGATGATGATGATGTATGATGCTGATGATGAGGATGATGAAGATGCTTACG
The DNA here is from genome assembly GCA_963575745.1 of Prorocentrum cordatum. Classification (NCBI taxonomy): domain Eukaryota; class Dinophyceae; order Prorocentrales; family Prorocentraceae; genus Prorocentrum; species Prorocentrum cordatum. The sequence goes on along the minus strand of CAUYUJ010020543.1, from coordinate 18,543 downwards.
ATGATGATCATGAAGCTGTGATGATGTTGATTCTGATTATGGTGATGATGCTGGTGATAATGATGATGATGTCGATCATGATGACGATGCTGCTGCTGATGCTGATCATGATGATGATGCAGATGATGATGCTGATGATGATGCTGATGATGATGATGATGATGCTGATGATGATGCTGCTGATGATGATGATGATGATGATGATGATAATGAGGATGATGACGATGATAATTATGATGATTATGGTGATGCTGATTATGATGATGCTGCTGATGATGATTATGATGATGATGCTGATGGTGATGATGATGATGATGATGATGCTGATGCTGATGCTGATGATGATGATGATGATGATGATGATGATGATGATGATGATGATTATTCCTCGACGTCATGACCAACGGCAAAACAAGGGCGTACACATATAAGATGGCAACATGGGGGTCCGTCGCAGAGAGCCTCAACGAGTCTTGCATTGCCCCGCATCGGGCCAGTCGTCTAGGGTGCCTCGCAGGGGGGCTGCCTGCACAGCGCGTGCCTAGCAACATCGGGATTAGACAGCGTCAGCTGAACATAAACTCTGCTGCTTCATCCTCTGCGACTCTGTCGAAACTGGGTGGGGCCTCCACCTCGTGTAAAACCTCGTCCTCTGCGTGCGCTGGCACACAGGCACAGGAGGAGGAGGGGTGATATGAGAGACAGACGCTCTGCTGTTGCTAGCAGGGAGGGTCTAAGAACTAGTTTCTGTTTCTGCACTGCTGCTAGCTGGAAGGCCTTCGTCTCGAACGAACAATACGCTGCGACTGGGCTGGCTGGTAGCATCTCTGCGAATCACTGCTCTAGATTGGCTGGTATCATCTCTGCGAAGCACTGCTGTGGCCTGGCTGGTATCATCTTGTCGAATAATTGTTCGAGATGATGATGATGATGATGATGATGATGATGATGATGATGATGATGATGATGGTGATGCTGATAATGATGATGATGATGATGATGATGATGATGATGATGCTGATGCTGATGATGATGATGATGATGATGATGATGATGCTGATGATGCTGATGATGATGATGATGATGATGATGATGATGATGATGATGATGATGATGATGATGATGATGATGATGATGATGATGATGATGATGATGATGATGATGATGATGATGATGATGATGATGATGATGATGATGATGATGATGATGATGATGATGATGATGATGATGATGATGATGATGATGATGCTGATGATGATGATGATGATGATGATGATGATGATTATGATGATGATGATGATGATGATGCTGAGGTTGACCAGTATGAGTATGACGATGCTGCTGATGCTGATGCTGTTGCTGCTGATGATTATGTTGATGATAACGATGGCAGTCTTCCAGTGCGTTGCATGCCATGCAGGATCAGGTGAAAACATTGACGGCAGAGATGGACTGGCCAGAGGCCAAGGCAGACGGCCTCTGCGGCTCGCGGAGATTGCCCAGTGGGAACTCCAGATTGTCCATGAGTGAGGATGACGCACGTCGGCTGCGCTGGCTGCCGAGGCAGGGCTGCTGAAACGGGCGTGAGGGACGCATGCGGGCGGTGGCACTGGGGCCTTCGGTGGAACTCTCTATGGGGCCACGAAACGTGTGAGGGGGGGCGCTTGCGGGCGGTGGCACTGGGGCTGGGGCCACGAAACGTGTGAGGGGTGTGCCGAAATGGGTGTGGGGGACGCATGCGGGCGGTGGCATTTGGGCCTTTGGTGGAACTCTATGGGGCCACGAAACGTGTGAGGGGTGTGCCGAAATGGGTGTGGGGGGAGCATGCGGGCGGTGGCACTGGGGCCTTCGGTGGAGCTCCCTATGGGGCCACGAAGCGTGTGAGGGGGGTGCCGAAATGTGTGTGGGTGACGCATGCGGGCGGTGGCACTGGGGCCTTCGGTGGAGCTCCCTATGGGGCCACGAAGCGTGTGAGAGATGTGCCGAAATGGGTGTGTGGGTGACGCATGCGGGCGGTGGCACTGGGGCCTTCGGTGGAGCTCCCTATGGGGCCACGAAACGTGTGAGGGGTGTGCCGAACTGGGTGTGGGGGAAGCATGCGGGCGGTGGCACTGGGGCCTTCGGTGGAGCTCCCTATGGGGCCACGAAACGTGTGAGGGGTGTGCCGAAATGATCGGAGGACGAGGCGGAGGAGGAGGAGGAGGAGGAGGAGGATGAGGAGGAGGAGAAGGAGGAGGGAGGAGGAGGAGGAGGAGGAGGAGAGGAGGAGGAGGAGGAGGAGAGGAACGCGGGGCGACGTCTCTTCAAAACGAGGACCCAACACCACAGGATGTTGGGAATAATAATACTGAGACGCAGGACAATAGTACGAATACTGATCGCAACACTGATAGTTATAACGCCGCTAAGAATACGAGTAAACATTATATTAAACATACTAACAATAAGACAACTCATGTGAACCATAAGAAGAAGAGGAGGACGAGGAAAAGGAGGAAGAGGAGGAGGAGGGGGAGGATGAGGAGCAACAGGAGGATCATGATGCTGATGATGATGACTCTGATGATGATAATGATGATGCTGATGCTGATGCTGCTGATGATGATGATGATGAGGATGATGATGAGGAGGAGGAGGAGGAGGGCGAGGGTGATGATGACGTGGAAGAACACGGAGCAAGGGAAGGGGGAGGGGGAGGGAGATGGGGGGATGAGGTTGGGGTTGGGGGAGGGGGAGTAGGAGCAGGAGCAGGAGCAGGAGGAGGAGGCGGCGGGAGGGGAGCAGCAAGGGATGGGGGGCGGATGACGCAGAAGGGAGAGAGTGGCGCCCGGCCAAGGTTCCAGAAGATTCTGGGGTAGCCCCGCGCTCGATCAGGCTCTGGGCCCTGCTCCGCTCACCGCCGGGATCCTCGCGTGCCCTGCCAGGGCGCGAAAGAGTTGCTGTGTGTTTTTCTCGGCATGTCACGTTCCCGGCCCGTCCGGCGGCGGCGCGCCTTGGGGGGGGGAGCGCGAAGGGGTTGGCTCTCTCAGAAGGCGGCGGGGCTTCGCAGAAGCGCTCGCGCCCTCCGAAAAGTCCTGTTGTGTGTGTCTTCGAGGAAGGGTTAGAACATCCTTCACGCTTACATTCAGGAGGGGAAAAACACACAGACACAATGAATCGTCGATTCCTGGGAAAATATGGGAAGTGGGGGGAAGACACAATTCCAGAAAATCAGTTTTTTGGGGTAATCCTGTTATTTAATCGCTTCGCTCTTTCCGCCGGCCCGTATCTTGTAGCATCGCTGGCACTTGCTAGCGTGGTCGGGGGGGGGCGTTTGGGGGGCCTCCTGGAGCCGCTTGGGAGCCGCTTGGGAGCTTCTTGGGGGCCTCGTGAGAGCCTTTTGGGGGCCTCCTGGGGCTTCTTAGGGGCCTCTTAAGGCCGAGGGCTCGAAATGTTGTTTCGTGTTCCCCCTCTGGGGCTTCTCTTCGAGCGTTATTGGGGCCCTCTTGGGCCGTCTTGGAGGCCTCTTGGGCCGTCTTGGAGCCCTCTTGGGCCGTCTTGGGGCCCTATCGGAGGCCTCTCGGGCCTCTTAGGGCGATCTTGGGGGCCTCTTGGGCCATCTTGGGGCGTCGCGATGCCCAAAAGGTGGAAACGCCAAAATCTTCCCAAAACCTAAGGGAAAAGCAATGAATTTTGCCTCTTGGGGTCCTCTTGGGAGTGCTCTTGAAAGCCTCGTGGGGCGTCTGGGGGCTATCTTGAGCGTCTTGGAGCGATCTTGTGGCATCTCGGACCCTTGGTGTACCATCTTGGGGGCCTCTTGGGCGCTCTTGGCTCTTCTTGGGAACCTCTCTTTGGGACTCTCGGGACGTCTCGGGGCCCTGTTGGTGCGCTCCTGGAGCGCTCTGGGGGCTTCTCCCGGGACCTTGCCAGGGTACTTTTCGTCCGGGGACCCCCAGGGGCCGCCCCGCGCGCGCGAACTAGAACTATTGTGAACCAGATACCGGAGATCTTAGCACGCCTCTGGCCTGTTGGGCCGGCGAACTTGTGTCTATTTATTTGTGTGTCCCAGGGCCATAGAACATTCTTCACGCTTGCGTATCGTGCAACAAAGCACGCAACCAGGGTGAACAGAGAGATCTGTGGGATGAGCAGGGGTTGGTCTTGGAGGGCCTCTTCGGGCCATCCCCAGGGCCCGCGTGGGGGCGACACGACAATTACGATGACGACGACGATGAGGACGACGGCGACGACGACGACGAGGACGACCACGACAACGACGACGAGGAGGAGGACGAGGAGGAGGAGGACGAGGAAGAGGAGGAAAAGGAACCAGAAGACGATGAGGGCAAGGACGAGGACGGTGACGAGGACGAGGAGGAGGAGGACAACGAGGACGAGGACAGAGCCCCCCAAATCGCCTCTTGGAGCCCTCTTTGGACTCTTTTGGGCGATCTTGGGGTCTTCTTGGGACTCTTTAAGGGGGTGTTGGGGCCCTCTCTTGGGGCCATCTTGGAGGCCATCACAAGCGCCTCTTGCTCTTGGGATGCTCCTGGGCCGATCTTGGGCGCTCTTGGGGCCGTTTTGGGGGCCTCTTGGGCCCCTCTAGGGGCTCTCTTGAGCCATCTTGGGGCAATCTTGAGGCCTCAAAAGCGCATCGGACGCGAAACAGCGAGGAGACCAATCATGAATTTGGCCTGCTGCGGTGTCCAGAGGGGGATCCGAGAGCACTCGAAGCCGTCTTGTAGCCCTCGTCGGGCCTCTTTGGAGCCATGTTGGAAGCTGCGTCGAACCATCTTCGGCTGTCTCGAGCCGCCTCGGAGGACATTCTGGAGCGCCGGAGGCCCTCTTGGAGCCATCCGGGGCTATCTCGGACGCTCCGACTCCTGCGGATCACCCCCCCCAAGACTCGGGGCTGGACAGACCTCCTACCCCGACACGCCGATTAGCGAATTGGCCGTTCTCGGTTCGCGAGAGGGCGTCGCGGCCGTCATTTATGCGGGTCCAGGTCCGTCGGTTTCGGTCCCAGGCTGTTTTCACTGTAGGGTGGTTTACTAAAGGGATGTTTGTCCACCGCAGAAAGACCACCTTAGCCCAGGTGGCTGCTGGGACTTCTCAGGAGGCCAGAGGCCTTCCGAGCCCATCGAGAAGGCCCGCCCCTTCTCAGTTGCCCCCTGGGCCCGCTGCCAAATCCATGTCGAAGGCAAGGCGGGCGGGCCTCAAGCGTCGAAGATCCGCGTGGGAGGAGGAGGAGGAGGAGGGGGAGGGGGAGAGGGGGAGGAGGAGGAGGAGGGAGGAGGAGGAGGAGGAGGAGGGAGAGAGGAGGGAGGAGGAGGAGGAGGAGGAGGAGGAGGAGGAGGAGGAGGAGGAGGAGAGGAGGAGGAGGAGGAGGAGGAGGAGGAGGAGGAGGAGGAGAGGAGGAGGAGGAGGAGGAGGAGGAGGAGGAGGAGGAGGAGGAGGAGGAGGAGAGGAGGAGGAGGAGGAGGAGGAGGAGGAGGAGCAGGGGAGAGCAGGAGGAGGAGGAGGAGCAGGCGGAGGAGCAGGAGCAGGAGCAGGAGGAGGAGGAGACGAGGAGGGGGAGACGAGGAGAAGGAGACGAGGAGGAGGAGATGAGAAGGCTCGCCGCCACAACCCCGTCGAGAGCAGAGTGCTGGCTTGAGCGTATCAAGCGGCGGGCCCAGCTCGGAGCAGCCGCTGCGACGGACGAGGACGGCGGCGGTGGAGACTCTCGGTGCGGGCCTGGCGACCCTCGGCGAGATCTCTCTCTCCCCTCCTCCTCCTCTCTCCTCCCTCCTCTTCCTCCTCCTCCTCCTCCTCCTCCTCCTTCCTCCTCCTCCTCCTCCTCCTTCCTCCTCCTCCTCCTCCTCCTCCTTCTCTCCCTCCGCCCGTGCCTCTGCCCCTCCTCGGCGATCGACGTTGGATCCACGCCCCAATCAGCGCACCACCCCTCCAGAGAATAGGAGGATGAGGAGATAGGAGGATGAGGAGGAGGAGGATAAAGAGGGTAAGGATGATGCTGGTGATGATGATGAGGAGGATGTTGATGATGACGATTCTGATGCTTAGG
>CAUYUJ010020543.1:0-10000 GCA_963575745.1 Prorocentrum cordatum | reverse complement strand
CTCGCCCCTCGCTCCCCTCGCTCCCCCCGCTCCCCTCCCCTCGCTCCCTTCCCCCTGTGGCCTCTGCTCCTGCTCCTCGCTCCCCCGCTGCTCCTGCCGCCCCTTTGCCCCAGGCTGCCGACGGTGTCGGAGACGCCTCCAGTGGAAGCCCACGCCAAGAGACACCCTGTTGCCTCCAGGGTGTCCAGGGTTTCTTGGGTTTCGATGGTCCTGTTGTGGAAAGCGGGACGTTCCCACGCTAAAAATCAATGGACGTCCTGGGGTCTCAGGGTTGGGTTTCTTATGGCAGGTTTATTGTGGACTGACCCCGACTGTGCGGCGAATCACCGCCGCCCCCTGGCTTTTGGAATCGTCCAGGTGGTCGAGCGTTGTGGCAATAGCTCTGCCAAGCAGTCGGATCATGTGTTCCCCCAGCCGTCGTGGAAACCCTTCGGGGAACACTTGGGGGAGGAGGGCGGGGAAGATCAGGAGGACGAGGAGGAGGAGGAGGAGCAGGAGGAAGAGAAGGAGGAGGACTGATCAGGACGAGGAGCAGCAGCGCCAGCATAAGCAGGAGGAACGGGAGGATCAGGAGGACCGAACGAGCGCTTTCCACCGCTACTGGCAAGGGCCTCCCCCCATGGTTCGAGCCGGGGTAAGGGGGCAAAACAGCCTCTCACTCCGAACCAGGCGGGGCGGGGGGGGGGCCGGATCCCTTCCCCTCCATCGGCTCGAGCCAGGGGGAGGAGGTAAAGCAGCCTCCCAACGCGCGACAGCTGCTTGTGCACCGTTCGCCTCGCGCAGACAGTAGCTCACCAGCAATCACTTCCCGGGGGCGCACCGGCTCTGTCTGGCTTTGCACAAGCACCGTACTCGGATTTGGAGCATATACGTTACCAGTGGCGGGCTGTTTTGCAATCCCAGGATTTTTGGAGGGTCGGGGGCGACGTCGGGGTGGTGTCGTGGAAACAACGAAACATGTATACACCAAGATCCCGTATACACCAGGATCCGTTTTCCTGTGCGAGTTCCAGTGCGGGGCCGGAAAAAGCGTCGGTGTATAGAGTTCGGCTCCTCACGTACCACTGGCGGCACCACAGTGAGCAGACACATGGACGCTCACGGAGCCTCTCCGGCAGATTCTGCGGCGAACGCAGCGACGCATGTTCGGTGTGATTGTCATAACACCAAGGCGACGCATTTCCATCCAAACGATCCCTCGCAGTAGCCAAGTTGACACGGACGAGTGCACGACCCACGCAGCACCTGGTAGAGACCTCGACGCAACCAGCAGCAGCGACGACGCCGAGAGCAGTGCACCTCGGCAAGGCACGACACACCAGCACAGTGATGGAACTTCTCAGGAGGGGGAAAAAACACACAGACGCAATTTATCGTCGATTCCCAGGAACATGTGCGAACATATGGGAAGTGGGGGGGAAGACGGACAAATATGTGTGTGTATGTATACATATATGGAACAATATGGGGAGTCACGTTAGAGCCAAGGGTCGACGACATCCATGCGAGGCACGCGGCGCGCAGAGCAGCTCCTGCAGCACCGCCACGTTGCAACACAGGCGACGACTCACAGACGGAGGTCTTCGCGCACGGCGTCGACGATTGCAAACCACGAGGTCACCAGATTTATGTCGGGCCTGTCCCCCCTACAGGAGGAATAATCAAAAATAGTCAAAACATAATCTGGGGACGATTTGTTTGAGCATTGTTTGGCCATTTTGGGGTATGGTTTTGTGGTTTCCATATTTCCAATTATTCGTCCAAAATCCCCCTGTAGGGGGACAGACCCGACTTCACGCCAGATGGACGTGGCGCGCGCTCCACTGGCAACGGGGGGAACTTCTACGCCTGCGCGGACTGCGACAACAGGGTGGTCAGCGCAAGCGCTGCGACAGCGACATCACCACGTTCCTTCAGCAGCGCAGGTCCAACCTGCATTTGGCGCCCATACCAACCAATGCAGAAGGCCAGCGGAACGACCTCACCTGGGTCCGCGTGGCTCACGACATCTCAACCGGGTCGACCCTCGAGCGGCCGCACATCGACACAGCACGGCGTCGACATCCACAGCCAGGATCTCTCTTTTCCGCCCCCCCCTCTCCGTCGTCACCTTTTGGGTTGTTCCGCAGTTCCAGTGCGTAGTAATTGAGAGAGTGGAGGGCGGTGGGAAGGGAGAATGGGGGAGGGGTGCCGAAGGTAAGAGAAGACTTCGGGAGGGGAGGACGAGGCACAGCGATGAGTGATTTCCAGCCCCAGAGGCCGCACGCGAGACTGTCCCTGCCGAGCCACGTGTACTCGGTGAGGCCGCACCCCACGCTGTCGAGGATGCCAGAGCGCCTGGTGCGCCAGATGATGCGGCCCACCAGACTGCATGCACGTTGTTCTGTGCCGGGAGGGTGAGCAGTCAGACAGGACCGTCGGTCGTCGAGCGTGTCGGTCGATCCGGTGACCTTTCTCGAAGCGAGGAGCCGTGCTGGCAGGCTTCGCAGCTGGCAGCATGGGAAAAGGGCAAGAGCCACTGCTCTCTTGCCTTCTCATCGCCCCTGCCGCCGCCCCCGTCCCGTTCCCTGCCACCCCCGTGCTACCGTTTGAGAGTGTCCATGCCGCCGTCACCGCATCGAGCCCTGCCTCCACCTCTTTTGCCACTGCCTCTGCTGCAGTCCATCTAATTACGGTAGGTTCGTGTCGTGTCGACCAGCGGCGACCCTGCCAGTGGCGTTCAACCTTGCACGCCGCGGGCGACCCAGAATCGTTCGATGTGGAACGATTTGGACGTTTCTGAAATGGCCGATCGTTCAAGGTTGAATGATCCCCGAGGTGTCATGAACCAACGCCAGGGTCGACACGACACGAACCTGCCGTACCTGTGTCTGTCTGTCTGACTGCCCAGCCGCGTTCGCCTGCCTGTCAGTGAGTCTATCCGTCCGTGCTCGTCTCTCTATATCCGCTCCCCTCTGTCCCTGTCCAGGCGGCTCGTGTCGCCTCCCATGGCGGGCCATCATCATCATCATCATCATCATCATCATCATCATCATCATCATCATCATCATCATCACCACCATTACCATCATCACGCCAAGTTCGCATCATATGAGCGCCGCGGATCCTTAATATGATGTTCGACCCCTTGGTGGACCAGTCAGCATGCTTCAGCAGCAGTCAGCGGCCGTCTCTGCCTCAGTCCCCGTTTCTGTCTCCGTTCTCGTCCCCGTGCTTTTCGCCGCCAGTATTTCCATGGAGTCCCGCCCCAATCCGCGTCGCCGTCTCTGCCATTGTGTTCGTCCAACCCTGCATTCGCTCTTGTCCTCGTCTTTGTTTCGAGAGTAGAGCAAGATCATCCAGCTTCCACTTGCGAGGTACTGGTGTGCGGGGGCCACAACTTCGTCTCGCTGTGCGCAGGGTAGGGTCCACGAGGAGCATTGGGGGAGCATCAGTGGCGGGGTGTTCAAGTGACCGCATCATTGCTGCATCTACATTGTTGTGTTTTCCATCGGAGACGCCTACGGCGAATCACCGCCTCCCCCTGCCTTTTGGACGAGCCTATGTGGCTGAACGTTGCTGCCAGAGCTCGGCCAAGCTATCGGACTACGTGCCCCCCAGCCGTTGTGGAAACCCTTCGGAGAACACATGGGGGAGAAACCACAAGAGGAAGAGAGGGAAGAAAAAGGAGGAGAAGGACCAGCGTAAACACAAGAGTCATCAACGATGTTGGAATCAACCCACCCTCCAAGCTCCCTCTTCATAGGCCCCTACAACGGTTCATTTCCATAGAGGGAACTGTCTCGCTGGAAGACAACCGTTTTAAGATCCTGAAGCATGCCGAAGCATTGTCCTCGGGATTTCAACGCCACGTATCAACCTGACTGCTGCGTTTGATGATCCGGAAGCATGCCATAACGCCATGTTTGGGATTTCAACACCGCGAATCAGCATAATTATTGCGCCCGTGTGGTCCTGAATCTTTCCAAAGCATCATTTCTGGTAAGCTGATCATGGGAATGCGTGAAACTCTTGGAATTGTTTAGAACGAATGTGCGCGGCGCTGAAGCGAGAGCCACATATTGAAAAGGAGCCGCCCTCAATCCGTGAAGCTCTTTTAAAACGAATGTGCGCGGCGCTAAGGCGAGAGCCACATTTTGAAACCACCCGCCCTCAATCCGTGAAGCTCTTGCAAATGTTTCAAAGCAAATGTGCGCGGCGCTAAGGCGAGAGCCACAGTCTGAAAACCACCCGCCCTCAATCCGTGACACCCTTGCATTTTTTTGTAGAACGAATGCGCGCGGCGCTAAGGCGAGAGTCACATTGTGAATGTGCGCGCGACGACACGCGCGTGTGCATTTCGCCCAATTTGTTGCTGTGTATTCTCGCGACGGCACGCGCGCAAGGGCGTTCGAACGATTTCGACATGCGCGCGCGCGAAGCCCGTTTGGTAGCATGTTCTTGAAAGAGTTGAACAACCTATGGTTTCCCAAGGAATTCGCAAGAGCGCACGCGCACGCTTTTGTTGAACATCCGTGTTGCGATACCATGTGTTTTATTTGCTTTTGTTCACTCAATCCGCGACCCCCCGGCAAATTTTAAAACGAATGTGCGCGGCGCTAGGGCGAGAGCCACATTTTGAAAACCACCCGCCTTTCATCTGTGAAGCTGTTGTCACTTGTAAAGCTTCAGTGTCATAGATGGTGAGGAATTCTCAGGCGAAACGCCCCGCCCGCCCTAACAACTGGCCTCGGGGTGCGACAAGAATAAGTTATCTATAAGGAAAAGGAATGGAGGAGGAGTCTTGGGAGCCTCTTGGGGCACTGTTTTGGCCTCCTGGGGGCTTCTTGGGGGCCTCTTGGAGGCCTCTTGGGGCTTTCTCGGGCCTCTTGGGGGCCCTGGGAGGCTTCTTGGGAGGCTGTTTGGCCGTCTGAGGGTGTTCCTGGACCGTCTGATGCCGTCGGAAGCCGTCTTCGGGCCTCTCTGGGCCGACTGAGGGCCTTCTTAGTGCGCTTCAGGGCTGTCTTGGAGACCATTTTGGGCGTCTTGGAGGTCTCCTGGGCCGTCTTGGGGTCCTCTTGGGGCCGTCTTGGGGGCCTTTGGGGCCGTCTTGGGGCGATCTTGGGCCCTATGGGCCCGTCTTGGAGCGTCAGATGCCCGAACAGGCGAGACCGCTAAACATTAAAAACAACGGAGGGACAACCATGTTTTTGGCATCCTGGAGATCCTCTTGGAGCCCTCCTGGGGCGTCAGAGGGGCCTCTTGGGCCGTCTGGAGGACATCTTGGAGCGTCTTGGGGCCGTCGCAGCCGTCCCACAGGCGGTTCGGGACCGTCCTGGAAGCCATCTTGGGCCAACTTGACCGTAGTGGGAGGCCATCTTGGCCCTCCTGGGGACCGTCTTGCCCGTCCTGGGCGCGACGGGGCCACTGGAGACCGGGCCTGCCGCACGGCCGGCGGGTGGGGCCGAGACCCCGCGGGGAGCTCTCCAGAAGCGAGCAGAGCCAAAGCGCCTGCCAGGCGTCTGGCACGCCGCGCAAACAGTCGAGACTTGAGCTCCGGGGCAGTCCTCCGAGGACCCCGGCGGGACGGGCCGAAGCCCCAGGGGGAGTTTTTTTTTTTTTTTGGGGGGGGGGGGGGGGAAAAGAGCCAACACCAAAAGGCGTGTAGTTCGGCACGCCAGGTACCCCTGCGATGAACAGGGGGCGGCGGATCGAAGACGCCCTACGGCGAAGCACCGCCACCCCCCGCCTTTCTGGAAGCGCCTGTGTGGCCGAACGGTGAGGCCCGACCTGCCAAGCTATCGGACCATGTGTTCCCCGAATCGGTTTGGAGAGCCTGAGGGGAAAACGTGGGCATCTTGAAGGTTATCTTGGCCGTCTGGAGGCCATTTTGACCCTTTCGGGCCTTCTCGGAGGACGTCTTGGAGGGCTCTTGGGCCGTCTTGGAGGCCATCTTGAGCGTCGTGGAGGTCTCTTGGGCCGTCTTGGGAGCCTCTTGGGGCCGTCTTGGGCCTCTTTGGCGATCTTTGGGGACACTCGGGCCGTCGGAAGGCAGAAAAAAACAAATGCCACGCTCCTTCAAACATTCATGGGAAATCAATGATTTGGTCATTTCTCGGGCTTTCCTGGAGCCCCTCTTGGAGGCCTCTTGGGCCGTCTTGGGCCATCTTAGGGCCATCTTCGGCCGTCTTGGTGGGCTCCTGGCCCGTCTGACGCCGCCGAAAGCCGTTTGGGGCCTCCCTGGGCCGACTTGGGGCCCTTTGGAATGCTACAGGGCAGTCTTGGAGGCCATCTTGGGCGTCGTAAAGGCCTCCTGGGCTGTCTTGGGGGTCTCTTGGGGCCGCCTTGGGGGCCTCTTGGGCCGTTCTGGGGCCATCTTGGAGGCCTCTTGGGCGATTTTTGGGCGATCTTTGGGGGCTCTCGGGCCGTATCGGGCCGTCGGAAGGCCGAAACGAAGCAAATCTCAAGATCCTTCAGAAACCTAAGGACAATCAATGTTTTTGGCATTTTCTGGCGTTCCTGGAAGCCCTCTTGGAGGCCTCTTGGGCCGTCTTGGGCCAGCTTCGAGCCAACTTCGGCTATCTTGGTCGGCTCCTGGCCCGTCTGACGCCGTCGGAAGCCGTTGGAGAGGCCTTTCTGGGCCGACTTGGGGCCCTCTTGGGGTGCTCCAGGGTCGTCTTAGAGGCCATCTTGGGCGTATTGGAGGCCTCTTGGGTCTTCTTTCTGCCCTCTTGGGGCCGACTTGGGGGCCTCTTGGGCAGTCCTGAGGCAATCTTGCAGGCCTCTTGGGCGCTGTGGGGGCGTCCTTGAGGGCCTCTTGGGCCGTCTTGGGTCGTCGGAAAACCGAGAAGAAGCGAATGCCAAAATCCTTCAAACACTTAGGGAAACATGCATGATTTTGGCCTCTCCGGGTCCTCCTGAAGGACCTCTTGGAGGCCTTTGGGACCGTCTTGGAGGCCTCTTGGGGGCCTCGTGCGCCGTCTTGGGCCATCTTCAGGCTATCTTTGGCCGTCTTGGGTACATCTTGGGCGTCTTGGAGGCATCTTGGGGCACTCTGAGCAATCCTGGAGGCCATCTTGGCTGTCTTGGAGGCCATCTTGGGGCCGTCTGGGGCAGGAAAACCGTTTGCAACCACCTCTTCGGGGTGGCCAGCGGGACGGGCCGAAGCCCCAGGGGGAGTTATTCTGGAAAAAGAACCCAAACCAAAAGCCATCTAGTCTGGCACGCCGGGCACCCTTTTGATACATCAAAAGTGGGCGGCGGATCGAAGACGCCTACGGCGAATCACCGCCGCCCCCTGCCTTTTTGGAAACGCCGATGTGGCCGAAAGTTGGACTAGAGCTTGGCCAAGCTATCGGACCATGAGTTCCCCGAGTCGGTTTGGAAAGCTTTCGGGGAACACATGGGAGAGAATGATTATGAACAGGAAGAGGAAGAGGAAGAAATAGAGTAGGAGGATGAGGGTTGTTAGGAGTCTCTTGGGGCACCCTTGGGGTCTGTTGGGGCTTCTTGGGGGCCTCTTCGAGGCCTCTTGGAGGCATCTTGGGGGCCTCCTTGGGCCTCTTGGGGGCCTTTGGGGGCTTCCTGGGGGTCTCTTTGGCCGTCTTAGGGCGTTCCTGGTCCGTCTGACGCCGTCTGGAGCCGTCTTGGGGGCCTCTCTGGGCCGTCTTGGGGCCCTCTTGGGGCGCTTCAGGGCCGTCTTGGAGGCCATGTTGGGCGTCTTGGAGGCCTCTTGGGCCGTCTTGGGGCGCTCTTGGGGCCGTCTTGGGGGGCCCTTGGGCCGTCATAGGGCCTTCTTGGAGGCCTCTTGGGCGATCTTGGGGGCCTCTTGGGCCGTCGGAAGGCCGAAAAGAAGAAAACGCAAAAAACCTTCAAAAACCTAAGGAAAACCAATGATTTTGGCCTCTTCGGGCTCTCCTGGAGAACGTCTTGGAGGCCTCGTGGGCCATCTTGGAGGCATCTTGGGGCCATCTTGGCCGTCTTGGAGGGCATCTTGGGCCGTCTTGGAGGCATCTTGGAGCCATCTTACCCGTCTTGGAGGCCATCTTGGCCGTCTGGAGGCATCTTGGAGGCCATCTTGGGCCATCTTGGCCGTCTTGGAGGCCATCTTGGGCCAAGTTGGGGCAACAAAGGCATTGACAGACGGATTTTGGGAAAATTACGGGTGGCCGGCGGGACGGGCCGAAGCCCACTGGGGAGTTCTTTTAGAAAAAGAACCAAAACCAAAACCTGAAACATCCAGCACGCCGTGCACCCCTGTGGCAAGACCACAGGGGGCGGCGGATCGAAGACGCCTACGGCGAATCACCGCCGCCCCCTGCCTTTTTGGAAGCGCCTATGTGGCCGAACGTTGAGGCCAGACCTGCCAAGCCATCGGACCATGTGTTCCCCGAATCGGTTTGAAAAGCCTTCGGGGAACACGTGGGCATCTTGAAGGTCATCTTGGCCGTCTTGGAGGCCTCTTGGGCGATCTTTCGGCGATCTTTGGGGGCTCTTGGGCCGTGTCGGGCCGTCGGAAGGCCGAAAAAAGGGAAATGCCCAAATCCATCAAAAACCTTTGGAAAATCAGTGATTTTGGCATCTTTTGGCCTTCCTGGAGGCCCTCTTGGGGGCCTCTTGGGCCCTTTTGGGCCAGCTTCGAGCGAACTTCGGCCATCTTGGTGGGTTCCTGCACGTCTGACGCCGTCGGGAGCCGTTTTGGGGGCCTTTCTGGGCCAACGGGGGACCCTCTTGGGGCGCTCCAGGGCCGTCTTGGAGGCCATCTTGGCGTCTTGGAGGCCATCTTGGGCGTGTTGGAGGCCTCTTGGGCCGTCTTGGGGCCCTCTAGGGGCCATCTTGGAGGCCACTTGGGCCATCAGGGGGCTCTCTTGGGGCCTCTTGGGCGATCTTGGGGGCTTCTTGGGCCGTCTTGAGCCGTCGGAGAGCCGAAAAGGCGCAAATGCCAAAATCCTTCAAAAACCAAGGAAAATCAATGATTTTGCCCTCTTCGGACTC
The DNA here is from genome assembly GCA_963575745.1 of Prorocentrum cordatum. Classification (NCBI taxonomy): domain Eukaryota; class Dinophyceae; order Prorocentrales; family Prorocentraceae; genus Prorocentrum; species Prorocentrum cordatum. Next base: position 1,027 of record CAUYUJ010020543.1, on the reverse strand, counting down.
TCCTGGAGGACCTCTTGGAGGCCTCTTGGGCCGTCTGGGAGGCCTCTGGGGGGCCTCTTGGGCCGTCTTGGGCCGTCTTGGACTCTCTTGGGCCGTTTTGGAGGCCGTCTTGGACCATCTCGGGCGGACTTGGAGGCCATCTTGGGCCATCTTCGCGATTTTTTGAAGATGTCCCGAGCGAAACGGCCGTTTTTTGGAGGATTTTTTCCGGTCGTTGAGCACGTTTGGGGATTTTCCGGGTGGCCGGCGGGTTCTGCCGGAGCCCATTGGGGAGTTCTTTTGGAAAAAGAACCAAAACCAAAACCGAACAGCTCATCCAGCACGCCGTGCACCCCTGCAAGCAGGGGGCGGCGGATCTAGCGGCCTTCGGCCCATTCCGCCACCGTCCCTGGGACGGTGGTCAGGGGCTTCAGTGGTTGCCTGTTGGGATCTCTTGGGATGCCTCTCGGGGGCCTCGTGGAGGCAGGTTTGAGACCTCTGGGGAGCGTCTCGGGGGCCGATTGGGAGCCTCTTCTGGGTTTCTGGGGGGCTTCTTCTGGGCATCGAGGGCGCCTGCTGGCAGTCTCGGGGGTCCTCTTGGGGTGGAGGGGTCGGCTCTCACGACTGCGTGAGGCTTGGGGTACTCCACTACGCGCCAAGGCACGGGGGCTGAAAGTGGGAGTATGTAGGTTTACGGAATAAGGATGGGGGCGCCAGAAGCGGGAGCGGAGCTCACATAGCTCACATAATTCTTCACCGTCCAGAAATCCTGCCCTTCAGAGCTGACAGGAAAAGGGACGAAGAGACACATCTAGGTTAAAGCGAGCAAGGGGGTGGCCTTGGAAGGTCTCTTCGGGCCATCCCTTGGTGCCGCGTGGGGGCGAGGGGAAGAAGAGGAGGAGGAGGAGGAGGAGGAGGAGGAGGAGGAGGAGGAGGAGGAGGAGGATGAAGACGAGGAGGACAAGGAGGACGAGGACGCGGATGAGGAGGACGAGGAGGCCGAGGACTCGGATGAGGACGACGCGGACGAGGACTCATGTAACCATCT
>CAUYUJ010020542.1:127859-145037 GCA_963575745.1 Prorocentrum cordatum | reverse complement strand
CTACTAGGACTAGTACTCGTACTACTACTACTACTACTATTACTACTACTACTACTACTACTACTACTACTACTACTACTACTACTACCTCTACTACTACTACTACTACTACTACTACTACTACTACTACTACTACTACTACTACTCCTGCTACTACTACTACTACTTCTACTACTACTTCTACGGTTAATACTACCATAAACATTCGTAAGGAGAGGAACAGATATCCCCGGTGAAACCGAATAGCGGTTAAAGGGGAAAGGAGGTGACAATGATGCCCCTTTTACTGGTGGCGGTTCAGGGGGCCCGCATGGTACCGCTGCACCCGTTCCGGCACACCTCTTACACGCGTTGCGGCCCCAACACCGAAGACCTCCGTGGCTGCTTTCGCATGGCACCAACGCACCCACTTCGGCACCCCCCGCAAACACTTCGCGGCCCCAACGGAAGCCCACCGAAAGCGGTACCCACAACGCGGTACCCACTTCTGCATCTGGTTGGGTGTTTCGCCAACGGAGTCGACGGTCCCCAGGCCGAGCGAGCACCCCCCAAAGGCCGACAGCAACGAAAAAAATCACACGCATTGAATGTTTCAAGGCGTTGGACCCCTCCCCTCTGTCAGGACCGTCCTCCTCTCCCCAGGACCCTGGGAGCCGCGGTGCGAGGAGCGCCCCGTGGTCCAGGATCGAGGACCTGAGATCGAGAACCTGGGATCGGAGATCGAGCTCGAGGACCTAGGATCGAGGATCGAGGACCCAGGATCGATTGTCGAGGATCTCGGATCGAGGACCAAGGATCTAGGATCGAGGACCGAGGATCGAGGACCTGGGATCGAGGACCTGGGACCGAGGAGCGAGGATCGAGGTGCCAGGACCCCTCTTCCCCCGCTTGGTCTCCTGAAACGGGCACGGACAAAATTTGAGGAGCGACAAAAGGACGTACACGTACATGAATCCACGCTGGTTTCGAGAGTATGCATTGCGCAAATGTTCGTATAACGCGGCCGGTCTCGGGGATCGAGGGGCCGTGTTCATGTACATAGCTGGGCGCGTACGTCCTTTGTGGGCTCCCTAAAAGTGGCACGATGCCAAGCACCAGATGTTGCCCGACACTGTCAGCGGCCGCTGTTGGCAGGGCGGCACTCTGCCCCACAAGGACGAAGCCCGCTGCGGCATCGACAGCGCGTCGTGCTCGAAATGAACACTGCTGTCGTCGGGGGTCTTCTGACCAGGGTCATTCCAGACCCGGGTCAGCAGGAAACCGAAAAACTGCAATGCAGAAAAAAACTGCAACGCAGGTCTTCGCAAACCCGGGTCAGCCAATAGGCGCGGCCGCCTCGCGGCCACGAGCGGCTCGCTGACCCGGGTCAGCGAGAGGGGGGCTTCGCAGGATCCTGCAGGATCCGGTGCCCTGGCTGACCCCCGCTTGCACTGACCCCCGTCTCTTAGGCCCCGACTGGAAGGCGGCGGGTCTTGACCCGCCTCGAACTCATCCCCCTCTTCGCGGCGAGCAAGGCGGGGGGAGATCAGAAGGAGAAGGCCCTCTTACAGGGTAGCGGGCCTGCTCAGCAGCGGACCCGGTGCCCTGGCGGACCCCCGTCTGCACTGACGCCCGACTCCCAGGCCCCCGACGGGAGGCGGAGCCTTCTTCGCCGGCGGCGCGCCCTCCGCCTGCCGGGCCGCCAGCCTCTCGGGCCCTGCGCCGCCCGCGGGCTCCGCCATGGCAGCACGCCGCGCCCGTCCGCTGCGGCCCCTGCTCCGCCTCCTCCTCCTCCTCCTCCTCCTCCTCCTCCTCCTCCTCCTCCGCCTCCTCCTCCTCCTCGTCCTGCTCGTCCTCCTCGCCCCTCCCCGCCCATTTCATCATCCCCCTCCTCCTCCTCCTCCTCCTCCTCCTCCTCCTCCTCATCTTCATCATCCCCCTCCTCCCCCTCCCCCTCCTCCTCCTCCTCCTCCTCCTCCTCCTCCTCCTCCTCCTCCTCCTCCTCCTCCTCCTCCTCCTCCTCCTCCTCCTCCTCCTCCTCCGTCTTGTCATCCTCCTCCTCCTCCTCATCCACATCCTCATCCTCATCCTCATCCTCCTCTCCTCCTCGCCCACTCCATTTCTTGATGAATAACTCTTCCCTGTCGCACCCCGAGGCCAGTCGAAAGGGCGGGCTCGACGTTTCGCCTGGCACTTCCTTACCATCCAGGATCCTGAAGATTGCAACTTGGAACAACTCCACGGATGGAGGACGGGACGGGCGGAGACACAGAGGAGAGCAAGAGGCGGGAGAGCGGAGAGAGGGGAAGGCGGGCAGACTGGGGGAGCAGATACCGCAGAGAGGCAAGGGCCAGGAAGAAGCAGGGCAGAGGCGCAGCGGCGGAGGGGGAAAACTATACATACACACAGACACACACACACACACACACACACACACACACAACCACACATTCCGAGCATGTACTGCGACACTTGGAGGCTCGGACGCCCCAATGTTCGATACCCCCTTGGCGCCCACATATGTGAAATCATGTGCCAAGTGCGAACACGCCAGACACATGTAAGAATCCACCAGCCCACTCAAAGGCTCCCCTGCGGTCCAAGGGCCGAAGGCCCGACGGTCGCAGAGAGCCCTGGGCATACGCCCTTACCGAGAAAGAGTATGCCAGTATTCGTGCTCACGCCTGGTTCTCTTCATGACGTCGGACCTCCAGAAATATATCTCTTCGCGGGGAGGCTGTCAGCAACACACACGCCACAGGACCAGAACGAGGCATGTGCCAGGGCCCGTGGCCCGCAGCCAGGGCGGAACCCCACCGCCTGGTGCCCCCACCTGTGAGCACAGGACGCCCACCTCCTGTCCCCTCGCTCGTCGAGTGTGGTGTTCTGCAGAGGCTGTCGTGATCGCAAGCCCTATAGCTGGAACGGAGGCGGCGTATCTTCTGGACGTTGACCGGATGGCCTCTCTGCGTGCACTCCGTCTCGAGGTTCGGCAGGCTCCGAGGTGGACCGGGAGCTCCTCCCGAGGTGGCCGTGGACCCGAGAGTACGGGGTAGGGTCACGGTGCCTTCCCCTCGCCAGTCGGCGGCCCGCCCATGGGGGTGAAGGAGGCAGAGCGGGACGGGCCTTCGCAGAAGGCGGCGGGGCTCTTCAGAAGCCCGTCAGCCTTCGCAGAGGCCATCTGTAGGAAGCCGAACTCTCTATACACCGACGCTGTTTCCGGCCCTGCACTGAAACTCGCACACGAAAGCGGATCCTGGTGCATACGGGATCTTGGTGTATACATGTTTCGTTGCTTCCTCGGGAAAGCGGGGTAAAAGTGTACACCACACCACCCCGACGTCGTCCCCGACCCTCAAAAATTCTGGGACTGAAACACATCCCGCCCTCGGAGAAAGCTCGGAGAGCTTGCCCGCTGAGCACCCCCCCGGGGCGCGCCGCCCGCCGACCCTGGCCTGGCATGTCCTCTGACCCCCCATCCCGCCGGGAGAACAGCGCCCAATAGTTCAAGAACAGCGCTCCTCCTCCTCCTCCTCCTCCTCCTCCTCCTCCTCCTCCTCCTCCTCCTCCTCCTCCTCCAACCTCCTCCTCCTCCTCCTCCAACCTCCTCCTCCAACCTCCTCCTCCTCCAACCTCCAACCTCCTCCTCCTCCATCCTCCTCCTCCTCCTTCTCCTCCTCCTCCCCCTCCCCCTCCTCCTCCTCCTCCTCCTCCTCCTCCTCCTCCTCCTCCTCCTCCTCCTCCTCCTCCTCCTCCTCCTCCTCCTCCTCCTCCTCCTCCTCCTCCTCCTCCTCCTCCTCCTCCTCCCCCAGACGCCTTCTTGACGGCCCTGCTGGGGCCCGAGAACGGCCCCGGGAGGCAGAGCCAGGCGAAGAGCCGACCCGAGGCCAGGCCCTCGGACCTCGCTCCCCCTCCCTGCTCGCCGGAGCCGGGCGCCGGGCCACCTCGTGCCCCGACGTCGGCTTCGGGGCAAGGGGCGCGCCCTTGGCGGGAGCCGAGCGCGCGCTCTCGTGCGAGGCCGCTCCGCTGCGCAGCGGAGCGGCGGGTCGCGCGCGGGCCGCAGCGCGCCCGGCGGGCGGCCGCGGGCGTCGGGCGCGGGGGCGGCCAGCGGTGCGACGTCACAGGGGGTGGTCCACCTTGGCGCGCAGGGGGGGAGCGGGGTCCACGCGAAGACAGGCCCTTTGCGTGATCTGCGGGGACCTCCGCGGCCCCATCATGGGCGTGGTGTCCACGGGGGCTCGCCCAGACTTCGGCCACTCCTCGTCCCCCGGTCATCCAGGTGTCATCCAGATGTCGTCCAGGCGTCCACCGAGTCCGACAAAATCCAGACGAAGCCCCCAAACCGCAAGAAATTCTGGGACCCTGAGGCTCCCATGACGGACCACACCTGGTCCTGGTCCTCTCGCGACAGCTCGGGACCCGATTTACGCCGGATGCACGTCGGATTTACGTCGGGTCTCCGTCGGAGAACGTCGGCTTCCCGTCAGATTCACGTCGGATTTCCGTTGGACTTACGTCGGAGCATCGCCGCCCAAACGTCGACCCAGACCTTACGGAGCGGACGTGTGGACTAGATGATACAAGTATTGCGCGCCGCGCGAGACCTCCAAGATCCTCACAGTGGTCCCTGGGGGGGGGGCGGTCCCCGGGTCCGGCTCGTCCTCCCGAGTCGCGATCCGGCAGTGCCCGGGGCCCGAGGAGGGCCCATGCAGGCCCAATGCGGCAAAGAGCGCCAGGGCCGAAAGGATCCTGAGCGCACGCCAGAGGGGACAGGAGGGAGGAGGAGGAGGAGGAGGAGGAGGAGGATGCATGCAGGAGGAGTAAGAGGAGGAGGAGGAGGAGGAGGAGGAGGAGGAGGAGGATGCATGCAGGAGGAGTAGGAGGAGGAGGAGGCCCAGCGTCGGAATGAAGTAGGAGGAGGAGGAGGAGGAGGAGGAGGAGTAGAGATGGGAACAGGCAGCATGCGCGATGAAACAAAGCCCTGCGGCCCACGGCAGCCCTGCGGCCAGGACCCCAGGGCCCCTCCCACCCGGGGCCCATGCTGCCCACGGCAGGCCGACGGCGGGGACGGGAGCTCCAGGGCCCAACTCCCCCAGGGCCTCCCCTCCTCCTCCTCCTCCTCCTCCTCCTCCTCCTCCTCCTCCTCCTCCTCCTCCTCCTCCTCCTCCTCCCGTGCTGGGCCGCGGGAGGCGGCCCACCATGCCCACGCCCCAGGCGTAGTCCTCCTCCGCCCCGTCGCTGTCGCCGTTGCTGCCGGTGCCCGGCGGGAAGTCCTCCTCGTTCCTTCGTTGGGTGGGAGATTACGTCTTAGACTGGAGCTGTGCAGTGTTATATGGAGCTACCGCTGTATGGCATAACGTTGCACCAAGCCTCCTCGCTCCTCTGCGCCAGCAGCTCCCCGGCGGGCCCGCCGCGGAAGTTGGCGAAGAGGCGGAAACGTTAAGTCGGGCGTGTCCCCCTACAGGGGGGGGATTATATCTTCGACAAAACATAAAAGATGCCAAAAAAATACCCCAAAATGATTTTTTTAATATAAAAAACTCAAAACAATCCCTGACTATTTTGTTGACTATGTTTGAATACTCCTCCTGTTTTGTTTGACTTTTTGATTTTCAGGCCCCGGCTCGGTAAGATTAGACTCGGTAAAAATAGATCTCGGCTAAACTAGGTCGGCATCTGATATCTAATTTGAAACGAGTGGACTGTACTCCTCCTGTAGAGGTACGGGCCCGACTTAGCGGCAGCGGCCCAGCTCCGCCCAGGCGGCGCTCTGCTTCGGGACGAAGGCCGCCGGGAAGGCGCCCAGCTCCGCCGCGGCCCACTGCTCGTTGTCGGCCGCCGTCACGAGCAGCAGGCGGCCCTGGGGGGCCAGGAGGGCGCGCATGGCCTCTGCGTAGCGCTCCTGGAGTCCTCCTCCTCCTCCTCCTCCTCCTCCTCCTCCTCCTCCTCCTCCTCCGCCTCCTCCCCCTCCTCGTCCCCCTCCCCCTCCTCCTCCTCCTCCTCCTCATCCTCCTCCTCCTCCTCCTCCTCATCCTCCTCCTCCTCCTCCTCATCCTCCTCCTGCTCCTGCTCCCCCTCCTCCTCCTAGATGGGGTCGGAGTAGATGGGGTCGGAGGATCGCGCCGCATCGCCGATGCATCGCCGATGCATCGGCGATGCATCGGCGATGCACCGGCGATGCACCGGCGACGTGGGCGATGCATCGGCGACGGCGACGTGAAGCAAGTCGGGCTCCGCATCGCGCCGCATCGGCGATGCATCGGCGATGCGGCGCGATCCTCCGACTCCATTTGCTCCGACCCCATCTAGGAGGCCCAAGTTCCAACGTTGGGACGTTGATGTGCGGTGGGTCGGCCAGGACCATGCCACACCTGCCCAGCAGGTGCCCAGGCAGGCTCGCTGCGGGTTCGCGGTAGTCAAAGAACACGAAGTGCTCGTTGCCGGGCTCCCATCGCCGATCGAACTCCAGGAGCCACGCGCTCTTTTGGGTCTCCGGGTCGAGGGCGAAGGCAGGCGAGGCTTGGGGCTGCGCAGAGTCGGCCGCCCAAGGGGCAGCCCAGGCTGCCCTCAACAGGCCAGCTGGGTATTACTCCAGTCCTCCCAACTGAGGTCCGAGCAGAAGGGGTCGGACGATGGCGCCGCATCGTCGATGCAGCGCCGGTCCGTCGGTGATGTATCAGCAACGTGGGCGTGGAGAGAATCGGGCTCACAGTCGAACCGCATCGCCGAAGCATCGGCGATGCGGCGCGACCATCCGACCCCAACTGTTCGGGCCCCGTGTGGGAGACCTCGAATTTCATAACGAGGCCAGCCTGGAATGCCTCCATGAGGCTGCCTGCGCGTAAACCCCAAGCCTTGCCAGCGAAGAACACCGAGGGCGCGGACAGAAGCGCCACAGGACCATCGGCGCGGCCGAGCCGGCACAGCTCCACAAAGCAGCGCTGGGTGCCAGGAGCGTTCCAGAACTGGCGCAGGTCGTGGTCCTCCGCACCGAAGCCGCCAGAAACGCCCCCGACGGCCGCCGAAGGCCGCCGAAGGATAGTGTCGCCGAAGGCCGCCGAGGGCTTGAAGGCAGCCTGGGGGCTGAACTGGTTGGGACCCCAAAGGATCTGTCTGGAGGGGAGAGGCATATCCCGCACAGTTTCGGTCCACTGACCCCTCCCCGCGTCCACCTGGTGCAGTTTTTCACCCTGGATTAATTTTTGACTGCCCCGGGGCCCGAAAACCGACCCCAGCGAGCGAAAAACGCCAAAAACCTCCCCGAACCACCTTGCGCCCCCTTCTTGCTCACCGGACCAGTGCAAGCCCAGCCGACTCCAACCGAGGGCCGCCGAGGGCTGCCGCAAGGCCGCCGAAGGCCGCCGAGGCCCCGCGAGGGCCGCCACTGGGGGCCCGCCAACAGGCCGCCGAGGCCCGCCGGCGGCTGGCCCGGGCGGCGAAGCCTCCGCGCCGAGGGCGGCCGCCGCTCCCTGACACGGCGCGCCCGCCGCAGGGTCGCAGCCGCCGCCGCCGCCGGAGGGCATGGCGCGGCGGCGCCTGGGGCTCGCAGCCTCTGGGGCCCCGGCTGCGGACACGTGCTTCTGGAGGGGCCCTGACATCCTCGCGGACAGACAGACAGGCAGAGGCCCGCTCAAATCACAGGGGTTCGACAGTAAACGGGCGAGGCTACCGCCGCGCAGCGGCCTGAGCGCGCACGTGCGCAACGGAAAGCGAGCGCTCCGTCCCCGAGGGGGGGGGAGAGCGGAGAGGGGCAGCGGTCCTCGTCCTCGCGTCGTGGACAAATCACGACGGATGGTTTGGGGCAGCTTGAAACCTCCGCGGGCCCTCACCAGGCCCTGAGACCGCCAAAGTACTACTCAGGATGGAAAACCGGTCCGCGGGAAGATCTCCAGACCTCTGGGGAGTGACATTGCGAAAGAAGCACGACGCCCGATGTTCGGGGGGAGAAAGGGAAAGGAAACGCGCCTAAGAACCCCCAGACCACCCAAAAGACTCCAGAATGGACGGGGGGCCCGTTCGGAATGGAAGGCGCCCACAGAAGGGAGTCTCGTCCCTAGTCCGCGAAAGTCCGGAAGGCCTCTGCAAAACAATTGGGAACCATGATGGGGCGCCGAAATGCGATGCAGTGACGACACCACGAATGATCCGACTTTACACATCTTGGCCTCGCTAGGGCCTCTCGTTTCGGCCGAGGGCTTTGGAACACAAGCCTGGTCGCATTTGACCGAAGTCTTATGTGCCCGTAGGGGGTCAGGCGCGCTGCTTCCCAAGCGCCCGCAGCTGCTGCTTGGCAACCGCCCCACATCGACCACAAAGCCACATGTCTGGGTGGCGATACACATTGAGGCGGTGGAAGGGGCGAAACCAGCCCCCCGCCACAAGGACCCGAGGCCCAACGGACAGAGACACAATCACACCATTGGCATAGACCGACCGAGGGCGCGTGAGGTTCCAGATCTCCATCAGCGTGGCCTGCGCGGCCGGGCCGAAGCAGTTCAAACACCGTCGCCCACAGTTCGGCAGAGAGTGTTTCGACATGAGCGGGGCGAAAAATCAGTAGCAGCAGCAATAGGCCGAGGGGGCTGAGGAGGCGGCGGCTCCCTTCGCGTTTCTCGGCCAAGGCAAGCTGCTTCTCACCAGCAAAACAGCCCATGCTCGCTCGCAGCAGACGAGGGCGCACCAGCGGCGCTCCTCTCTCGAGCAGCAACACCCTGCACCCCTCTTCTGCGTGGGACTCGGCGTTGGGCGCGGGTGAGCCCCGCCAGCTCTTCGGCCACCAAGTCTCCCAGCACCAAGCTTCTCATCGCCTTTCCAGACAAAGCACCCTCTTCAGAGACAGTATCCTCTTCAGAACAATGCGAGCGCATGAACACGATGGCGATATAATATGGGCTTCTGTGTCTCCCGAGGTGCCCGACTGCCTCTCGCAAGTCCACTCCCCCCCCCCCCCTCCCCCGCAGGGTATATGTTAAGCTGCTGATACCATCCACACACAAGACAATCACACACAGAATATATGCGGCGCCTGGGCCCCGCCCCCCCCCTGTTGCACGTCTGGCCCCATGTTTCGCTATACATCGGCCCGGGCAGGCGACGCTACCGCCGCTCAAGCTATGGGCGCCAAACCTCCGAACCAAAATCCTTCGCATGTGCTCACTGGCGCAATGGCTTGGCTCGTGGGCTCGTCGGGTATGTCATGGGGTTTGGCTCATTCGTTGCATCTGAATTTCCCAGTTGCGCAGCGGGGATCTCACTACCGCCTCACATTTGTCGCTCAAGCCCGTGCCTGGAATTCTCAGTCGCGCCCGAATTCATGACGTGGGCCAACGCACTCCAACAGCAACCGCGGCCAAGACCTCGGCTAGTCTTCGACCATGCTCCACCTGTGACATGCGGCGCAGCATCTTGCAGGAGGAGGCGTTGTTAACACTTGGTTTGGCTCCACCTCCAAAGTAGTGCTTGCTCGCCGTGGGACATGCCCACTTCCGCTCTGTTTCTCGAACATCCCGGAGCAAGACGTCGTGGGGCACCGTGACGCTGGCCTCGTAGATGTTGTCGGGGAACGACCACTCCCCGCAGAGATCGAGGCCAGCCTGGTAGGAACACGTTGAAGCATCCTGCGGGTTCCATCCCAGCCGTAGCACTGCGAACGACTGTCTCAACTGAGGCCCCGCATCTTTCCACAGGGGCTTGCCAGACTCTGCGAACTCCAGCGCGAGCCGTAGGGCGGCCACAACATACTTTCATCAAACAACAAATCATCTAAACTGGGCACAACAGCGCGGGGTCTGTCTCTGAAGCTCTGAGATCCAAGATACGTGCGGAACCACTCCCTTCGATGACGACGCACGCACCAGCGCCAACATGCGGCGCCACTGGGCGAGCTGGGCGTCGAAAGCCCCGTGGGCCCGATGTCTTTTAGGACCCGCTGGTGCCCCCCCTTGTCGCTGCAATTTCGCCATCGCCTGACACCAACTGAATGTTATGGTAAATCGTCGCATGTTCGTGATCATGGCGCTGCGTTTCCTTTTCCCGCTTCATTCTGGCGGTTCTGGCCTGATGCCCGCATCCGAAATCGACTCCCAGGTGTGCTTCTCGAGGAGTGCGGGCGGCAGAACCCCCCCCCCTCGGACCAGCCTCGCCACTTCCCGAGCGCCACGGCGCCGCGCGTACATCACCACCGATTTGGCCGCCACCTTGAGAGACAATTGGTCTAGCTCCTGGCATGTCCGAATGATGTATGGTTCCAGCGTCTGTCTGGCAGCTTCCCTGGCTCCGTTGATCGCTCGGTGATCTTACAGCGTTCGAACGCGCGCAGCGCCACGCACTGCAACTAAAAACTGCAGCCGCAACGCTGCCGTCACAAGATTTGCCCATGGGATACTTTCGTAGAGAAGCTCGATGACGAGCACGCTGCGACCGCACCTCAGCGTCACGTCGCGCGCCAGCACCTCACCCACGACCAGCCGGCACGCCGTCTGCACGCGAGAGTTGCCTGAGATGGCAGAGCCCCAGTGCTGGGCACCCCCATTACTCCACGCACGCAGATAGGGCCCTCTCGCAAGAGAAACAGACGCCCAAGCATTGAAACAGGATCGGCCTGTCTCCAGCTGTCCTCTCGGGCGCGAGGTTCCCCACGGTGAGACGGGTCTGGATGGGCCGCGCTGGCGTCTACATCTCCTCGACCACCTGCTGGATGAAGTCTAGCCCGCTCGCAGCCGCCTCTGGAAGTCTGTCGTAGCGCGCCGGCACGACGTGGCCCACCCCGGAGCCAGCCTTCGAACTGATTCTACCCGATGTTTACGCGAGGTCGTCAGCCACCAGCGCCAGTAAAGACTTGCCTTCCGCTGCCACTCGAACGGTTCTAGATACTTCCACGGGTCTGGACACCCCCTCGACCTGGCCCAAATCAACTTGGCGTGGCACAAGCAGCTTTTGAAATACCCGTCCTCACTCGTCAAAGAAACCCTTGGGTGGAAATACACCTGAAGCCCGCTGAAGGTTGCCAGAGGTGGCAGTGGCGCATGCACCGAGGATGTTGAAATTAGAAATCGCCTGTGGCTCAACCACCCATGTCCCGAAACCGTGCCTGGCTGAATGGGCGGCCACTCTTTCCCTCCAACATGAAATTCCGACTCTGGCCCGCCGTTAGCGCATCCGGCCAAATATCCCACGATGCATTTATGCCTGATCGCAACAGTCCATGCGCTCCAGCAGGTCGGCCCCCTAGGAGTTTGAAGGATGCCGCCTGGCTTCAGGACCTGTTTCGGCCCCTCCCCTCTGCGTCGGCGCCGCGCCGAGTCTCCCAAGATCGCGCGCACTCGCATCCACCACTGGGGTATGTTGTCTCTCTGCGCTACGTCTCATCCACATGCTGGTTGTCTCGCCGGGCCAACTTTGAACTGCGCCCTCGAAACGCGACGGGGCGGCATGCCAAGATGAGAGAGAATAGAATGTCCCACCTTGGAGACACACACACACACACACACACACACTCCATACATTCCCGATCTAATCAACCTGGCTCGAGCCGCGCAGTCTGGACGCACGAAGCGAAGCCCACTCCGCGTCTGCAGCGCCCCCAAAGTCGCCACGGACGGCAAACAACGGCCCTGGGCAAGACTCACCATGGAACGAGCCCAGGGTCACCAGTGGCACTGGAATTTGAAGCCTCGCTTTGAATCCTTGAAACTCCAAGGGGACTGGGCCCAATTGGGCGGGGAGGTCAAGGCCCGCCCCGCCGCGCGCGGAGACACCTGCTGGGAGGAGCAGATGCCATTGTTGCGGGTGGCACGCAGCACGGCTTCCGAGAGATCAGGCGTTGCAGAATTCTGGAGCGCCGCGCGCATGCCAGCATCTCCACATAATCAAACACATGAGCCCACGGGCCCTCCTCTCGCCTGGCCAAGAACCGAGATATCCACCAGCACCCTCGAGAGGTCCCCCTGTTGGCCCCACGCCATCAGCATCACCGAACATGCTACAAACACTGGTCAGACCGCAATGAAAACGCCTCCAGTCTGGCAGCGCATGATCGGGCATGCGCCCAGCCAGCCTTGCTCGCAAGCGCGGCCCCCCACGAAGCCTCGGGGCCGAAGGGGGCCCCAGGGGGGGGCCATGAGGGGGCGGGCGCCGAGGATGAGACCAGAGCCAACTGGATGGCAAGAGCCTGGCGTCGTCCCCACGGGGGGCCGCTCTGACGGCCTGGGTGTCTTTCACGACGCACGCAACGGACTGGCTACACGCAGCGCAACCAAGGCGGGTGCATGGGCCTAAGTTTTACACAAATATGCCCGCTGGGCCTGCTGGCGCCGCGTCGCCGCGCAAACTGCGCTTCCCAACGCTACGGGCTCCATGCTGAAACCGCCGCCAACAACCCAAGGCAACGAGAGCGACTCAGGGAAATCTCCCATCTATTTTCTCCCAGCCATCCCGATCCTTGATCGGCCGTGCATCACGACGGCCACGATCGGGTAGCCAGCGAAGCACAGCACCAATGGCAAGAATTCGCCCAACCCAGTTTGATCTGATGCTCGAAAGCGCCCTGCAGCCACGCGCCCAGCACGAAGAACGCGGGCGTGGAGCTGCCCCTGCCCAAGAAAGATCCCCGCTCCTCCATGAGAGGTCGATTTCATAGGTTCAGATAACAATTTGCCCGCGCGCCGGGCCTCACTCACGTAAACCCGAATGTGCAAGACTCTGGGCTTTTTTCATTTCATCTCATACGCAGCGCCAGCGCTGGGCCAGCCGCGCGCGCTGGGCGCCCGCCCGGGCCCTCAGCCCCCGCAGCGCAGGCGACCTACCTCTCCGCGGGGGAGGGGGGGGAGCGCGGCAGGCGCGCCCGCCCGGGCCGCCTCCCGTTTGGTAGAAGTCTGTCACTCCCCTCGAACTCCACTCATTGATCTCGCCGTCCTTGCGCGCGTGGGCCTCGGTAAAAAGCCCTGCGCGGATACTAAGCAACATCCCGTTCGATATAATTCCAGACCTGGTCGGCGAAGGCTGCGACGCTGCCGCATAACATCGAGGCCGCGCCCACCCCCAACCCAACTACTTCGCATAGGACACCGAGGAGGGGGAAGAGGAGGAGGAGGAGGAGGAAGAGGAGGAGGAGGAGGAGGAGGAGGGGGAGGAGGAGCAAACGACGCGCAGAGGGGGCGCGTGTCAGGGGGTTAGCGGCGCTGCGGCCCCGCACCGCCCACAAGGCAACGGGGCAGCCTCAGGGCGCAGCGGGCGGCAGCAGCCGCGCTCATGTGGTCTCGTACATGGAGTTCCTGTGCGGGGAGACGGCGTCCATCGGGAGGTCGGACTCGCGCTGGGTACGCAAGATGCTGTATGTGTGGCATGCCACTGCCAATCGTGCGACGATATGACGTGGATGGTCGTCGTCGGCCTCAGGACTCGCCAGGCCAATGCGAGCGAGGAAATCCACTGCGAGCTGGCCGCGCGGCCCGGCGACGATAGCCCACCTGTGTGGGCAGATCAATTAGTGGCTGATGTCGTCCACGTACCTGGAGTCGTCGCGTGAGTCGCACCCGGACAGGCACGGCTTCTTATGCGGGTGCACGTGCATGCGGCACGTCGTGGTCCAGGCCCCCGCCAGCGTCTTGACCGCAGGCCAGAAGAGCGAGGAGGGCGAGTTCGCGAGTAGCTTCTTCAGCGCGTGCCACTCGGTGACGGGAGAGTTGGGGATGAAAGTCCCCCCAAGAAGTCCATCACGGGAGGAGGCATCGCTGTTCTCGAGAATGACCATCTGGCGCCAGCTCGCACTGGTCGTGGTAGATGTAGCCAATGTCGTGTGGTCGCCAGACGAAGCCAGGCGCGGATTGTTGCGGATCTCCTGCTTAATCCAGCGGCGGCGTGCACGATGTTCAGCAGCTTCCTCGGCAAGCTCCCGCCGAACGATGGCCAGTTGTCGCTCGTCGTGTAGATCTCCAAACGCCGAAAGCGGGGACGGTCACTGCGCTGCCAAGCCATCGTGCAGATCTCGACCGCCCTGTCACGGTGGGCCGTATCAGAAACGAAGGCGTCGTCGAGGGCGAAGTTCGCATTAAACTGCGGCCGCTGCAGCACGGCGGTCACGCAAGGGACGCACCAGTCCATCCAGTCTTTCTAGTTGTCGATGCCGCTGCCGAAGAACACGCTGGGGACCCAGCGCTCGGCCCAAGCTTCAGCACGTTCATGTAAGTACTGCCTGGAGTCGTGGGAAGCGGCGTCAACTCGCGGTGGAGATGCCCTTGAAGCCGCGGCCACATATGCATCAGCTGATGTACTTGAGAATGCACCCTGACCCTCCGCACAACCGGAGGGACCGCCACCACCCATGGGCAGCAGAGGGAACCACGCACGAAGACGGCGTAGTACCGTCTTGTGGAACACATC
Source organism: Prorocentrum cordatum (assembly GCA_963575745.1). NCBI lineage: Eukaryota > Dinophyceae > Prorocentrales > Prorocentraceae > Prorocentrum > Prorocentrum cordatum. The sequence goes on along the minus strand of CAUYUJ010020542.1, from coordinate 130,679 downwards.
GTGGTACAGAAGGCGTTGGAGCTCACAAAGAAAAGCTTGTCGAGGCGAGGTGCTGGGAGCAGCCTTTGTCGCGGTCATGTCGACCTCTGGCCCCCTGCCACGGTGCCTGGTGTGGTGCTGGCCAGCCCTGTCACGACTGGCAGCAGTACTCGCTTGATGTCCAGGAGGAGGAGGAGGAGGAGGAGGAGGAGGAGGAGGAGGAGGAGGAGGAGGAGGAGGAGGACCAGTGCAAACCCAGACGCCAACAACGATGTTTGACTAGACCATCCCCTTCCACCTCCCTCTTCCTAGCGCCCCTACAACGGTTCATCTCCGTTGAAAGATCTGCCTCGTTGGACGACAACCGTTCGAAGACCCAGAAACATGCTGAAACATTGTTCTCGGGAGCCAAACGCCAGGGATAAACCTAACTGTTGCGTCCGGGCGCTCCTGGATCGCTCCAGAACGCCTCTTCTTGGGATCTCCGCTCCGCGAACCAACGTATTTCTTGCACCCACAAAATCCAGAACCCTTCCCACACTGACTGCCTGGTACGCTGAGCGTGGTAATCCGTGGACCTATAGCAAATCTTACGCACGAATATGCGCGGCACGAGGACCAGAGCCATATGTCGAAGAGGCACCGCTCTCAATCCGTCAACACCACTGTTTAAAACGAATGTTCGCGGCGCCAGAGGGAGAACCAGTCCCAAAACGTGTCATTCTCAATCCGTGAAACTGTGGCGAACGTTTAAAACGAATGCGCGCGGCACAGAAGCGAGAGCCACAACATGAAAACGGGCAATCCTCAGTCCGCGAAGCTCTTGCACATGTTTCGACCCAGTAAGGCTCGCAGCGACTAGGCGGAGCCAGAGTTTTGCAAACCACGCCCTCCAGGTGGAAAACTGCTGTTATCTTTGTTTTATTTGCAGGGTCAGAGGTGGTGCGGAAGTCTCCAGCTAAACGCCCGGCCCGCCCTAACAACTGGCCATGGAGGAGACAAGGAAAAGTTGTTTACAAGAGAAAGAAAAGGAGGATGGGGAGGAAGAAAAGGAGGGGGAGGAAAAGGAGGAGGAGGAGGAGGAGGAGGAGGAGGAGGAGGAGGAGGAGGAGGAGGAGGGAGGAGGAGGAGGAGGAGGAGGAGGAGGAGGAGAGGAGGAGGAGGAGGAGGAGGAGGAGGAGGAGGAGGAGGAGGAGGAGGAGGAGGACCAGCAGCAGTGGAGGAGCCAGGAGCAGCAGCAGGCAGCAGGACCACGAGGCGGAGAAGAAGCATGGAGGAAGCCGCTGCCACCACGGCACGCGCCCCAAAAAATTCCGGAGCAGGACGATCCGTGGAATTACGCCTAAGACCCCCAGACCGCGACCCCACAGGGCGCGAGGAGAAGGCTGACGACCACGACGAAGAAGTCGCAGGAGGAAGGAGGAGAGGAGCCACCATCGAGAATTTGAGGCCCACCCCAAAAAAAAAGCCGCTACCATCTTGTCGACCACCGGAGGGAGGAGGGAACAAGGCCGCCACCCTGCAGAGGTTGAGAGTATTGTCTTGCCGTCGGCACGCACGCGCGAGAGCTGCGCATCGGTGGCGGGGACGACGACCAGGGCCAATGCAATGCACACAGAGGAAAGGGCCCTCGCCAACCAGGAGGCCGGCGTGAAAAGGGGTGGCGCGCGCCGCTAACTGCAGCGCGCGCGGCGTTCTGGCGTCATCCTCGTCCCCCCGCGCCCAGACCAGGCCGAGGCTGCCGTCGGAGAGCCCAGCGGGGAGGTTGCTCAGGCCTTCGCCGAAGAGGCCAGTGCAGGGCGCGCGGGGCCTGGAGACGCCACGCCAGAGGCCGCCCAGGAAAACGCCACGAAGGACAACCAGCCGAAGAACCCACCAGCGGCGCCATCGCGCCGTGCATCATGGGATCGTTCGGGTCCCAGGCCCACATTGGCAAATGGGACAAACCACCTTCTGTTGAACGCGACCGCATCCTTTCCAAAAACACGCGCGCTCGAAACACGCGGCGGTGAACAGGTACTGCAGTCGGCGCAAACTGGACTAGGGCCCAAGGCCAAATAAGGAGCAAGGAGAGGCGCCGCACCAACGCACCCACAAAGCAGGCAGAAGCAAGCGGGCACTGGACGTCACAGGCCCGCGAAGCGCCAACGTCGCCAAGGAAGGCGCAGAGAAGGACCACACGACCGCCACTGGAGCGGCGCAGCGCGACGGTGCCTGCAACCAACCCACGTCTGTGAGACGCGCCGAGCGCGGGCACTGCTTGCGTACAACCAGGCAGGTAAACCTGGCGCTACGTGCTGGGCGTCTCCCGCAGGGCGCCCCAGAACACGCGAAGCCACAGGGGCCAGAAAACATCCAGCAAAGTAGGCCGCGCGTGTTTCGTCTATGAAGACGTCCCGAAGAAGAGCGCAAGATGGGCCCCCCAGCCTTGTTCAAAACGTAACTGCGCAAAACAATCGCCCCCTGTCGTTGGCATTTCTGCTGTCGCGGGCCCCCCGAACCATCCACCTGCTTTGGTCGCACTTGCACCCTTCGGCGCGGCCCCTCCCCATCGTTTGCCCTCGCGACAATGCCCCGACCGCGTCTCCGACGCGCTCCAACTGCCCACCGTAGGACAGACCCTGTCCTCGACCACTCGCACGCGAACGGTACTCTCCACTGGGTCCCAAACGACAGCCCCAGCAAATCATCACCATCAGGCGGCACCGATGTTGTTCCGCGGGCGCGGCCTCACCCACAGAGCCACACTGCCAAGGAGAATGCGGCGCACAGCGGCGCCCACGAGCTGCACGCGCGCAACTGGCAAGCGTGAATTGAGAATTGAATCGCCCTTCTGCGCCA
>CAUYUJ010020542.1:105359-122859 GCA_963575745.1 Prorocentrum cordatum | reverse complement strand
CTCACCACCATCAACCTCACCATCAGCATCACCATCAGCATCACCATCATCATCGCATTCCAGAGCACCGCCAGCGCCGTTTTCATGATAATACTGCACGTCGCATGAGCAGAAAAAGCAAGATACACCATGTCATACATATAGCAATCATAAGGGGCAGCGTCAACGCCGATACCATCAGTGTTCTCGTCGATATCCACGAACATCCACAACATCATCCGCCTACCCATCCCAATCGTCCGCATCATCATCACCATCAGACCCAATTCGTGATCATACGTCGTCTTCCCACCCGTATCATCATCCTCATCACCATCAATATTGTTCAACACGCCTTGCTTGTCACGTCTGTGAACATCTCTAATTCCGTTTTCGTCCACAGCTCTCCTCATATACATCATCAGTCCGTCACCCCCTTTTCCTCCTCCTCCTGCTCCTCCTCCTCCTCCTCGGTTTCCTCCTCACCCTCCTCCTTCGGCTCTTCCTCATTGTCCTCCTCACTGGTGGGAAGCATTCATCCTCGCCGTAATGACGTGCCGGTGGGGAACTCAATGCGCTTTGTCTGAGACTCCCTCGCAGCACATGGCTCGAACCATTGCAGATTCAAGAATACGAGCAGTGGTTTTCAAGATCCCCCTTTCGCGTGAGACATGCAAGGCTGGCTGCACTTGAACTGATACCTTCCTAGCCGCAACACGGATGGACGGCGTCGCGTGCCGACTTGGGCCTCTCGCTCAACATGTCCTCAAGATGCTACGGCTGTGCAGTCATGAACTCCCCAACCTTCCCAACAACTACACGGGTAGAGGGAGTGTCCGTTTTTCAAAGCCGGACTCCCGCATGGAAATATTGTGGAACTCGTGGTCGCAGGGCTGGAAAGCAAACAGGTGCCCAAGCAAGGTGCGATATTGGTTTCGCGGATCCCTGCCAGCACTGGGTGCAATTCTGCGTAGCCACCTATTTGGGGGTTAGCGAGCGCATCTGTTGGAGATAAGAGAGCGAGGTGAGAGGGGAAAACGCAAAGATCATCCTGCCGATCCGCTTGTCACTGTGTCCACCGCGAACCTCAGGAATAGAGCATGGAGCGATACGGCTTAACCCCAAGAACGTATCAGAGCCAGGGCGAAAGAGGAGGAGCAGGGGAGAGCAGCAAAGGCGGTGTGAGTAGTCATACGACTGTCATGTTCCACTCCTCCCAGGTCCCAAGCCCATGGAGGAGGGAGAGGGGGGCCGGTGGGCCCTCACCGTTGCGGCGGACGCCCGCCTGAGTGTCAAGGATCGCGCGTGCCCGCGCTGAGCTGAAGGAGGGGGCCCAGGGCTTTCTTCTCCACAGGGAGGTGTACGAAAGCGTCTACAGCGTGCGGGGGAGTACTGTCATCCTCCTTCTCATACGCATCCCGTGCCCCTCCTCCTCATCCTGTTCCGCCTGAGGAGCAGCCCTCGTCACTCATCAACCCCGCTGGCCTGGCCATCATTTCGCTCCGGTCGTTCATAACACATCCGCCTCCGAATCACCATACCATCATCGTCACCGTCGTCATCATCATCAGAACCAAAAACAACATCCTCCTCATCGTCGTCATCTTCATCATGGACATCATCACCCTCGTAAATTGGACTCACCCCAAATCATCATCGTCTGCGTCGTCGGCGTCGCTGCGGCCGGCGTCGTCGTCATCATCATCATCCTCATCAGCAGCAAAAGCAGCATCACGATCATCATCCTCAGCAGTGGCATTAGCATCATCACAATCATCACCGCCACAATCATCATCATCACCTCCATCCTCTGCATTTTCATCGACAGCAGAGCCAAGAACAAACTATATAATCATTCATATCGTCCCGCAAACAGCTCGGTTCGTCGCAGAAGGCCTGAACCTCCTCAGGGCGCTCGGTGAGCGCTCCAGCCAGGGCGATTCGCAAAGCAAGGAGCCAGGCGGGCCGCGGCTTGATCGTGAAAACAAATCTGCTGCGGCCGCGCCGTCGGCCTCGAAACTATCTCGGTCGGCGGGCTGCGGACACGGGCGCGCAGCGCCCCTGTCCGAACCTGGGGGAGCGGGAGCTGGCAGTGAGCTGGGCATCATGCCTCCGCTTACGAATCGTACTGCTCGATGGACTGCTCAGCATCCCGTTATCACCCCCAGCCAGTGGCCCACTGCGTCTTCGAACCAGCCTGCTGGAACCACCCCCTTGCGACGCACTGCGATATCCTCGTCCTTGAGGGCACCTTGGACGAGCCCGCGCCCCTCCCAAGTGAGCGCGCCCGCGACGATCACCATCCTCTGCGCGCCGCAGCACTTTTCCAGCCTGGTGAACCTGATCTCCAGCTCTAGGTCGCCCCTGCCCGCTTCTGGTTCTGCGAGCTCGTCCTCGGGCTGGCTCTTGTCGACGTGCGCCTTCAGCTCGCGCACGGCTGCGCCCCCGACGACGCAATGCATCGAGCCCTCTGGGGCCGCAAGGCCCATGCTCGCCGCGGGGGGCCCGACCCCCTTTGCACCCCCTGCTTGCCCTCGACCCCCTGGGTGCGCAGCGCGTCGATCGTCGCTTCGTAGCCCCCCAGCCCTGCGCTGATCTTCGCGACCATGGGCGCGCAGCCGGCACGGCGCGCGCGTCGATGGACACCGACGTGGCCACGCGCCCCCTGCGCGCCGTCTCGAGGATCAGCTTCAGCTCTGACTGGTGCAGGCAATACCATCAAGTCATTGTCTTTGCTGCTCCACGTCTTGGCTGGCTGCTCTCCCCTGCGCGCCCGTCGCCCTCCTCGTCGTCGTGGATCGGCCATCTCGCGGTCGCGCACCTCGCCCCTGACGCCGCGCATCTCCTCGCCCCGAGGCTCGTCGCGCCCGCGGGCTGGCGGCCTCCGGCGCCCCGCCCTGGCCGGCGGCGGGGCCCCCCCCACGCGGGGCGGCGCCGATCTTGGCCCAGATCCTTGCGAGTCCCGGGGGGGGCCCAAGTGCAGACGCCACTGCGCTCTCTTCGGGCCCCCCAGCGGCTCGGCACCCACTGGCGCGGTCTGCGCGTCCTTCTCCACTGCCGCCGCTGCCGCCGCCATCTTCACACCGAGGGAGTACTGGCACTGCAGGCGGGGCCGCCGCTAGCAGGGCACTGGCAGGCGCGGGCCGCAGCGGCTCTCCGCGCGCTGGCGGGCGCTGTCGAGCTGGTCGAAATCGTCGCGGCCGTGGTCGGCGTAGCTCGGGCGCCGCGCAGCGCCTGCTGGCGGCTCTTCGGAGCGCTCTGCGAGCGCCGAGGGTGTCCTCCATGGCTCGCTGGCGTCGTGGCGCGGGCGCGGAAACTCCCCCCGGCTCCGCCCGGGGGGCCGGGGCCCTCTCCGCGCTGAACCCGCTTGATCAAGAAGCCCGATGGCGACGGGAGAAGGTGAGTGCGGGGATGTTGCCGTTGCCTGGCAGGGTAATGCGACCCATGTAGGCATGCGGAATTCAGTTGATATTCTGCGAGTGGACATGCGATGGCTGATGATGGCGCCCACGTGCACACATGGTGCGAAAGCTTCACGGTACACCAACCATACTGCCAAGAACGCCGTAGACGTCGCAGCGCATGTTCAGTGTTGGGAAATGTATGTTGACGCACGATGCGCTTCTTGTCGCGCCGCAGAGTAGTGAATAGCTGTGGCTGTCCAGGTCCGCTGGCTTTACTGATCAGCTGATGCGCAGCAACAAGCTGTCTAATAGTAATGAAAAGCTGGCCACATCCAGGGAGCTAAGATAGGAAGCGCCTCATGCACTCTCCATCACTGCCTGTCCCCGCATGCGTTGCGCGAGAAGGGAGGGCCTCTCGGATCTCGGTGGCTTAAAATGGGCCCAGTGGTTCATCCAGAAGCTGGCGCATAGCGCTCGAATATTACACGCGACGAATGCTTCTCGGATCTGTTCGTCGCCCCTCAACTTGCCCCACATCAGCGGGCGCCACAACTCGCACAGGGCCTCGCCCACGGGGCGCGATGAGAGGCACTGGAGGTCGGCAGAAAGCTGACGCGCCCATGGGTGAGCGAGCGCGACAATCTCGCCCTGCCCATTGAGGGTGGAGACTGAAACGGGGCGGATGCTTTGGCCGCCTGCGGCTCGAATGCGCACCTGCCGAAAAAATACAGCGAGCAATTGGCCATGTTTGGCGCCGCCGCCGGCAATGCTCCAACACCAGCTAAATCGTCGCACGAGCAATTCGATTGCAATCGGGGCTAGCTGCCAATCTCGAAAACAAAAAAAAAAAAAAAAAAAAAACATGGCCATCGCCTTGTGGTATCCCTCGGAATCTTCCTGGTGGGCAACCCCCTTGAGCATGGCTCGAAGTTTCTTAGCCCGCGTGCAATCTAAACGGTGTACTTCTCGCGGTCGGAGTACGTAGCTTCCACTGGCAGACTATACTCTGCCCGCGACGTTAGATAGAAACGACTCTGTTGCTTGTATTTCCGGGACCCCTTTGAGAACTAATAGTCGCCCAGCCGAGTCCAGCCGACGTTCCCCGAAATAGTACGCTCATGTAGTTCGCGCTGCGAACGCACAGCAACATGCATGTATCCCCCGAGATGAATTAGGTCCTAGACCGCATTCCCCGAGATGCATTTCATGGTAAGTTTACGAGGGTGTCCTGCTTGTTGATGTTCTGGGCGCACCCCCCACGACTTAGATCTCGGTCCAGGGAGTTCTTGTCGATCTTTTCTAGCAGCAAAGCCTCGTAGCCAGTCCCGTCTGGAACCACGAGGACCTTACAAAAGTCGCCAATAAGGCGCCGAGATGGCCGGTGCATGCCAGGCCCGAGAAAGGGCAATCACCTCGAAAAAGCTGCCCTTGTACCTCGGCCATCTCCCGATCCAAGTCCAACGGGTAAAAGGATATCATGAACAGCTCGGGTTCGCTCGACTCGCTCATCCTCCCTCCCGCGCCTGGCCGTAGGGAAAGGATAACGTCAGAGGCCTGAAGGTATACTACAGCGTTGTTGCGGTGCTGCTCGAGCAGTGGATGAAAATGCTTACCATCACACCGAAGGGCGTGGGCAGTTCATAACCTCTCGCGGTCGCCCGTCGCGAAAGCCTTCCTCATGTCGCAGCTCTTGGCGATGAAGGCGGCGTTGACCACGCGCAGCTTCCAAATCACTAGCTTGGCCAGTAGCATCATCGATTCGCTGCGGCGTACTTGTATGCCTCCGTATGCCCAGTCTGGGGCGGCGCTCAAGGATCCGTATTTGACCAGGCTGATGCGCAGATATAGTCTCCAGAAGTGAACAAGGCAGTGCAGAAGGCGAACGCATGCGGCCTTCAGCACTGCTTCTTCCCTTCCCGATGGCGATGGCGTGGCTCGCGTAAGACTGCGCTGGCAGTGCCGTCATTATGATGGATGTGGCCTAGGAGGTTGACGAATGCCGCAATGATGTTGCAGCACGTCATGCGGTCAACGTTGAGGCGTCCCTGGTCAGGTCGAGGGAGGCGCTCGGCTACTGGATTCATTTGGGTATGCTGACGTTCATGGGCTCCGGGTACTGCTCTGCCTTGTCCAGGTCGTGTCATGTACTGTGGTGTGAACATCATGATGGTGAGTTCAGGTGGCCATGCCCATGGTGCATTGTGCCGTCGTTTCTCTCGCCACTCGTTCTTGCAGAAGCTCGAGCTCGGCCGTTGCAACTTCGAGGTCCTCTAGGTCTGGGGGGCCCGTGTAGTCGCCGACGGGCTGGATGTCATTGATGTTGTCGGGCGGGCGAGGTATGGCAGTAGGATCGTGGATGTAGAGGCTGGAAAGGGGTCACGGTGGCGGTGAGTCCGCCGTGCACGGCGTCGGCCTCCAGCGCCGTCTGGTACTCATGCGCCGTGGGGCGGGTGGTGGGCAGGGACAAGTAAGATCGTCGGCATGGTCCAGCTCGTCGTCCAGCTCGAAGGTAGGTAATGTGGGATAGTCGTGAAAAGTCTCTGGTTGCCCACGCCTGGCGGGTGTCGTTGTCGAGGCTGACTCGCCACCAGTGGTCCATCCACTTCTGATGTGCTCGTAGTTGTGCTTGTATGTCTCGTAGAGCTCGTGAGTAGTAATGGAGGCCTCGCTCGCGTGCTGGAGTCGGTCCTGCTGCGCCTGTCGATGCTGGTATGGTCGGGTGACTTCCTTCGTGTAGTACTTGGCGGCGTTGGTGCGGATCACGTTTGGTGAGGATCTCCGCGTGCCTGGCGGGGTATTGGTGCATCGTGGCAATGCGGAAGGCGTCTGTATACTGCTCGATGTCGGCCGCCAAGTCGGTGAAACATTATTCACGTTCGTACCCCGTCTGCAGACCCGCGGCGAGCGCGCCGAAGTCCTAAGTAATAGTGCTGTCCATTGCAATCATCATCAGCAGCAGCAGCATCATCATCATCATCATCATCATCATCATCCTCATCATCATCATCATCATCATCATCATCATCATCAGCATCATCATCATCAGCATCATCATCAGCATCATCATCATCATCATCATCACCATCACCATCACCATCACCAGCATCATAATTCCCATCATCATCATCATCAGCAGCAGCAGCATCATCATCGACATCGTCATCATCATCGCCATCATCATCATCATCACCATCATCATTATAGCCATCAGCTTCATCATCGTCAGCGCATCGGTCATAATTATCACCATCACCATCGGCATCATCATTTTCATAGCCATCAGCTTCATCATCGTCATCATCAACAACAGCCTCAACCTCATCATCATCATCATCATCATCATCATCATCATCATCATCATCATCGTCATCAGCATCAGCATCAGCATCAGCAGCATCATCATCAGCAGCATCAGCATCAGCATCAGGATCAGCAGCATCAGCAGCATCAGCGTGAGCATCGGCATAATCACCGTCATCATCATCATCACCACCATCACCATCGGCATCGTCCTCGTCCTCGTCATCCGAATCATCATCATCATCATCATCATCATCATCATCATCATCATCATCATCATCATCATCATCATCATCATCATCATCATCATCATCATCATCATCATCATCATCATCATCATCATCATCATCATCATCATCATCATCATCATCATCATCATCAGGGAGTTTCTTTGGAACTCACGTCATCCTCACCCCCGGCGCGAAGAGCACAAGCCCAGAGCGGCCTCCGGCACCGTTTCCGGACGGATCCGGTGGATCCGCTGGATCCGCTGGATCCGGTGACGAATCCCAAACCGGCGCCCTCGCCTGAGACATCCTCACAAAACGGGCCCCGGGGGGGATGCCCAGAGGAGCCCAGAGCGGCCTCCGGCACCGTTTCCGGACGGATCCGCTGGATCCGCTGGATCCGGTGACGAATCCCAAACCGGCGCCCTCGCCTGAGACATCCTCACAAAACGGGCCCCGGGGGGGATGCCCAGAGGAGCCCAGAGCGGCCTCCGGCACCGTTTCCGGACGGATCCGCTGGATCCGCTGGATCCGCTGGATCCGGTGACGAATCCCAAACCGGCGCCCTCGCCTGAGACATCCTCACAAAACGGGCCCCGGGGGGGATGCCCAGAGGAGCCCAGAGCGGCCTCCGGCACCGTTTCCGGACGGATCCGCTGGATCCGCTGGATCCGCTGGATCCGGTGACGAATCCCAAACCGGCGCCCTCGCCTGAGACATCCTCACAAAACGGGCCCCGGGGGGGATGCCCAGAGGAGCCCAGAGCGGCCTCCGGCACCGTTTCCGGACGGATCCGCTGGATCCGCTGGATCCGGTCCGACGAATCCCAAACCGGCGCCCTCGCCTGAGACATCCTCACAAAACGGGCCCCGGGGGGGATGCCCAGAGGAGCCCAGAGCGGCCTCCGGCACCGTTTCCGGACGGATCCGGTGGATCCGCTGGATCCGCTGGACTGATACATTCGGTTGCAGATGAGGGAGAAGGAGGATAACAACTTAAGTTGAGGGCTCCTCAAGCTTATTTAATCTAAGCGAAGTTCATTACAAGTGCAGCAAGTAATGCTGTTGTAGCGTATGTGGTGTAAGTTACATCGCGGTGGGCACAAGTGGCATGATGAATGTTTGTGCGTACATGTGCAAAACACGAACATACAGCGTATATGTATACAACAACTTATGGAACTTATATGTAACTTATGTCACTTGTAGTGGACTTACAAATGACTGCGATGTGCTTAAATCGCAATGCATTTTTATCAAAGGAGGACAGCATACTGATTTACAGCACCATGCACATTGTACCAAGCATTGGCAGCAAACGCGTGCCGCAAACTGACTGCAGTGAGGCCTTCCCCTAAAGTGTACCAGACAGACGAGCGAGTTCTCTCGCCCGTCGGAAGCATGCTGCGGACAACTAGAAACAAGTTATTATGTTCTTGTGCACATGCGATGACCATGCCTGCAGAATCATCGAAAATCAAGATATCATCAATGTAGAATTGCTTGCCTTCGAAACACACTTGGCGCGCCAGCGTTACATCGGGAAACCCAGTCAGAGGCTTCGTGCCTCCAATCAAACCGTCTCTGAGTCCAACAATTCCGTCCACCACTTGGTTGTGATGCTTGCTCAACAGAGAACACATGACCGAATGCTCGAAACGTTGGGTGTTTTTTATTATCTCTGCGAGTCCTTTCACTCTCAAGTTGAGCCGTTCCACCACAAACATATCCAGAACCATTTTATCTCGATCAATCTGCCAAGGTATGTGCAGCATCTGGTGATGTTTTGGAAGCCAATATCTGTCTCCGTACGCTTCTTTGTGTTTATCAAGGAAATCTTTCAATGCCCGCCTCAGCTCTAGCGTGATGTTTGCGAGTCCCGTCTCTGGAGCTCGCTTTGCCTCCAGCAACAAATCTAAAACTAGACAAGCCGATACACATGATTCACATTCTTTCTGCAGGTCTGGGTCTCCTAGCAAATCGCATTCCACATAATGTCTCATCATCATGTATAGACATATGTAGTCCGATGCTTTGCATTTTACTGAGCGATGTTCTTCATCGTTATGCGATGCAAAGGCTTCGTGTAGTTGCGAGGCTTTCACTCCTCGGCTACGCGGGAACCTCCAGTCGGACTTCATAAGATCAGCCCACATCGAGAATTCCAGGCCCGCCTTCTCTTCGCACGCTCGAACGAACGCCGTGCATTCTCTGGCGAACACACCGCGTTGAAGGAAGTCGTGAACCCAGTCCGAACGATAAATTTCAGCAATCTCCAAAGCTTGGGAAAGCTCATGATCAGCAAGAATCCCCTGCTCATTTGGATGAAATCCCATGCCTTGTTCCAACTCTTTGAATTCTCCTACTCCCATTAACCCGTTGTCAAAGTCATGCTTGGATGCAACCATAAATGCCATTGGTTCGACCATTGTGTCGGTATCTAGCTGGGTAAAGTTCTCGAACTCGGTGCAACAAATATCGAACGCTCCTGGGATCAGTGGCAACCGTTTTTTCCAGCAATTAGAGCATAGAAGACATGGTTTGTGGCTGCCAGCGCCCATCCAATCATACACCATTCGATGCCCGTCTAAATCTGTGAGGATCATTCCGACGTCAGCGAAGATCAGCGCTGGCTGCCCTTGCATTGCAAGGGGTACGCCTGCAGCGCCAAAAGAAAGCGGCCCATGTACAATGTCTCTCAGCAGCACCTTGAGCAGTGAAGACCACCCCCCTGGAGTCTTTTGGATTATAGTTGACCTCAGCGTCGCAAACGTTGTCCAGCATGCCTCATGGCATAGCGCGGACGGCCCTAGCTGTAGAAACGAAAAAGATACAACCATCTGCTTTCGTAGGTTCTTGGGCTTCTTTTTGTCGCCTGGCGTGTATTCGTCCATGGCTAGAATAAGCTTCCACCGAGAATCTAAGGAGGATGGATGACGACGCAGGGCCTTCGCGAAACATTCCTGTAAGTCAGGGGACGCGGCAACTATTTCCTGGAGCGCTAGCGCTGGATGGGCTTTCTCCCATTTGAAGGGCGTCCCATCCTTCAAGTTGAATTGCGTGTCAGAACGAACTTTTTCAAATATTGTCTGATTGGCTTCGCGCAAAGTTGATATCCCAACTGTCTCCCCAGAGATCTTAGATATAAGCGAACGCAGGCCATGAAGGGAAGTGCCCCCCGCGCGAAGAGCTGATTGCCACCTCAAACGTTTTGGCTCCCGCCCTTGGGCCATGAGCCACCAGCGGAAAAGCCGCTACGACGAGATGTTGATTATGGCAATGGTGATGGTTGTGGTGTTGGTATCGCTGATGGTTAAGATGGTGATGGTGATGGTGATGATGGTGGTGATTTATGTGGTTGATGGCAATGATGTAATCCTCTCACCTCACCCTCGTCTTGCTTCCTCGCAATACCTGCATCATCGTATTTAATCCTATTTAATCCTGCATCATCCTACGTAATCCTATTTAATCCCCTACTTAATCCTGCATCATCCTCCTATTCTATCCTGGACCCTCCCCTTCCGAGGCCTCTGGATTTTCACCGTCTCTCAGCCTGGGCTTTCTGATAAAAACGGTTGCACGTGGCACGGTGAGTTGGGCCGTCGCGCGTCCTCAACACGCGACTCACTGACTCACTCAAAGAAGCGTGGAATACAATTGTTTTGCGATTGCCCAGGAACAAAACACCCTCGTGTCAGTCGAACCGCGAGCCGATCGACAGCAGCTGCTCCACCGAATCGTTCTTGCGCTTGATGTCTCTGATGAGCTCCTGCGCAAAGGAAGAGGAGGAGGGGGAGGAGGTGGAGGAGGAGGAGGGGGGAAAGGTAAGAAGGAGAAAATGAGGATGAGGTATGTTTTTAAAGCGAGGGAGGTGGAGTAGAAGGGGCGTCCTTCGCCTTGATGGCGTCGCTCACGTGGCGGATGGTGACGTCGGTCTCTCCAGCCTTCACCTCGTCAAAGTCCGAGATGATATCCCTCGACAGCTTCCTGCTGCTCTCCACGTTGTCGCGCACGCGCTGCCTCAACTCGCCGAAATTGGGGTTCCTGACGATTTTCTCCGTCTCCTTTTTGAGGTCCTTCATCGGATCGTAGAGGCTATCGACCATCTTGAGCTGCTGCTTGTTCTTCTTCTCGTTGTCTTTGGCCAGCTGCTTCTCTCCCTTGGCGTGCTCCCTCTCTTTCTGGGCCTGTTTCGCGGCCCTCTTCTTCTCTTGTTTGGCTTTCTTTGCCTTCTTCTTCTTTGCCTTCTTGGACTTGTGCTTATCGCTGCTGGAACTCGGGGACGAACTGGAACTGTCGCTGCTGTCGCTGTCTTTCGCCTTGGCGCCGCTGCCGTTCGCGCCAGTGCTCTGGCCCGCAGAGCCGCTAGCCTGCCCAGGGTCATCGCTGCTCTTGAACTTTTTCTTGTCGTGCTCCGCTTCCCCGACGCTCTCTTCTGCCTTGCCTTTATGGCCGCGGATCCCAGTGCTGCGGATAGGGACCCTGTATGTGGTTCCCAAAACCTCGTGCTCCTCAATATCTGTCGGCCTGCTGTTCTGCTCGATCCGCTCCCTGTCGAACCCTCTCGTCGCCCACACGCTGAGGGGGAGAAACCCGCCCCCCTCGGCGTAGAACTCCTCGTGGGCCTCGTAGTTCTTGATCATCTCCTTGAACTTAGCAAAGACATCCTTGCCGCTGGTGATGTTCCGAATGTCGCTCATGAAGGTCTTCCTCGCATCTGGACTCATGCACTCCATCTTCCCCGTCAGGCCCTTGCCGAACTCCTGGCCCAGCTGCGACAGGTGGGTGTTGCACCTGTTGCATTGGTACATGCCTTTGGCCTTGTTCCTCAGGCGGATGCCCTCGTGGCGCTGCACCTCGTGGCCGCAGTCCGTGCAGTAGAGGCGGTACTCGCTGCAGAACTTCGGGACCGTCGACAACATTGACCTTTGAGCAGCAGGAGGCCGTGGCTGATCAGGCGCCGCAGGTGGCCGAGGTGGACCTGGTGCTGGAGGTGGCGGAGGCGGCGGCTCAAGGTCTGGCCCCGCGGCCTCCTCGCGTGGCTCAGGGGCCTCCTCAGGCGCTGCCGCGCGCGCCTTGGCCTTGGCCTGGGCCTTGGCCTTGGCCTGGCCCTTGGCCTTGGCCTGGCCCTTGGCCTTGGCCTGGTCCTTGGCCTTGGCCTTGGCCTTGCCCTTGCCCCTGCCCTTCGAGCGCTTGCCCTTCCCCTTGGCCGAAGCCGCTGCGCCAGCGGCGAGGCTCTGCATGATGGGGCTCATCAAGACGCGACGACTCGGCTGCCTCGAGATCGGCGCGTCCGAGTCGTCATCAGCTGGCTCGCCAGCAGCTTGCTCGTCATCTTCCTCGGCTGCTGGCTCTCCGTCGTCGCTGCTGATCTGGCCGCCGTCGAGGGCGGGGTCGTGGTCGAGCGCGCCACCGTCTCCGAAAAGAGCCCTCTCCCTCTCTGCGAGCGTTTGCCCCGTCTCCTTGCACAAGGGGCACTCCACGTCCAGCAGCTCGCAGCCATTCGTCTCGCAGAGCGTGTTCACGCAGTAGGCGTGGTAGCGGTGGGCGCACATCATCGCGTGGATTGGCTCGCCAGAGCCATCTTCGAGAGGGCCCTGACAGATGGCGCAGCCGTTTTCTTCAAGCCTCGCCATGGTGGATTGGCGAGTAAGGCGCGATCGGTAGCTCTCAGATGCGGCAGCTTGAGCCGCTGCAGCGGATAAGCCGCTGGGGGTGGAGGAGTGGAGGAGCAGGGCGAGGACGGGCGTTAGCAGGTCGTTAGCAAACGCGTTAGCAACATTAGCAAGGGCATTAGCAACATCTTGCTAACGCGCCGCTAACCGTTAGCAACACCCGTGCTAACGTTGCTAACCGTTAGCACGGATTGCTGCTAATGCGAATGTATCGAGTGGTGGCGTTAGCAGCGTTAGCCGCTAACCGTTAGCAACATTAGCAAGGGCATTAGCAACAATTAGCAGCCCGTTAGCACCACATCTGCTAACGTTGCTAACGCGTTAGCAACACAGCTGCTAATGTTGCTAACGCCACCGCTAACGCCCCGCTAACGCGCTGCTAACGCGCTGCTAACGCGGCCGCGCGGCCTCTCGGGGGCCCCTGGGGGGGGGGGGGGGGTCCAGATGGCCCCCAAGCACACCCAAAACAGATCTTGCCCACTAAGGCTTTTTTCAGGGGCAGAAAGCTGGTAGTGGGCAAGAGGGGGACTGCTGGGCCTTGTTGGGAACCTCTAGGGCCTATTGGGAACCTCTGGGGTCTCTTTTTTTTGGGGGGGGGGGCTCTCTTGGTGGCGTTTGGAGCGTTCTTGGTGGCTCTTGGGGTCTCTCGCCCTGGCCTTAGCCTCCTATCGCCTGGCACTGACCGAAACATCCCATCGCATGGCATTACCCGCCCATCGTTGTTTTCCCGTCTTAACCTACCATTGCCTCCTCTTCCTCCTCCTCATCCTCCTCATCCTCCTCATCCTACTCTTCTTCCCTAATCTTTCCTTTGTGTTCCTTGTCCCCCCATTCGTTCCTCGCCATGCTCATTCTCTTCCTCTGATCCCCCAAAGGCCGCCAGAGAGGATCTCTTCCAGTCGCGCCGTTGTCTGCGTCGCGCCTCCGACGATTGCAACTAGCCCCTAGCGCTGCCCCAAAGCGAGAGCATGCAAAATACAATTGGCGAAAACGTGCTGGCACGGACGTGGAGTAGAGACGAAGGAATATGTGGACGGGGGATAGGGCAGGAGGGAGGGACGGGGGGGGAGGACGGGGAGAGAAAGGGAATGAGGAGGATGAGATGTTAAGGAACGAACGGTGGAAGGATGAAGGGAGGGGGGTGGGGCAGGAGGGGTGAGGAGAGAGGCTGGATGAGATGTAAATGGACGAAAAGGTGAGGAAGCAGGACTGCCATGCATTGCTAGCTGCCAAAATGGTCAGGCTGCGCAGTTGGCGTCGTAGACTGCCGAGGCGCGCCTGTAGGCCTGGCGCGCCAGGTCTAGCGCGTTCTCCTTGGGCCATTTGGCACCAAGAGCCCGAGTCTTAGCCTTGCCGTACGCCGCCGAGGCGAAAGCATTTTTGGTGCGACCTTTGTCGCTCGAGCTCCACCCGACGAAATCTTCGACTGATATTTTGGCGAGCGTCTGCGTCGCCTTGCCAGCTTTCAAGGCGACTCGTGGTTCTCCTTTTGCACTGTGCTGTTCGGGGCTATTGTTTGCAGGCTTGGCCCTCTTCATGGGGGGGGTGGTCTTGGCTGGAGCCCCATCGCCGTCCTCGACGTAGGCCTCGTCGGCATCGCCTCCACTGGCGATTGGAGGCGTTGCAGCGGCAGGTCTCTTCATCGCCGCCCTCTGCTTCGCGTCATCCCGCTTCCGCTGCATCACATCCATCGCGTGCTGCACGTTCGCACAAAGAGATGCCCTCGGACGAGCGGGAAGTTGATGACCAGGAACAGGAGGGAATGATGGAGTCCCGCTTGTAGGCGCAATCTGTGGCGGGCCTGACACGTCACATAGTTGTTGCACGCCTGCTGGTGCGGCAGCCGGTTGAGACTGCCCTGCTTGGCCATCTGCTTGCTCTGCAGCGCGGGGCGGCAGCAAAGCCAGTACTTCGACAGGTGGAGGGCGTGCTGCTGCCGCTGGCGCCTCGGCTGCTGAATCGCCTGCCGCTGCCCCATGCACTTCTTGAAAGCCGCTGCCCGCTGCAAGTGCTCGGTGCCTGGATGGCCGACGAGGCGCATCGAAGACATCGAAATTCGCGCTCCTAAGTAGATCCTGTGGCTCTGGGCCGTGACCACCATGTCCGATCGCACGTGCTGCAAGCTGCGCCAGGAAGTTCATCTGCTGCATCTGCTGCATCATGAGCCGCTCCATGCTGCTGCTGGTGTCGCTGTCACGGGTGCAAATGGCTCCAGAGCTATCCGCGCCGCGTTGAGGAGTCTTCCCCCCGCGGCATGTGTAGGAGTCGTCGAGCTCTCGGAGCTTCCTCAAGTCCAGCGGGCACGCTGATGGCACGTCCTCAGCTGTGAAAGCCAGGTGGTATATCTGCGGGAACTTGGTCAGCAACTCGGCTGGAGATCCTGGAAGATCTTGAATGAAGACGGGCGGCGCTGGCGCCTTATCCGCTTGTCGTCGAAATTCTCGTTTCACATGCTCCAGGTTCTTCTTCTTGGCCCAGTAATTCAGCTGGTCCACGTTCTCATCTGTAATGAACATCCACGTCGAAGTCACCAATTTCATGCTGTATTCGCACGGGTTGACCCCGCCTAGGCGAATGATGCGTTGAACGAGAATGTTGAGCGCCGCGTGTGCAGGCACTTCATCTCCCAGAAGCCTGCTCCAGCCAGCCCTGGAAATGTGTGCAAGGAAAGGGCGGTAGTCTTGGCCCATTTTGCGTTTGCTGCTGCGCCCGTTTGCAACGTCGTCGAGGCCAGCCAGCGCTTCCATGATTGGCACGTCATGACCTTCAAAGAAATACACCTGCCCAACCCTGGCCGTCAGGTGGGCCTTCTCCTCCGAGGATAGCTGCGGCCCGTCTTTCATGATCAAGGCCATGACCGCAGTAGCCTGCGTCTGAGACACAGGCTTGTGTTGGGGTGTTCCTACGAGATCGCGCAACAAGATGCGTATTGCCCCCAGCCTAGCCCGAATGCGGGTCGATGTCCCTGGGGACGCCATGTCTCGAGCCTGTAGCGGGCGTGCCGCTGGAGGGGAGGCCGGAAGGCGCACTGGATGACGCAACGGAGGATGCGCAAGGATGGGAGGTGGAGGATGAGACGTGGGTCGGACGATGAGGACGATGCTGACGAAGAGGCGGAAGACGTGGGGGATAGAAGGGGAGTGCATGGGGGCGATGACGGGGGAGGGCCGAGGACGGGGGAGGAGGAGAATCACTCACAACGAGCACGACGAGTTAGGATGGGGATGAGGCTGTCCCAGTCGAAAGGCCGAAACGGCGCGAAGTGCAGAAAACGCCACTCCCAGCGAGGGTTTTGAAAAAAAAGGCGCTTGCGTCAATTCACTTTTTTCAAAACTATCGCTGGGAGTGGCGAAAATGCGAAAAAGCCCCCAAGGAGCCCCCGAAGGTCCCCAAGAAGCCCCAGGAGGCCCCGAACCCTACGCCCCCTCGAGGTCTCATCAGTCTCCGCCCCGTCCCCGCCCAAATATCGGGAGATATATATATATATATATATATACATATATATATATATATAAATATATATGTATATTGCGATATATATAGAGAGAGAGGGATAGGGAAAGAGAGCTTGAGAGAGGGATACGTAGACGCCCCGTAGTGGTTTCACGTGTGTCCCCCCTATATGGTTTCGCGTGTGCCCTCCCTCATGGTTGCACGTCTGTCCCCCTAGCGGTTTCGCGCAGTTTTTTTTTTTAGGGGGTGCAACGCTGTCAGGAGTCCCCCAGGTTGCGCCAGGGCGAACCCAGGGATGCCCCCCCCCCCAGAGCACCCGCAACAAACTAGAGCCTTCTTGGAGCCCTCGCGCGGCCCACGCAGGACGCGCCATCGGCACAGTCATATGGGCACATGGGTGGCACAAAACGCACGTGGTGGGCGGGCGAGCCTGGGTGAGTGGAGCGGGCGCGGGTGATGATGATCATGATGGTGTGTGTGTTTTTGCCTGCGTGCAGCGGGAACCGAATCACGATGCCAGCCAGATGTCTATGATTGGAGCCCCTTAGAATTCTTGGGCTTCGGATTGTTCAACAGAAACTCGCTAAGACGGCCCTGCTTCTCAGCACGCGCTTTGGCGGTATGCCACCGAACATTCTCGTTTTTTGTGCCTCCACGGGTGCCCCAGCGAGGTCCGTCAGGATGGCCTGGCCTACAACGCTTCACTCCGCTGCCCTTCCTGTTCATTTTCGGCCGCTGCGCCTCACTCACGGGTGCATCGGGGCCACGACCATCTTCAGGAGCCAGGGGGCCATCGGGGCCACGACCATCTTCAGGAGCCAGGGGGCCTTCCTGTGCATGTCCAGCTGCGAAAATATCGGGGGCCCAACTGTGGAGATCTCCAGCTGCGACTTGGTCGGGGGCCCAACCATCGATGTCATATTGCGGCCCATGGGCTGCTGCAGACCCCGAGCTGCTCGAACTTGACGGACCCCAGGAGACGTGAACGTATCGAGGGTCGCTGCTGAGCGAGATGGGCGTGGGCATGTCGGAGCTCGATCCAACGGGTTGGTAAGCGCACGCCCGCTGCCACTCAATGGGAAGGGGCTCGATCGGCCCTTCTTCGGCCATGTTCCACACATCCCAAATTTGTGAAACCATACCAGGGGCGCTGACAAAGCCAAAGGCGAGCCACTAAGTATAAACAAGGGGGCGGCACATCTGAGCCAGAACGTCGGAGTGAAGCGGACGACCCGCTGGAGGAGGAAGAGGGAGAAAACCTTTAACCCCACCGACAGGGGGAGGGTTTCCTGTTGGGCCATTGATATCAAAAGGAGCTCTATGTTCACGAGTTGGACTTGGTTTTCGCGAGTGATATCGCGCCCGCTGAATCCCAAAAACAGCGCCCCAGAACTTATGGAACTTATTTTACTTAGTTTTATACCTACAAGTTCGTTTGAACTCGCACAAAAACTTAGAAT
>CAUYUJ010020542.1:75359-102859 GCA_963575745.1 Prorocentrum cordatum | reverse complement strand
AGCAAGACACAGCAAGACTGCACATCTGTCAACAAACAAAACGCACACATAGGGTGGCTGATGGGGGGAATGAAAAGTAGAAGCCGAAGGACACATAGAAAGAGAACGAGAGAGAGAGAGAGAGAAAAACAAAACAAAACATAGGGAAACGAAGATAACGATACATGAAAAGAGACAGAGGAGTACACACAGAGAGAGAGATAGAGAGAGAGAGAGAGAGCACGAGAAAGAGAGAGAGAGAGAGAATCTCTCTCTTTCTCTCTCTCTCTCGTCCCTGTCCTCCTTGTCCTCTTCACTCGTCTCCTCCATCGCCTCGCCCCCCCCCCTCCGCCGCCCCCGCCACCCGCCCTGCCTCGTTTGTGTGCCGATTCACAGGCCGATACACATGTACATCTATATACATGTACATGATAAACGTATGTACCCACATATATGAGTCCACCCCTCTTGGAAAGTACGTCGTTGAAGATTCTGCAAGGTGCTGAGGAGAGCGGGAAGTGTGAGGAACAGGAGAGAGGGAACACAAGGGAGAGAGGAGGAATATGGAAGAAGGAGGAGGGCGGCGGAGAAGAATAGTGAGGGAGAAGGGAAGGAGGAGGGAGGGGGAGAACCGAGGAGGCACTGGAGGAGCAAAATGAGCAGGAAGAGGTGCATGATATAGGAGAGAGCAAGGAAATAGTGGAGGAGGGGGGGCGAAGGAGGAGGAGCAAGAGGAGGACGAAGAGGACGAATGATAACTGAACAAGGAAAAAGTCTTTTCTGTCCCTCCTTCATTATAATCCTCCTGCCTCTCCCCCTCCTCACCGTCTCCCCCGATGGGGGGCCGGAATAGGTGTCGAAACCGTTGATTGTTAGATTGCCCGACATCTATTGCACCAAACAGACTGCTCAGCGTAGACCGCAATGTCTATGTATACACATATTTGTATATGTATACACATGTGTATGTATTATACAGACACGTGTTGCACGGCAAAAAAAAATACCCATAGATCGCACCACATAGGCTGCACCATATATATATGTGCGAATGTGTAACTTCACACTCTCTTTTCTAAAAGGAAAATAGATTCCACCACCGTTCCGAGGCCAGACTTATCGCACACCCTCCCGGGGATGTGCAAGTTACATACGATTCTGCCCCATCGCCCATCCTGACTGCGAAATCGTACTATCCCCGCCAAGCTGATGTCCCCCCCACGCCATCCTTTGCAAGAAATACTATGCGCGCGCACTCGTGTATCAGAAAACGTCAGTTTTCAAAAATCCGTTGCAAAAAACTAAACGAAGCGGACACGATCGCGTCGTCGCGCGCGCATACCGAAACGCTTCAAAACAATTGAGCGCGTAAGGATTTCAAAGCCCGATTTCAGACATCAAGAAAAATCACAACACTGATGTCCCAAACATTATTGTATATCGTTTTTAATGATAATAATACGCGCGCTCTTGTGAATCCCTACGGTAACCACAGGTGTTCACCATGTTCAGCAAATGTTGCCAACATGGTTTCGCGCGCGCGCATGTCGAAATCGGTCGAACGCCCTTGCGCGCGCGCGCTGTCGCAAAAATCCTCGGCTGAAAAAAAACGAAGTGCACACGCGCGCCGTCGCGCGCACATGTCGAAATCGATTAAGGAATGATAGCAACAACAAACGTTAGGTTTCGCTCGGAATTCGAAAGCGAGTGCCACGAAACCCTACGAAAACAGTTGGCTTAGCAACATCCGATGTCAACCAAAAAAGGCGTGCAACACAAAAAAAAGCGTGCGCGCTCGTGCGAACTCGTAAGAAAACCATAGGGTGTCCAACACGGTCGTTGGATTATGCCCAGCGGGCCTCTCGCGCCGCATGCCAAAATCATTCGTGCGCCCCTGCGCGCGTGCTGGGGGGGGGGCACGATCCGTGTCAAACAACTCCATGCGGCCACTCTCGCGCGTCGGCCGCGCGCGCATGTCGAACTCATTGCAAAACCTTCATCACAGACGCGAGGACGCCGTCATCGTCGCCGGCGTGATCAGCATCGACGCCGTCACTGGCCGTGCGTCGTTGTCAACATCTTCACCAGCATTGCTACTATCATCATCGTGTCTACCGTGGTCGGCAATGCCATGATACCGCGCCCGCCCAAATCGCCGACTCGCACTGGAGTGCCCGCTGGGATGTGCCGAGCGGTCAGCGACACCGCGTTCGCGGCGGTCGCGCCAAAATAGGTGGCCGCTGCGCGCGCGAGCATGCGCGTGCTAGCGCGGCCGCAGAGATGCACCAGCCAACACCAAGCACTCATCGCAATCGCCGCCACATGGATTGTGCAAACGAAGTTGCAGGCGGGTGGGTGGGATGATTGCGCGAGCAGTGGGCTCGACAACTTCAAGTTCGGCAGGTTGCTGGCTACCAGAAAAATGCATGATCCAATACGCGTGTTTATATATATATGTATATATATATATGTCGAACTCTACATAGGTGTCTATTTCTTCACGTCAGACGCTCCACAGGAGACGTCCCAGTGCAATCCACCCGCACAACGAGCCCATCTGCAAACCTGGCTTGCCCAGTTTAAGAATAAGAAATGAGCCGTTTACTGCTTCTGGTTTGGAGAACACACTCTTGAAAAGGCCATTTAAGATTTCCCCCCGCAGTCGCTTTAACTCGACGGCCACATCTCGTGTACTCTCTCTGTCTCTGTCTCTGTTCTCTCTCTCTCTCTCTCTCTCTCTCTCTCCCTGAGAGACAGGGAGGGAGAGAGAGAGAGAGAGACAGACATATAACATATACATATGGCTTCCCCCCCCCCCAAGATCATAAATTGTATCTTGGATCGTATTCACGTTCATCATCCTCTTATTAATCGTCCCCTCCTCTTCTTCCCCCCCCCCCCCTCGTCTGCTTCCCACTGTTCGTCCGCATACCTCTCTTACCATATACCTGCATATGGTGGCTCGAATTTGGCGCCCTCGGAGCAAGGAAACGCTGTGTATGTTTGGTGTTTCTGATTTTTTAGGGGCCTAAGATGCAAGGCAGCACTGCATATATGTTTGTTGTGTTGTTTTCTTTTTGCTTTGGAAGCTCAAGTGCTCTCCGCGGCCTCCCCCCCCAGCACCTCCTCCTTCTCCCCCTTCCTCTTCCCCCCTCCTCCTCCTCCTTTCCTTCCCTCCTCCTTGCTGCAAAGCAAGAAAAACAAGAATACACAGTGTTTGGCGCCCTCGGTGCAAGGAAACGCTGTGTATGTGTGGTTGTTCTGGTTTTTTGGTCTAGGATGCAAGGCAACACTGCGTATGTGTTGTTATTATGATGCTTGTTGCTGTGGGAAGTTCAAGTGCTCCCCGCGGCCTCCCCCCCAGCACCTCCTCCTTCTCCCCCGTCCTCTTTCCCCCTCCTTCTCCTCCATTATATTCCTCCTCCTTGTTGTAAAACAAGTTAACCAAGAATACACAGTGTTTGGCGCCCTTGGTGCAAGGAAGCGCTGTGTATGTTTGGTTGTGTCCGGTTTTTCTGGTCTAGAACGCAAGGAACTGTTGTGTATGGTTTGATATTTTGGTTTTTGTGGGTTTGGGAAGCTCAAGTGTTCCCCGCTGCCTCCCCCTAGCACCTCCTCCTCCTCCTCCTCCTCCATCACTTGCGAAGCTCCAAAACCCCCCAAAAAAACAAATATCCAAAACTACACCGTGTCTCCTTGCATCCTAGACCAAAGAACCAAACAAACAACAAACATACACAGCGTTCCCTTGCACCAAGGGCACCAAAGACTGTGTATGTTTGGTTTTCTTGCTTTGCAACAAGGAGGAGGAAAGGAAAGGAGGAGAAGGAGGGCGAAAGAGGAAGGGGGAGAAGGAGGAGGTGCTTAGGGGGGAGGCCGCGGGGAGCACTTGAGCTTCCAAAAAAACAAAAACAACAAAAAAAAAAAAAAAGTGATCCTTTGCGTTCTAGACTGGAAAAACCGGAAACAACCAACCATACACAGCGCTTTCTTACACCAAGGGCACCGAACACTGTGTATTATTGGTTTTCTTGTTTTGCAACAAGGAGGAGGGACGGAAAGGAGGAGAAGGCGGGAAGGAATGATACACAGGGTGTGGCGACCTCGGTGCAAGGAAACCTTGTGTTTTGTTTGGTTTGTTGGTCTGAGAAACAAGGAAACCTTGTGTATTTTGTTTTGCTTGGTTTTTTGGTTTTGCAAGCCCCGACGCTCGCACTGGCCTCCCTCCCAGCACCCGTGGGGCTTGCACCCCCCCCCCCCCCCCCCAAAAAAAAAAACATACGTAGTGTTTCCCTGCTTCTCAGACCCACCCCACCCCCCCTCAAAAAAAACAATGTTTCCTTGCGAAGGCGCGAAACATTGCGTATGTTTGGTTTTCTTGGTCTGAGGCGCATGGAAGGGTGCTGAGAGGGAGGCCACCGCGACCATTCAGGCCTGCAAAACCAAAGAAAAAACATCAAAATCAAAAGTACACAGGCCTTCCTTCAGGAGGAAGAAGAGGAGGAGGGGGAGGGGGAGGAGAGATCGATCGACGATGGCGGTACTAGAAAAGAAAATGTATGATCTTTGGGGGGGGACTATACACATATATATATATATACACATACATACATACATACATACATACATACATACCCGTATACATATACATATGCATATATATGTTTATGCATATGTGTATGGTTATATGAGTATAAATGTAATCTTAACATATGGATAGGTAAACATGTGTATATATATATATACAGATATATACATATACATATATATATATGTATATATATGTATATATGTATATGTATGTACATGGCTCAGGGGTCGTGTGACACAGGAGGGCCATACATGATTCAGGGCTCGGGCCCGCCCCCCACAGATAATGGGATCGGGCCTCCCACCCCCCCGCTGGATGGTTACGTCCGTGAGCCTCGCATATGCCTCGCAAGTGCGATCAGTCCCACCCACCCACCCCCATTGGTCGTTGCCCCTTCGGGCGTGGCGTGGTGGTGGTGGGTGCCGGTGCCCCCCATCCTCCCGCTGTGGATGCGGGGTGGTTCGTTCTCATCGTCGTTATCGTCGTCGTCGTCGTCGGCGGCGGCGGCTGCGGCGGCGTCGTCGTCGTCGTCGTCGTCGCCGTCCCATCTCATCTGGGGGAGTTGCCTGTGTAATCCTGGTGCCCATCCAATCTGGGGGGGCCTGTGAACCCTCAACCTCGGATCATATTAAAAACAAAAAACTATGTTATATATTTATACGTGTGTAAATATGATACACATCTATAGATATATAGAAATACAGACATACACACATACATCGATCTAGCTGTACACATACAATGGGTACCCATAAACATACAAAACGGATCTGCGTTGACTCGGGGTCTGGCGGCTCCTGCTGGGTCCAGGAGGGCCCCTGGCGGGCCCAAGACAGCCAAAGAGGGCACCAAGGGGCCACCAAGACGGGCCAAGAGGGCCACGAGTCGCCGAGCGATCGGTCCAAGACGCTCCAAACGGCCTCCAGATGGCCCGAGAGGCCTCTAGACGACCCAAGAGGCCTCCAAGACGCCGCAAGAGGCCTCCAAGAGCTCTCCCAAGAGAGCTCCAAGAGGCAAAAGTCGCCCCAATCCTTACTGGAAGAGCATGCATTTTCAGCACATGCGACTTTTCGGCCTGCACGGCGTCTAAGGCGGCCCAACAGGCCTCCCAGATCATCCCAAGACGGTCCAAGAGGCCCCCAAGATGGCCCCAAGACATCCCAAGAAGAGTCCACGACGACCAAACAGGACCCTCAAAGAGCACGGAGAGGGGTCCAACAGGGGGAAATCGAATTAAGATTTTGAGCCCTCTGCCCCAAAGGAGCCCCCGAGACCGCCAGTAGGCCCCCAAGAGGCCCCCCAGAGGCCCCCCAGAGGCCCCCAAGAGGCCCCAAGAAGCCCCCCAAAGGCTCCCGAGAGGCCCCAAGACGCCCCCTCACAGGCCCCAGTAGCTGTGAAATCCACAAACGGCCGCGCGCTATAGCCGTCCCAACCCGCTCATTTATCGAGCTGAGGAACCAACTAATACGGCGGCGATCAGACAGTTAGCGTTTGTGTTGTTGGTGTGCCTTATATACACACAACTTCATGTACGCATATATATAATATATAATATGATATATATATATATATATATATATGTATGTATGTATGTATATATATGCATATATATATATATATATGCATGCCTAGTTACATGCATGCATACATACATGCATACATACAGACCGACTTACATGGTTGCATGCATATGTACACATAAATGCATACATAGACACATGCATGCATGCATACATACAGACAGGCATGCATGTATGCACACATACATACTTGCAGGCACGCATACATTACATTGTATTGCATTACATTGCATTACAGCACATTATAATCTATTACAATGCATTACAAATCAATACGATGTCTCGTATTACATTATAGTACGCTACAATACATTGCAATGCATTACACTTCACTGCGCTGCATTACACTACACGGTATAAGGTTACATCACATCACAATACATTATTTTGTATGCCAATACACAACACTGCAGTACAGTACGCCCGTGCATGCATACGGATATGCATGCATACATGTATACATACATATATACATACAAACATACAGACATGCATGCATGCATGCATGCATCCGTACATACATATGTGCAGGCATGCATGCATACATGCATACTTACAAATGTGGATGCATGCATGCGTTCATACATACATACACCATGCAAACCTACATATAGTTATACACATATTGAATGCGTACTTCTGTAAATGCGTACATGTATAACTGTATCCATGTATCTAGCCATGTTTATAAGCACAGATGTGTACATATATATATATGTACATATGAGAGAGAGTAAATATATGCGTGTGGATTCGACCATGGCGGTGAATAGAAGGTTGGGGCGTGGGGGGGCGGCCTTCTGACAAGGCAGCGGGCAGGGGGCTTCTCAGAGGGAACGGGAAATCCTCCGAGCGCTCCCCGTGGAGGCAGCAGGGCCTCTGAGAAGCCCCCCTGCCTCATTCGAAGGCCGCCACCCTGGCCCTGCTGCGCGCCGCGGGCCTGTCCAGACTCGCGGGGCACAGCTGAGAGGCAAGGAACGCCACGCCCCAGCTGTGGGCGGCCACGCTCTCTGGCGCCTCGACGCCCCGCCTCAGCCAGCCCGCCCGCGCCACGTCCTTGAGGCCGAGCGCCTCCCTCAGCCCCGCCCATGAGGCTGGCACGCCAGGGGCCTCCGCTGGACCCGGCCGAGCGGGCACTGGCGCTCCCGGGGGCTCCTCGCTCTGGGCCTCCAGGGCGCCGTCCTGAATCAGGTGCCCCAGGTCCTGCAGCTCAGCGGCGGTGCGGACCTTGCTCTCGACGATCGGCTCCACCCCCGAGGCGCGGAACGTTCGCAGTACCCGGCGCGTGCACTCCCGCATGCCCTCGATGGAGGAGAGGTTGATGGGCCGATTTTCCACCACCACAACTATAAGTAGGAGAGGAGGGAGGGAGGGAGGGAGGGAGGGAGGGAGGGAGGGAGGGAGGAGGAGGAGGAGGAGGAGGAGGAGGAGGAAGAGGAGGAGGAGGAGGAGGAGGAGGAGGAGGAGGAGGAGCACCCCACCCTCAAATTCTCCCTTGTGCTACCTATGGGGGTGGTGGTGCAGAATTGGCCCATCAGAGGTAGTGCTCGGAGAAGTGCACGCCGTTCCAGGGCCGCTCCCGAAACTGCCGCAGCTGCGCCTCGTTCGGCAGCAGCACCGAGCCGAACAACCTCACGGGCCGCCCCGCGCGGGCCTCCGCCGCGGCGGCCCGCGCATACTCGGCGCCCGAGGAGAGCAGCTCAGCGTCGTCGCCGGTGTTCAGCCACACCTCCTCGACAAGGCCGGTGCCCAGCTTCCGCGCGAGTCTCTCCCGCTCCCGCTGCCGCTGCCCCTGGCTGGGGAGGCAGGCGTTGAACGCCACGCCGAGGCGCACGGCGCCTGGCGCGGGGTGCCGCCCGCCCAGCCTCTCCAGCACGCGGACGGCGTCGCAGGGAGGCCCGCGGGGGCCAGTGACAAGCAGCACGCCTCCAACGCCGATGGAGGCAGCCCTGCCGCAGAAGTGCTCGAACGCCTCGACGGCGCCGTCCCCTCTGCGCTGGTGCTTCAGGCTGTAGTGGACGTTGACGTCCGCCCCTGGAACGCGCTCCAGGAGCGCGGCGGCCCACTCCAGCAGCGGCTCGTCCTTCTTCTTGTTCGGGATGTTGAAGCCCGAGAACAGCGCCTGGCCCGGCCGCGCGACGTCGCGCGCCGCCCGCCGGTACGCGCCAGCGTCCTTGAGGCCCATGAGCTCCAGGCGGCAGGTCGGCGCCGGAGGCGCGCACGCCACAGCCCTCGGGGGCGCACACCCCGAGACCCGACACTGCGAATAAGAGCACAGCATGTTCTATGGCTAGCGCAGACAGCAACCGCAACAGCAGCAGCAGCAACAACATTCACGCCATCAACAAAAGCAGAAACAACAAGAACAGCCACGACAACAACGACAACGACAACGACAACGACAACGACAACGACGACGACGACGACGACGACGACGACGACGACCACGACGACGACGACGACGACGACAACAACCACAACAACAACAACAACAACAACAACAACAACGACACCAACAGCAACAAGAACAACAACAACAACCATAACAACAACCATAACAACAACAACAACAACAACAACAACAACAACAACAACAACAACAACAACAACAATAACAACGACAACAACAGCAGCCACAACAACGACAACACCAGCAGCAACAACAACAGCGACGACAGGAACAACAACAACAACATCAACAACAACAACAACCACAACAACAACAACAACAACAACAGCAGCCGCAACAACAACATCATCATCAACAACAACGACAAGACCAGCAGCAACAACAACAACAACAGAACGACAAGCGCCCTGCACCCCGCCTATATGCGCCGCTCCTCGGGCTGTATCAGATCTGTGATGGCCCCGACGCCCGACGCCGGGCCAGGAGACGCCCGGTGCGGAAACACGGCAGCGCCCGGATCCGACCCAGAACCCCGACGTCATGATTTGTTCTGATAACATCTCACCAGCCTCGAACTTATCCCTATCCCTAAGATGGGCGAGCAAAAAAGCGAGGACAATCTCAGGGACAGGCCCTCAGAAACTGAGGGAATCCTTAAGATCGGCATCGAGGTGAGGTGCTGTCAAACATAGGGATAGGGATATGTTTCAAGCTGGTAAACATCGACCCCCGAAGGTCTCGACCCACTCCTCGGGGCCGTTTTTTCATCCATTGTCGCTCTTCGACGGCCCCGAGGCCGTGCGAGGGCCCCCCAGGGGGGCCGAGAGCAGGGAAACATCTCCCACCGTGACTTCTTCATGACTCGGGGGGGTCTGGTAGAGGGCCCCTAGATGGGGTCCGAGTGGACAGGGTCGGAGGATCTCGCCGCATCGCCGGCACATCGGCGATGCATCGCCGATGCATCGGCCATGCACTGGCGACGTCGGCGATACATCCGCGACGTCGGCGCGAAGCAAATCGGGCCCCACATCGAGCCGCATCGGCGATGCATCGGCGATGCGGCGCGATCCTCCGACCCCGTCTGCTCCGACCCCGTCTGGGAGGCCTCGAGTTAGGTCGGGCACATCCACCTACAGGCGGGTTTTGGGCGAAAAATGAAAAATAGTCAGAAGATGCTCAAAAATCATCCGAATGGTGTTTTTGTATATTCCTCCTGTAGAGGGACAGGCCCGACTTCAGCCTAGACGCCTGGGGAGGGCCCACCTCTCATTGCACCGGCCTTGCAGACGTGCTGCAGTGGATTTCCGTGTGGATTTCTGCGTGGAATTTTGCCCGGAACGGCGAGCGAAAAACGAAGTGAACTTCGCGTGGATTCTTTTTCGTCTTCCTTCCTGGCGAAATCTGGAGCGAGATTCTCCAGGACACTCTGGGCCCACCCCGTCGCTTTCCGAACGAGATCCGCTCTGCGATGTTGGCGCGGCGGCGACTTCTCGAGATCCACCGCATGGGAACCGACGCCCTGGTGCCCAGCGGGCAGTGGATGTGTGTGTGTGTATATACATATATATATATATATATCTCATACGCACCTCTCCGAGGGAGTAGAGCTCAGAGGCGATTAATGCGCACGCGTCCGCGATTTTTCTGGGCGTTTCGCTCGGGACATCCTCGAAATTCTGAAAATCGGTGGCACCCCTCACGCAGATCGTGACGTCAGGGTCCAAAAACACATGGGAATTTCAACATGTTAACATAAAACCTTCAAAAACACATGGTAATTTCAATAAGTGTGACCCCGATTCTCAGGGAATGGCGGTTTCGCTTGAAAAATCCTTCTAAAATCGAGCCCCAGACCTCGCCTCGAAGCCTCCTGGGGGCCTCCTGGAACGGGGCCTCCTGGGGCTTTCTGAACCTTCTGGCACCCCAGACCCCGCCTCGGAGCCTCCTGGGGGTCTCCTGAAACCTCCTGGGGCCTCCTGGGGCCTCCTGCGGCCTCCTGGAGCCTCTTGGGGCCTCCTGAAGCCTCCTGGGGTCTCCTGGGGCCTCCTGAGGCCGCCTGGGGCTTCCTGGGGCCTCCTGGGGCTTCAGAACTACATGCACACAGAGACACAAATCACGCCCAACACATCACACGCTAGACAAACATAACACACACACACACACACACACACACACACACACACTACAACACACAAAAAGCACGCACCACACAAAGCATACATCACACACACGCACACACACACACGCACAATACTCACAATCCTGGGGCCTCCTGGAGCCTCTTCTGGTATCCAAGTCGGGCCTCCTGAGGCTTCCTGGGGGGTCCTGGTACACACATCGCAAGGTGTGGCAACCCCACTTGCGCTCGAGTGCGACTTCGATGTTGCATTTCACTCCTGCTTCAAACGCCCCTTCAGTTTTTTGTATGAGCCTGGGCACACACGTGCCACTTGTATATATATATATATATATATATATATATATATCGGCCCCCGGGGGCCCGAATACGTCCAGATCCACCGCCTGCCGAGGCTCCGAAAACGGACCCTCCAGTAGGGGGCCACATGCGAACCCCACCCTCCCCCTCAGAAATCGTGGGGGGTAGGGGTAGGGTTCGCACGTGGCCCCCTCTCCAGGCGGTGGTCGTGTACAAGTTCCCGCCTCGGAATGTTGGCGCCGCGACGCCTCGGCCCCTGGCGCGCTGCCAGCGGGCAGCACACCGCCGGCGCCAGCAGCCCGGCCGCACGGCCCAGGCCGCGGCCCCGGCCGCGGGCGGCGCCCCCGGCCGTGCGCCCGCGGCGGCTCGGCGCGCCGCGCGGCATGCGCCCGCGGGCCGCGGGAGCCTCCTCCTCCTCCTCCTCCTCCTCCTCCTCCTCCTCCTCCTCCTCCTCCTCCTCCTCCTCCTCTTCCTCCTCCTCCCAGGGGCGGCAGCGCGGGCAGAGGCGGAGGACCCGGACGGTACCGCGTCGTCCGAGCAAGAGTCACGACGGGAGGCTTTTTGGCGTGTGTGTTCCCTCGTTATGCTTGTGTGTTTGCCTTTTTGCATGTCTGACTGTTTTCACGACGGGGGGGTCTGGGCCGTTTTCGGCCTCTGGGGGCCCTCGCCAGGCCCTGGAGATGTCAGGAAGCGACCCGGAACGAGAAGCCAGCCCAGGTGGAAGGGCCTGGGCCTCCGTGGGCCGCGCACTGAAAAAGCATCCGGGCGTCGCACGTCTGGGGAGGCCAGGGCCCCCTCAGCGGAGGCGTTGGCCTTGGCTGCTCCATGTGCCCTTTGCTCGCTGTGCCCCCGCCTGCGGAGCCCGGGGCCCCCGAAACGGGGACACGGCCAGACGTGGAGATCGGCGGTCCCCATGTCCCCGTTTGCTGTGATCCCGTCTTCGGCGCCCTTGGGAGGAGGAGGAGGAGGAGGGAGGAGGAGGGAGGAGGAAGACGACCCGCAGATCTGGGCGTTGCATGTTTTAACACCGGGCGTCTTCGCCAGGTTTCAGGCCCAACGGGACCCTCAAGGAATAATGCGGCTCGAAAGATGCCGCGGAAGGATGGAGTCTAGGGCTCTGGTCATGATTTCTCGCGATATCGCATTTGTTTCGTAATGTCGGATATCAGGGGAGGAGAAGGAGGAGGAGGAGGAGGAGGAGGAGGAGGAGAAGGATTCCTCCTCGGCTAAGATGCTGGGTACGCCCAGTCGGCTCTGCAACGAAGCCCCTGCTAATGACTTGAGCACCTGTGCGCCACCTGAAAGCCAGAGCCTAAAGTTCACGGACAGGACCACGGATGGGAGACGGCAAGACGAGATGCAGGAGGACAGTGAAAGAGAGCATCCGAGAGGTAAGTGGAGAGATGGATAGTACAGCCCTGCGCCCCTCGATCAGATGCTCAGGCGCACCAAGCGACAGCCGAGAGGCATGCGCCTGGGGCACTGGCGCGGCTGGAGCACGTGGCGCACTTGCCGGTTCAAGCCCCCCACCCCCCAATTGAGGGGGGGGGGCCGGCTCAACCCAAGATTGCCTCCAGCCTCGCAGACGAGGAACGGCGGCTTCAGATGGCCTCCAGCATGGCTGCTAGACGCACCAAGATGACCCCTAGGGACCACGGAACCTCTCAAAGATAATTACCCCCGCCTCCACCTCCTCCTCATCCTCCTCCTCCTCTTCCTCCTCCTCCTCCTTCTCCTCCTCCGTCCGTCTCACCCACCTTCGCAAGATCCGCGAGGGCATACCACGGCTCACTCCTGGACTGCATGCCGCTCCAAGCCCCTGACCACGGCAACCTGCCAGGTGGACAGCTTCTGGATGGGCCGTTGGGGACACGCCCGGAGCAGGGCGAGCTGAGACAACGGCAGCTCAATACCGGTCCCCGCACGCCCGCGGAAGTCCAAACGCACCAGCTCTCCGAGCTGCATCCAGCCGTGGCAACGAGGAGGCCCCCCGAAGGCCCACTGCCGTGGTCTCGACTCGCCCTCCTCCGGTGTGCCAAGCTCGAGCCACTTTTCTTCCCGCGGGGCACCAAGGCGCCGAGCGCCAGCTGCACGCAGGAGTGATGCCAGGCAAAAGTAGCCCTTTGTGCAGAACTTTCGGGGGCCGCGGAGAGGCCGAACCGGAGCGCGCAGGCCTGGGAAGGTAACTCCCTCGAGGAGAGATGACTGTTAGAATGTCGCGCCCCCGTGCATGTTGAGGCAGGAGAGAACCCTATGGACAACGTAGCAAAGCCAATATAATCGGATGGCGCCCGTAATATCAGCACTAATGCTAGTTAATTTCAGTGCGTTGTTAATCATGTTGCGGGAATACATTTATTCAGGCCTCGGCCTTGGATGCCATCGAAAATTCTGGACCGTGGGGTTGCAGTGAAGCAACAACATGGCTTGAGCAAGTATGTTGTAGAGCTTGGCTCACTGTGGCGCGAGCCAAAGTGGCAAGACGAAGAGAGGGAAGAGGGGGGCAGGAGGATGGAGGGGGAGGAGGGTCGAGCGAGGAGGGAGGAGCGAGGGAGGAGGGAGGAGGAACGAGGGAACGGGGGGCTCCCAGCTGTTTTCTTTGTTGCAGGGGTGCGCTGAGCCACGGTGCGCCGTCTGAAAAAAAAAAACTCGACTGTCTGAAGTTGGATCGGCCCATGAACGGACAAGGTTGTGATTGACCCAACAACATCTAAAGAAACTGTCTCGGCCAGCAGTGGCCGTCTAACCCACCGCAGAGGTGGTCGAGCTACGTGCTCGCAAAACTATCGGCCAGCCGTGGCCGTCTAACCCACCACTGATTAGGTGGTCTAGCTACGTGCTTGCAAATGTCTCGGCCAGCAGTGGCCGTCTAACCCACCGACGAGGGAGGGGGCGGCGACGCTCCCACTCAGTCGCGCACATTCGTCATCCTCCTCATCCTCCTCCTCCTCCTCCTCCTCCTCCCCCTCCTCCTCCTCCTCCTCATTCCCCCATGCGGTGGTCGAGCTACGTGCTCGCAAAAGTATCGGCCAGTCGTAGCCGTCTAACCCACTGATCAGGTGGTGCGGCTACGTGCTTGCAAATGTCTCGGCCAGCAGTGGCCGTCTAACCCACCGATGAGGGGGCGGCGACGCTCCCACTCAGTCGCGCACATTCGTCCTCCTCCTCCTCCTCCTCCTCCTCCTCCTCCTCCTCCTCCCCCTCCTCCTCCTCCTCCTCCTCCTCCTCCTCCTCCTCCTCCTCCTCCTCCTCCTCCTCCTCATTCCCCCATGCGGTGGTCTAGCTACGTGTTCGCGAATGTCTCGGCCAGCAGTAGCCGCCTAGCTATGCGTTCGCACCGTGGCTCGTTCCTGCATTTTCGAGGCTCGTCGTCGCATTTAAGGTGTCGTTGATGTGTCGGGTTTCGTTCGGGATATTCCTCGCCTCGGCCTGCGGCCTGCGGCAGGCCGCAGGCCTGCGGCAGGCCGCTGCTATCGCATCGCAGTCAGCCATCTGGGGGCCTCACTGTGCCCGCACCAATGGTCATCTCGGGCGAAAGGTCACTCTCACGTGTGGCGTTTAGCCGAGGCCGTAACTCAAGAGCCCGCCTGCCTCGCCAGAGCCTCGTACACCTCCCGCACCTCACCAGCCGGCACGGGCTCGGCGCAGGCGCCACTGCGCCGCAGCACGCACGCGGCGCACGCGTTGCCCCACATGGCGGCGTCGGCGGCGCTGCCGCCGTCCCGGCAGAGCCACCTCGAGAGGAAGCCCGCGGCGAAGGCGTCGCCCGCGCCGGTGGCATCCACAAAGTCCCCAGCCTGGGGAAGGGAAAGCGGCACGAGCACACATTCTCGGAGTAAAACAGGGCTAGGATCGGGATAAATCGCTCCAGAGCGTTCCGGAGCGCTCTCAGAGCGTTCCGGAACGCTCTGGAGCGGCCGCGGCGCCCAACACATCCTCCAAACCCGCCGATTTTCAGAGATTTCGAGCTATCCCGATCCGATTGTGTCCCGATCTTCGCGTCGTTTTACGGAGGGCCGCGTGGACTTCTTGCATCGGCGCTGGGCCCCGCCCCCCGGCGGCGCCACTGGCGCCGGCCCTGGCGCCTCCCCGAACCTGGGAGTGGGGCCCAGCGCCGACCCAAGAGGTCCGCGCGGGCCTCTGGAAGCTTGTGCGTATGCTTTATCTACTCGTTCTTCTGCTTATTCTGAATCTGTTGCGTAAAATCAATCCTAGTACCTAGTATTTCTCCTTGGGAAAATATGATTTGCATTACTAATACAATTACTACTATTATTAATATTTTCCATGTTGTTCTTCCCTTACTACTCATTATTAATATTCTTCTTGTTTGTTAATCGATGGCCTTCACCGCCTGGGTGGCCACATCTACCGGCTCGCAGGCGGACGAATGGATCCTCGTGCCGTCGCGGCCCCGCGTCTCCACGACGACGAGCCCGGGCCGCAACGCGCACGGGGGCTGCCCGAGCGCCGCGGTGATCTCCGAGAGCTCCCTCTCGTTGACGATGACGAGATCCAGGTAGGGCAGCAGCCGACGTAGGTGCTGGTCCTGCCCCAGCCACTGGTCCTGGGGGAACGGCAGCAGCAGCAGCAGCAACAACAATCATTTTAAGACTGTTCGCTCTTATCTCCTCGCGTGCCACTCAACACGTATATCCCGAAGCCTCGGTACCCGCCCTCTTCGTCTTCAATCGTACCCCCTCTTGGGGGTATGTCTTCCCTACCTGCCGCATGTGGTTGGCGCAGCCCCTAGAACAAGGGAAGGAGGGGAGGAGTGAAGAGACAGGGGGGGAGGGAGAAGGATGGAGCACGAGAGAAATTTGCAGGAGGGAGGATTCGGAACAGCAGCACAAGCGGCAGAACCAGCCTGCCGTGTCGGGCGGGCGAACTTCAACGGGCAGGTCGGGTGGGCGGGCCCAGACGACCAGGCAAAGCGGGCGGGTCGCTAAAGCGTCAACCCATCATGAAGGAAGCTTCGAGCGATAACGCGATTCCCCCGTAAATCGTTTGTCAATCCAGAGCAAGAACGTGATTTGTGAGTCTCGGGGGCACGGCGCCGCAATACACTGTGGGGAAATACCACGCGAGAGCGCGATTCTTCGATAAATCATGAGAGTGTCCCGCGCGAAAGCGCGAATGTGAAATAGACTGTGGGGGGGTATCAGGCGGGAGCCGCTGTTGTTGTAAACCAGGGCCCTGGGGCGCAGTTTGGTGACCACAGACTTCACTTCCCTGAACAATTAAAACAAATGCGAGCCCTGGGAGGCACACTTTCATTGAAAAATAACATGGTCTCCAGGAGGGGATCAACAACAATTATTGTTTAGAGATGAGCACACAACAACAGAGACGACAACGACAACGAGAACGACAACGACAATCGGCCACTGACTGAAGTGCGAAAAGAAGTCTCGAGCGAGAGCGACGTTCCTGAGTTCGGGGGCCTCTTTGGCCAGGGGTTCTCGAAATATCTATGGAGAAATATCGAACAGGAGCCCTTGTCGCCGTGTCCGGGCCTCCACCAACTTGCCTGAATTACGGGAATGTCTCGAGCGAGAGCGCCATTCCTGAGTTCGAGAGCTTTCTTGGCCAGGGCTCTACTACTACAAAACAACCGCAAACAAACAAGCAGCAGCAACAACAATAATAACAACCATTATAACAGCAAGAATGTTAGGACTGGTCGCTCTTTTCTGCTCGCGGGCCACTCAACACGTATATCCCGAACCCTCGATACCCGCATTCTTCGTCTTCGATCGTACCCCGTGGGGGGAATATACCTTTCTTACCTGCGACGTGTATGTCGTGCAGCCCCGACGACAGGGGAAGAGGGCGAAGAGAGGACGGATGGAAGGAAGAGCCAAGGGGGAGGGAGGAGGATGGAGCACGAGAGAGAGATTAGCAAGAGGGGGGCTGCGAGCAGAAAACACATGGCGAAACCGAACGGGCAGATCGGGCGGGTAGACCCTAACAGGCGGGTCGGGAAGGCGGGGCCCGGCGGCCAGATCGAGCAAGCGGGTTGCTGAAGCGTGCGTCCTGCACGAATCGCAAGGAAGTCTCGAGCGATAGCGCAATTCCCAAGTAAATCGTGAGACAAGCTACAACAAGAGCGTGATTCCTCAATGCCGAGGGCGCGGCGTCTGAATAATTTGCGAGGAAGGCCCACGCGAGAGCGCGATTCATGCATACATTGTATGGAAGTCCCGCGCGGGAGCGCGATTTGGGAATACATTGTGGAAAAGTACCAAACGGGAGCTGGTGTTGTTGTAACCCCGGGGCCTGGGGCACAATTTGGTGGCACCTCACGCGCTCTTGTGAAAAAACCAGGTGCGAACCCCGGGAGAAGAACTTCACTCGGAAAAATCAACGGTTTCCGGGCAGGGGGGAATCAACGCCATCGTCGTCTTCGATCGTACCCCCTTTGGGGTATCTTCCTTATCAGCAACTTGTATCCACTGCAGCCCCGAAGGCAGGGGAAGAGAAGACGGATGGAAGGAAGGGACAGGGGGAGGGAGGAGGATGGAGCACGAGAGAAAGGAGCAGGAGGGAGGCGAGGAGCAGAACGCACGAGGCAGAACCAGACTGGCAGATCGGGCGGGTAGACGCTAACAGGCGGGTCGGGAAGGCGGGCCCACGCGGCTAGATCGAGCAGGCGGGTTGCTGAAGCGTGCGTCCTGCATGAATCGCGAGGAAGTCTCGAACGATAGCGCAATTCCCAAATAAATCGCGAGACAATCTACAACGAGAGCGTAATTCCTGAGTGCCGATGGTGCGGCGTTTGGAAAAAGTATGCGGAAGTCCCACCCGAGAGAACGATGTCTGCATAAGTTGTGAGGAAGTCCCGCACGAGAGCGCGAGTTGGGAATACATTGTGAGGAAGTATCAGGCAGGAGCCGTTGTTGTTGTAATCCGGGGGCCAGAGACACAATTCTGAGACTAAAGACTTTCCCTGATACAAAACAGGGTGCGAGCCTTGGGAAGAGGACTTCGGTTGAAAAACAACATGTACCTCGGGAGGGGGGGGTCAACTATACTGATTATTTAACGAAGACTCAGCAGCAACACCAACAATCAGTATAAGGCTGTTCGCTCTTACTTGCCCGCGTGTCATTCAAATCGAGTTCCCCACACCCTCGGTATCCGCCTTTTTTGCCTTCGACCACACCCCCTTTGGGGGGATGATTTCTCTTTGCGGGGGGCGGCGGGCTTAGACGGGCGGGCAAACCTGAACGGGCGGACAATCCTTCGTGGGCGTACATGCGCCCGCCATTGGAATTGGTGTGGGCCCTGGAAAAAGAGGAGGGGGAGAACGAGGGAGAGTGGGAGGAAGGGAGGGGGAGGGACGAAGGAAGAGGGAAAACGCCATGAGAGAAGGAGCGAAGTGGGGGGCGGTTGACTAGAAAGACAGATAAGAGAGGTAGATAAAGAGAGAGAGAGAGAGGGGAGAGAGAGAGAGAGGGGAAAAAAAAGGAAAGAAAGAGGGAGGGAGGAGGCAGGAGAGGGGAGGGAGAAGGGAGGAGGGAGAGGAGGGAGAGGGGATAAAGCAGAGAGGCATAAGGATGAGGGAAGAGAGAAGGGAGAGAGAAGGGAGGAGAGGAGGGAGGAGGGAGGAGGGAGGAGGGAGAGGGAGGAGGAGCAGGAAGGTAAGAGCGTGAACGTTCGAGGAAGTCCTAAGCGAAAGCGCCGTTCCTGAAGGAAGTCTCTGGCGGGAGCCCACGACGGGCGGGCGATCCCCTGACGGGCGGGTCGGGCGGGTGGGACATTCAAGCGGGATGCCTAAATATGGCGAGAGCGCGATTACTAAGTAAATTGTAACGGCGTCCTTGGCGCAGCGTGTCTCCTGAGCGTCGAAAACACGATGTCTGAATAAATTGCATGAAGTCACAGGCGAGAGCACAATTCCTGAATAAAATGTGAAGGGTTCTCTGGCGGGAGCGGGGGTCTTGATTAATTTGCGAGAAAGTCATGATTCAATTACGAAAAAGTCTCAAGCGGGAGCGCCGTTCCTGAGTAAATTGTGAGGATGTCTCAGATGTGAGCGGGTGTCCTGACTAAATTGCGAGGAAGTCACAGGCGGGAGCACCGATCCTGAGTAAATTTTGAGGAAATCTCAGGAGCGGGGGTCCTGAGCAAATTTGGAGGAAGTCTCAGGCGGGAGCAGTTGTTGTTGTAATCCGGGGGGCCAGGGGCACAGTTTGAGCATCAAGACTTCCTCTGTCAAAAAACAGGGTGCGAGCGTCTAGGGGCACACTCTGATGGAGAAAAAACCGCATGCACCGGTGAGGGGGGATCAACAATACTTACTCCTCAGAAATGAGAGTGCAACAACAATAACAACAACAACAACAACAACAACAACAACAACAACAACAAC
Organism: Prorocentrum cordatum; assembly: GCA_963575745.1. Taxonomy (NCBI): domain Eukaryota; class Dinophyceae; order Prorocentrales; family Prorocentraceae; genus Prorocentrum; species Prorocentrum cordatum. Next base: position 83,488 of record CAUYUJ010020542.1, on the reverse strand, counting down.
AACAACAACAACAACAATTACTAGCACGTGGGGACACACCGTTCTCACCAGTGCCAGGGTTTTCATAGGAGGCGGGCAATACCCCCACTTTGTGGGGGGGCCGGTTCAAGCTCTACCAAATTTCCAAACGACTCTTCGCCACCACCCACACCCAGCTTCCCGCCCTATGACGTTCGGACACTTCACTTCGTGGCATGCGGACGACCGTGGCTACTATTCAGGGCCCCGCGGCCGACGACGACGGCGTGCGCGCGCGAAGAAAAAACGAATGTGTCCCGCATGGTATTATTTGACAGGGATGATGGCCCTGGCAGGTGCGCAACCGTTGTTGCAGAAGTTCGAAAAAGTTGCTCGCAAAAGCCCGTTTGACAGAAATGTTTAAAAAGTGTTGGGTTTCCTACGAATCCGCAAGAGCGCGCGGGATGAAATTTTGACAATTTTTTTTTGAAAAACCATTGGTTTTTTGATGTTTTTATGTTAAAATCGCTACGAAAACTAAGGTTTTGGAAGGATTTCGTCTTGCGCGCGCGAATGTCCACTTTACCTTATTTTTTGCAAGGGATTCTTGAAGTTTGGTTATGTTAGAACAAGAAATGTCCACTTTAGCTTATTTTTTGCAAGGGAAAACCGATCGTAACAACACAACCGGATCCGGACCAACCCGTTTTGCCTGAGACTTCCTCACGAAAATGATGAAAATGAGGCTGCGGCCTAGGCGCGGCGGGGGGGTCGCGCACCAGGGGCCCCAACAATAATTATTCTTTAGAAGTAATAATGTTCAACAACAACAACAACAACAACAACAACAACAACAACAACAGCAGCAACAACAACAACAACAACAACAACAACAACAACAACAACAACAACAATGACAACAACAACGACGACAACGACAACGACAACCACAACGACAACGACGACGGCACCGCTACAGCCGGGCTGCTGAAATAAGGAACGCCAAATTAAGAAGCGAAGCCCCTTCTTGGTACCAAGAGCGCCTGGGTACACGAGGAGAGCTAGAGGAGCAACAGAAGAAGGACCTGAGGAGCAGCGAGCCCCTGCTGAACCCCAAGCTGGCTCCACGGACCTCTCCCTGGGTGCGTTCTGTCCACGGTTTCGAAGAACACCCGGGCGACGAGGGCTTTCCAGGACGCAGCGGTATGGGTGCCTTTTTCCTCCTGCGAGGTCCGTTGGGGCCGAGTTCGTCCCGAGGGACACGGTCGCGCCCCGCTCCCTGCAGCCCCGCACGAGCTCCGTGAGCGCCTCCGTGTGGAGGCCGCATGCACCCAGGTAGCCGCCGATGTGCAGGTGGCTGCACTGCAGCACTGCGGCGACGTCCATGTGTTCGAGGGCCACGGCGCTCACCTCAGGAGATTGAGATTCGGCCTCTTGCCCTCCCCCTTCCCCTCCCCCTTTCCTCGATACTCCTCCTCCTCCTCCTCCTCCTCCTCCTCGTCTTCCTTCTCGTCATCCTCCTCATCCTCATCATCCTCATCCTCATCATCCTCATCATCATCCTCATCCTCCTCCTCCTCCTCATCCTCATCATCATCATCATCATCAGCAGCAGCAGCATCAGCATCATCACCATCAACATCAGCATCACCAGCAGCATCAACAGCACCATCATCAGCAGCATCATCATCAGAAGCAGCACCATCACCATCATCATCAACATCAGCATCATCGGCAGTATCAGCATCAGTAGCAACACCATCGTCAGATCATCATCGTACCATTGTCATAACCATCATCACCATCGTCAACAACATCACCAGCATTATCGTCATCAACATCACCATCATCATCCGCAGCAGCAGCATCAGCATCATCAGCAGAATCAGCATCATCATCAGCATTATTATCCTAATCCTCATCCTCATCCTCATCCTCTTCTTCCTCCTCATCATCCTCCTCCTCGTCCTCCTCATCCTCCTCGTCGTCCTCCTCCTCTTCCTCCTCCTTCTCCTTGTGGAATGAAGCAGGTGGTGCGTGATCGCCTCTACGTGCAGGCTCACGCTCTAGTCATTCCTGCGGCTGTCGCTGGTGCCGAAGCCCTTCGTACTGTGGCCATCGGCAAGTGGCTTCGGCTTGCTGAAAGGGACAGTCCTCTCCCGGCCTGGTTCGAGGATCTCCTCGAGAGCAAGCTGGCCATGCGTAGGTGAAGCGACGCAGCAGCGAAGGCTGAGTTGTGGCGTGGCGTCTGCAAGTCTGCCCTTTCGGGCTCAGGCAGGATCGCGCACAAGCTGATCAAGCCCAAGATTGTTGAACCTCTGCCTGTGACCCTACCTGGTGATGTCGATCAGTTGCGCAGGTGGGCCCGTTGGCTGTCGAAGGCGTCCTGCAGGAGTGGATACCGCTTTGGATGAAGGAGCCGAGGATAGACGGGCTGCCCGCTTCTGAATGGCATGCGCAGGTGACTCTTGAGCCCATCAGTGTGCAGAAAGTTCGCTCGGCCATCCTCTTTTCCGGCAGGCGGAACGGCTTGGGTTGGGGCAACTTTCATCCTCGGCTGATTGGCGATCTATTGGACGCCTTGGTCTCTCGTTTCGAAGCCATTTTGAATCACTTCGAGCAGTCAGCTGCCGTCCCTGATCTTTGGACGACCATGCTTGTCCTTATTCATGACCCTCCTCCTGATGTTGGACGTCGGCCTGTAGGCCTGCTGAGCCTCTGGCCCCGCGTGTGAACCAGGATCCGGCAGCGTCAGGTTCGCGCATGGGGGGTCAGTGTGGATGCCAGCTTCTTTGGGGGCATGTCTGGTGACACGGCGGCCGACCGAGCGGCGTACATCCACACCCTTTTCGTGGTGCATGCGAAGCGCCATGGGCTCGTCAGTGGCACGCTCTATTACGATGTTGGCAAGTTTTATGAGAACATATCTCGTTGTGCGGTGCGCTCGGCTGGCAAGCACTTCAGTTTCGACGAGCAGCTGCTGCGGTGCCTGTGTGCCGTCGACCGTGGACCGAGGAGGGCACCCTGGCTCGGTACGGCGTCGCGCATGGTGATGCCCAACGGCACCGTGATTGCTGGCTGCAGTTGCGCGACGGGCGCGGTGAAGCACGTGACTCCGTGCGTGTTGCGTACCATTTCAGTTGAGACACGTGTTTGGCGGCCGCTGAACCTGGTGGACGACCTTCATGCGCATGCAGTGGGATCTCCACGCACTGTGGCTTGGCAACTGGTCAAGGCAGCTACGAACAGTTCGTCTCACATGGAGGAGTTGGATCTCCCGCTCAGCTTGGCGAAGACCTGCGTCCTCTGCTCGTGCCCCGAGCTGCTCGAGGCCCTGCTGGAGGACCCCGACTGGCCCTTCGATGAGCCCTTCCCTGCCAGCAGCCACCACGATTTGGATGGCGATGCTTCTGACGGCAAGGCCCGCCGCGTGCCCGTGCAAAACAAGCGCCTCCCGGCATCGTCGGCCGCAGCGACTCGGCTCTCGAAGATTTGTTTCGAAGATTGGGAGGGGGAGGGAGGCGTTGCGGGTGCACAGGGCGGGACCAGTCGCTAAGGCCCCGCAGGGAGCGCCCGTTCATGGTCTAGGGAAGACTGTCCTGAGGTCTCTGAGGGTCCTCCTCCTCCTCCTCCTCCTCCTCCTCCTCCTCCTCCTGCTCCTCCTCCTCCTGCTCCTCCTCCTCCTCCTCCTCCTCCTCCTCCTCTCCTCCTCCCTACTGCTCCTCTCCTCTCTCCTCCTCCTCCTCCTCCTCCTCCCCCCTCCCCCTCCTCCTCCTCCCTCGCTCCTCCTCCTCCTCCTCATCCTCCTCCTCCTCACTCCTCAGCCTCCTCCTCCTTCTCCTGCTCCTACTCCTCCTCCTCCTCCTCCTCCTCCTCCTCCTCTCCGCCTTTTCCCCCTGCCCTCCTCCGGCCTCCTCCTCTTCCTCCTCCTCCTCCTCCTCCTCCTCCTCCTCCTTCCTCCTCCTCCTCCCTCCTCCTTCTCCTCCGCCTCCTCCTCCTCCTGCTTCCTCCTCCTCCTCCTCCTCCTCTTCCTCCTCCTCCTCCTCCTCCTCCTCCTCCTCCTCCTCCTCCTCCTGCCGCCTCCTCCTCCTCCTCCTCCTCCTCCTCCTCCTCCGCCCCTTCCTCCTCCTCCTCCTCCTCCTCCTCCTCCTCCTCCTCCTCCTCCTCCTCCTCCTCCTCCTCCTCCTCCTCCTCCTCCTCCTCCTCCTCCTCTCTGCCAGGCCGTTTGGTCCCCTCCAGCCTGGCTCCTCCCGCGTCCTCGCCTTCATCTTCTGTGAAGCCCCTCAGCATGGCCCTCTCGTGTCGGCGAGGCGGATGCCGTCAGATCGTTTGTGTCAGTTTGGTGGCGCCGCGGTGTCACAAAGCAGGTGCTCCTCTCGGCGTTTGAAGATGCCCTCCTGTCCGCAAGCAAACCCAGGCCCTGGTGATCCGCGAAGCAGCTTGTTGCCGCTCTGGTGTTAACGCTTGAACGGCTTGGCTGGAAGTTTGATATCCCTAGCGAGGTTTTGATTGACCAGACTGGGCGCTCCTTGAGTTTGTCTGCGTGTTCCCCCTCCGTTGTTGCCCTTCGTGTGCGCGAAGCGTGCGAGGAGGTCATTGTTTCTGAAGAGCAGGTTCGGCAGCCTGATGTTGGCGCCGAGTGACGCGGCCCCGTGTCTCAAGCCTGCCCTTTCACCTGATCTCTAAGCAGGGCACCGTTTAGAGTTATCACTGCCGTCATTGTCTACGCAGCTTGATGTTCAACTAGTATTGGTGCCAGCAGCCGTTTCACGATGCCTGCCAGGATACCTCGCCAGCTCGCCTGCTCTGCCAGGCGCCCTCCGGCACGATGTCCCGTGCTCGGTTCGATTGCCCAGCTCACGATGTGTTTGACGTCGAGATGCCATGTGCTCCGACCCGCGTCGGGCGGCGGATGGGCTTCGCCTCCTCTATAGGCCGGGGCCCGGGAGCTGTTGGCCAGGCGTGTCCTCCCTGACCCCAACCTGTTGGTTGGCTCGCCCCAGCCAGCCCCAAAAGACACCGCGGTGTATCGGCACAATTTGAAGGGGCCCCAGGACACACACATAAATACACACAAATACAAAAAAAACTATATGTTCCCATATTTTCTGGGTTTTTGTCTTCCCCCCCCACTTCCCATATTTTCCCATACTTCCGGGGAATCGACGATTAATTGTGTCTGTGTTTTTTCCCCTCCTCACAGTTGGCCTTCCGAGGGACTGGTGCTGGGGGAGGGCACGCAAATGCTTTGTGATGGCTCGTGCTGCGAGCTGGGTCTTCCCAGGATTCGTTCGGCGGGATGGGCGGCGGCTGTGAGGGGTGGGTGGGGGAACGTTGTTCGTGCGATCTGGGGGCGTGTGCCTCCCTGTGGTGATCTTGCCCAGGAGGCGCGTGACGGTGAAGACTGCGCGGTGGTTCCTCTCGCGCGTCATGCCGCATTTTCCCCTGGGGCCAGCTCGCATGGGGACTGCTCTGTGACCCTCGGGTGCGTTTTTCGGACCCCGTGGCCGCGGTCAATCCTGGAAACGCTCGGCCTCATGGGCGGGGAGGGATGGGCAGGGGGAGGAGGAGGGGCAGGAGGAGGAGGAGGAGAAGGGGGAGCAGGAGGAGGAGGGGGAGGAGGAGGAGGAGGAGGAGGAGGAGGTTGGAGCGTCTGGGGGGCAACGTCTTCAACCACTCTACTGCCGACGACGCCACAGACGACCCGGTTGGCCGAGGGGCAGTTCGACGGCTTGGAGGGCGGCTCGCGCCAGGCTTTGGGCGGCCTCCTGAGAGAACAGGGGCGCGTGGGCTTTACTCTCTTGGTGTGCCAACCGATAGAGATGAAAATAAAAAGCGGTGAATTTGAACGTCTCGGGGGCGGGGTGGATCAGTCCCAGAGCCAGGAGGGGGTCCAAAAACGGGGGCGCGGGGAGGTCAGCTCTTGATTGCCTACGGGCGAGCATATACATCGGGTCGCATCAACGGAAATAATGCTTTAAAGAGTCGCGAGGAGGAGGAGGAGGAGGAGGAGGATCCAGGAGCTCCCCCCCTGGCAGCATGTGTTTGATAAGCTCGACGGCGTGCGGTGGCACAGAGCGCCCGCCCACTGCACTCGTCGTGGCGGTGAGGCTGGGCGGCTCGGTCGTCTGGAATTTCCGGGCAGCAGGGCTTCCGATGAGCGTGCGAAGCGAGGCGCCTCCTCTGGGAAGAATGCCCGACATCGTGGCGTCGTCGCGGGTTGCTTCGCGTTGGTGCGGTTGCTGTGCCAGCTTTCGGCCGAGCAAGAGGCTCGGATCGGGCATGGTCAGGAGTTCGATCCTGTCAGCATCGATGGGCTGAGGCACATCTCCTTCGAAGCGACCCCTCTCTTCCCGAGGAGTTGGTTTCCCTTCCTCCCCCTCCTCCCGTGGGCGGGACAGGACGGGTGAGCTCGGGATGGGGATGGGCATGCGTGTGAAGAGGGTCGGGCCGAGTGGCCCGACCTCCATGTCTGGCCTGGTCTGGGGCATGCCATCATTGAGGCTGGATTCACAGACCTCGAGGGGAGGGCCGAAGGCTCCCTCGCCTTTTGCACCTCGTGCGGCTCGATTTGTACTGTTGGTGGTCATGGTGGCAAGACAGCTCTCGCGTCAGATTGCTTGCGCGTCCGCTCTTCGGGTCGGGAACGACAGTTGGCTTGGATTTCGCAAGGTCGCCATCCGTCGAAGAAACACCTTCGGGTTGGCCAGGCGTCAGTGTTATCGGACACCAGCCTCGCGGCTAAGATGGGTCTGGACGACCTCCCCTCTCTCGTGCCGCCTCGAGCCAGAAGTTCCCTAGCTTCTTCGTCGGGAGGGGGTGGGAGGGTATGAGCGGGCATTGGGGTCGACCTTCAGCGTGGCCTTGCACTTTTCGGGTTCAGCTCTCGGGACGAGGCCGAGTCTCTCGGGGGTCGAGCGCGTGAGCGCCGTCGGCAGATTGTACCGCCCCCCGAAGACCCTGACCCCTAACTCGCTTGGAGTTTAGCTGATGCACGTTGGAATGAGGTGATACCTTCATAGCGGGTGTCGAGCTCCTCCTCCTCCTCCTCCTCCTCCCCCTCCTCCTCCTCCCCCTCCTCCTCCTCCTCCTCCTCCTCCTCCTCCGCCTCCTCCTCCTCCTCCTCCTCCTCCTTCCCTTCCTCCCTCTGACTGGGGGCGAGCCTCCCTGCACCCCTGGCCGGCTTGGGATGCCCTGGCCACCGTCGAGTAGCACGACACGAAGGCCCGGTCCTCCGGCCCCGACAGGATCATGCACACGCTGCTGGGCCGCGGGAGCCGCTGTCGGGGGCCCCGGGAGCCCCCTCACTGCGCAGCCCAGCGCACGCCCAGATCTCAGGGCGGAGGGGGGCTCGAGGTTCTCGGACGATTCTCGGGGGGCTCGAGGCTCTCGACGATTCTCGGCGGAGGGCGGCGCTGCCGGCGGCAGCCGCGCCGCGCCGGCAGCGTTCTGAAGGGGTGCCTGGGCCGTCCGGGGGGACGGAGGCCTGAGACCCGAGGCACGAAAGGAAAACCGAAGTCTGGGCTGGACTGGAGGCCAGATCTCCGCTGATCTGTTTTCCTCCTCCTCCTCCTCCTCCTCCTCCTCCTCCTCCTCCTCCGCCTCCGCCTCCGCCTCCTCCTCCTCCTCCTCCTCCCCCTCCTCCTCCTCCTCCTCCTCCTCCTCCTCCTCCTCCTCCTCCTCCTCCTCCTCCTCCTCCTCGACCCCATCCGTGAGGGCCCCCTTGTTTCCGCGGTGCGCTCCGCGCGGCCTCCCCGCGGCTGGCTGGGGCTTCGCGCCGACAGGCGGAGCCCCCCCCGCTCAGCCACGCGCAGAGGGGGAGGCTCAAGTCGGGCATGTCCCTCGACAGGTGGGAGATTCAAAATAGAAAAAAATGTATGGGGACGATTTTTTATGATATGAAACTATGTTTGATTATGTTCGGACTGTAGCTTTCATTTGTTCTTCGAAGAGCCGCCCGTAGGAGGACATGCCCGACCTAAGGGTAGGAGGAGGGGGCTCCTCCTCCTCTTCTTCCTCCTCCTCCTCCTCCTCCTCCTCCTCCTCCTCCTCCTCCTCCTCCTCCTCCTCCTCCTCCTCCTCCTCCTCCTCCTCCTCCTCCTCGTCTTCTTCTTCTTCTTTTTCTTCCTCCTCCTCCTCCTCCTCCTCCTCCTCCTCCTCCTCCTCCTCCT
>CAUYUJ010020542.1:57614-70114 GCA_963575745.1 Prorocentrum cordatum | reverse complement strand
CTGCAGGGGCGTGCGGACCGCCAGGTTCCGAAGCTGGAGACCAACAACGTCATCTTCATTGCCGGGTGAAACAGGGTTGCCGAAGCAGCACTCTGTCGCATTGTCCTGCAAGATGTTGGGTCCGAGCAGGGCGTCGGGAACCCTCAGCAGCATTGCGGGCCCTGCTGTGGCAGTACGATTTGGCGCTGTCCTGCCGGAGGTGGGCTTCAGGGCCGGACACGCGCGCGGGCCAGCGGCGGCAGAGGCCTAGTGCGAACCCCGGGCAAACACGGCGGCCTCGGGCTAGAGGGGCGAGTAGCAGCAGCAGGCCCTTAGCTACAGGGCTCGCCTCGGGACTGGGTCCAGGTGGTGGCGGTGTAACGGAGGGGCGGGGGATGCCAGTCCAGGTCGGGCCGCTGAGCGTTTTCTGTCGACATTGATCAGGTCGACTTTGCAACCAGGCGGACTCTGGGCGCGGACGCGGCGCCCTGTGCCCTCAAGCGGGACCTCCTGGCGAAAGCGAACAGCAGCTTCTCCCCCGACACGGCGGCAACCCTCGCCACTGGCCAAGCTGTTTCTGCTGGCCTCAGGACAGAACGGCGCGCCTTGGCCCCAGCGCACCCGTGCACCCTGGCCGCGTTTGAGCGCCCGGCAGCGTCATTGAAAGAATCCTCAAGGTGCGACCCGTGGCTGATGCCCGCTGTTGCTGTGCAGCTACCGAAACACGTGCCCGCATCACTAACTATAGCCGCACGTTGGCTTTGCCATTCTCTCCTCCTCGCGCGTGCAGATTGAAAGGCGCACCTCTGATGTTCATTACAGGCCACGCTGCTTTCCGACATCAGAGGCCCGAGCGGCGCGTGCGGCCGCGCGCCTGCAACCCACGTCGACAGACATCCCCCGCCAGTCCTGCCAGACCGAACGCACCCGGCGCACCTGCAAGTCTGAACCAGCGTACCCGGCCCGCGCCCTCTCGGCATTGCAGCGTTTAAAAAAGGAAAGACAAGGCTGGAGACCCTCTGCTCGTCCTGCTCGCGATGCTTTTGCTGCTGCGCGCGGAGGCGCGTGGTGCAGAAGGCGCTGCCGACGTACCGGCCGCTGCCTGATCTTCGTTGAATCCTTCACGCGGGCCCGCTGGACGCAATGCGTCTGCTCTCGTTTTCAAACTGGCGCGGTGGAGAGCGAGCGGTCCTAGTTAGAACACACGAACATGAACAGGCAGCTTGCGGCCTGAGCGCCACCAGTGAGGGTAAGAACTTGTCTGCGTTCGTGCACGCGGCCAAAATAGCGATTGGCTGCTGCCGCTGCGGGTCTCTGACAAGTACCGACGCGTCTGCCCTGTCGGCGTGGGCCCGACCGCGTTCACAGCACGCGCCGCTTGACCCCTCCCACCCGCCCAACAACAACAACAACAACAACAACAACAACAACAACAACAACAACAACAACAACAATCATATTAAGACTGCTCGCCCTTATATGCTCGAGTGTCCAATAACGCGTGTTTCCCAAACCCTCGATACCCGCCCTCTTCGTCTTCGATCGAACCCCTTTTGGGGGGTATACCTTTCTTCCCTGCAGGCCGGGCCCCGGCAAGCGGCGGGGCGGCCGCGGACCGTCGGCCTGGCCAGCGGCAGCGCTGATCGGCGGGGCGGCCGCGGACCGTCGACCCGACCCCAATAGGGACGGACAGGGACCGACCACGACGACGACGACGACGACGACGACGACGACGACGACGAGAAACGACGGCGACGACGACGACGGCGACGACGAGCGAAAGCGAGAGCGAGAGAGAACGACAGCAGGGCCACGAAGGGCACGAAGCAGGCCACGAAGGGCGACAGCGGGGACACGAAGGGAATGCGTATGGGGCCACGAAGAGCGCGAACGAGCGGGGGCCACGAAGTGCAGATAATGCGAACCACAAAGGCAACTATGGGCCACTGAGGGTAGCAACTGGGCCACATAGGACATTGAGGGGGACACAAATGGCGACAGCGGGGCCACGAAGGGCATGAACATGGGGCCACAACGGGCGCGACTCCTGGGTGCCTGGGTGTCGGGAGCGCGGCGCTTGGGCAAATTGCAAGAAATTCCAACGCAAGGCTATTCTTCAATAAGTTGCAAGCAAATCTCCAGCGAGAGCGCGACTCCAGAGCGCCGGGAGAGCGATTCCTGAATAAAATGCGAGGAAGTCTCGGGCGGGAGCGGGGGTCCTGCCTAAATTGTAAGGAAGTCTCAAGCGGGAGCCGTTGTTGTTGTAACCCGGGGGGCAGGGGCTCAGTTTGAGCATCAAGACTTTCCCTGTTAAAAAACAGGGTGCGAACGTCGAGGGGCACACTTTGATTAAGAAAAAAATATGCACCGGTGGGGGGGATCAACAACAAATATTCCTCAGAAATGAAAATTCAACAACAACAACAACAACAACAACAACAACAACAACAACAACAACAACAACAACAACAACAACAACAATAACAATAACAACAACAACAAAACAGCAGCAGCAGCAGCAGCAGCAGCAGCAGCAGCAGCAACAACAACAACAACAACAACAACAACAACAACAACAACAACAACAACAACAACAACAACAACAACAACAACAACAATCATTTTACCCGAACGCTCAGTGTTCTCCCCAGTGCCAGGGTTTTCATGCGACGCCAGCCAATACCCCCACTTCGTGGGGGGGCAATGCAAGCTCTACCAAACATCCACACGACTCTCGGGAACCACCCACACCCAGCTTCCCGCCCTATGACGTCAGGACACTTCACTTCGTGGCGCGCGGACGATCGTGGATACTACACTGGCGTGGAGTACACACCCGCAGAGGTTGATCACTTGTTTGGGCCCCGCATGTGCCCCGCATGGTGCATTTGTTGCGTATGACATACATAGTACAGAGAGACAGAGAGAGAGAGAGAGAGAGAGAGAGAGAGCAAGACAGAGAGCCAGTGGGGGCCTCTTGGGGGCTTATTGGATCCTCCCGGAGGACTCTTGGAGCCGCTTGGACGCCTCCTGGGGCCATCTTGGGGGCCTCTTGGAGCCAACTTGGAGCCTCTTTGGAACCTCTTGGGGGCCTCTTGGAGTCCTCTTGGGGCCTCTTGGGACCATCTTGGGCGCCTCTTGCGGCCTCATGGGCGCCTCTTGGGGCCATCTTGAGCGCCTCTTGGGGCCATCTTGGGTTTTAAAGATTCATGAAGAGCCCGCGGGTGGATTTTGATATTTTTCGGATGAGAAAGTCTTGCGTTTGCATATGTTTTCGGAACATCGCATCTTGAAATTATTGAAATCACATTATGTTTGGCAGGATTTCGACATGCGCGCGCGGCGGCCGCGCGCATGTGCACTTCGTCTCATTTTTTGCAAGGGATGGTGGCCCTCGCAGGCGCGCAACCGTCGTTGGAGAAGTTCAAAGCACCTGAAGAAGTAGCACGCAAAGACCCTTTTGACAGAAATGTTTAAAAAGTGGTGTGTTTCCTATGAATCCGCAAGAGCGCGCGGAAGGACATTTTGACAATTTTTTCTTAAAAAACCATTGGGTTTTTGATGTTTTTATGTTAAAATCGTTACGAAACCTAAGGTTTTGGAAGGATTTCGTCTTGCGAGCGCGAATGTCCACTTTACCTTATTTTTTGCAAGGGATTCTTGAAATTTGATCAACTAAGAACAAGAATTTTCATTTTCTAATGTTTTTTGCAAGGGAAAACGAGCGTCAACAAAAAACCGGATCCGGTATCCATCTTTTCTGAAGCTTTCGCGAAAATGATGAAAATGTAGCTGCGGCCTAGGCGCGGCGCAGGGTCGTGCACCAGGGGTCCCAACAATAATAATTCTTTAGAAGTAATAATATTCAACAACAACAACAACAACAACAACAACAACAACAACAACAACAACAACGACGACGACGACGACGACGACGACGACGACGACAACAACAACAACAACGACGACAACGACAACAACGACAACAACAACAACAAAACAACAACAGTCATTTTAAGACCGTTCGCCCTTATATGCTCGAGTGTCCAATAACGCGTGTTTCCCAAACCCTCGATACCCGCCTTCTTCTTCGATCGAACCCTTTTTGGGGGGGTATGCCTTTCTTCCCTGCAGGCCGGGCCCCAGCAAGCGGCGGCGCGGCCGCGGACCGTCGGCCGGGCCAGCGGCAGCGCTGATCGGCGGGGCGGCCGCGGACCGTCGACCCGACCCCAAAAGGGACGGACAGGGGACCGACCACGACGACGACGACGACGACGACGACGACGACGACGGCGACGACGGCGACGACGAGCGACAGCGAGAGCGAGAGGGAACGACAGCAGGGCCACGAAAGGCACGAAGTAGGCCACGAAGGGCGACAGCGGGGACACGAAGTGAATGCGTATGGGGCCACGAAGAGTGCGAACGAGCGGGGGCCACGACGTGCAGATAATGCGGGGCCGCAGAAGGCAACTATGGGGCCACTGAGGGTAGCAACTGGGCCACGCAGGACAGTGAGGGGGACACAAATGGCGACAGCCGGGCAATGAAGGGCATGCACATGGGGCCACAACGGGCGCGATTCCTGGGTGCCTGGGTGTCGGGAGCGCGGCGCTTGGGCAAATTGCAAGAAATTCCAACGCAAGGCTATTCTTCAATAAGTTGCAAGCAAGTCTCCAGCGAGAGCGCGACTCCAGAGCACCGAAAGAGCGATTCCTGAATAAATTGTAAGGAAGTCCCAAGCGAGAGCGCGATTCCTGAATAAAATGCGAGGAAGTCTCGGGCGGGAGCGGGGGTCCTGCCCAAATTGTAAGGAAGTCTCAAGCGGGAGCCGTTGTTGTTGCAACCCGGGGGCCATGGGCGCAGTTTGAGCCTCAAGACTTCCCTTGTCAAAAAACAGGGTGCGAGCGTCGAGGGGCACACTTTGATTGAGTAAAAAGAATATGCACCAGCGGGGGGGATCAACAACAAATATTTTTCATAAATGAGGTTCCAACAACAACAACAACAACAACAACAACAACAACAACAACCATTTTAAGGCTGTACGCTCTTACTTGCCCGCGAGTCATTCAACACGTATACCCTACACCCTCGATACCCGCCCTCTTCGTCTTCGATCACACCCCTTTCGGGGGGATTATTTCTCTTTGCTGGGGCCGGCGGGCTTAGACGTACGGGCAAACCGGAACGGGCGGACAATCCTTCGGGGGCGTACATCTCTCTGCCCGCCATTGGAATTGGCGCGGGCCCTGCAAGAGGAGGAGGGGAAGAACGAGGGAGAGTGGGAGGAAGGGGAGGGGGAAGGACGAAGGAAGAGGGAAGATACCACGTTGTGAAGGCGTCCTTGGCGCGCGCGTGGTTCCTGAGCGCCGAAACGCAATTCCAGAATAATTTGTGAGGACGTCGCACGCGAGAGCGCAGTCCTGAGTACATTGTGAGGAAATCTCAGGCGGAAGCGGGGGCCCTGACTAAGTTGCGAGGAAGTCTCAAGCGGGAGCGCCGTTCCTGAGCAAATTGCACGGAAGTCTCAGGCGGGAGCGGGGGTCCTCACTAAATTGCGAGGAAGTCTCAGGCGGGAGCGCCGTTCCTGAGTCAATTGCGCGGAAATGTCAGGCAGGAGCGGGGGTCCTGAGTAAAATTCGAAGAAGTCTCACGCGGGAGCGCCGTTCCCACGTAAATTGCACGGAAGTCTCAGGCGGGAGCGGGGGTCTTGATTACATTGCGAGGAAGTCTCAAACGGGAGCGCCTTTCCTGAGTAAATTGCGCGGAAGTCTCAGGCGGGAGCGGGGGTCCTGAGTAAAAATCGAGGAAGTCTCAGGCGGGAGCCGTTGTTGTTGTAGCCCGGGGGGCAGGGGCACAGTTTGAGCAGGAAGACTTTCCTTGAGAAAAAACAAGGTGCGAGCCCCGGGGGTGGCACTTCAATCGAAAAAAATCAATGTGCACCGGTGGGGGGGGATCAACAATAATTATTCTTCAAGAATGAGAGTTCAACAACAGCAACAGCAACAGCAACAGCAACAACAACAACAACAACAACAACAACAACAACAACAACAATCATTTTAAGACCGTTCGCCCTTATATGCTCGAGTGTCCAATAACGCGAATTTCCCAAACCCTCGATACCCGCCCTCTTCTTCGATCGAACCCCTTTTGGGGGGGGTACCTTTCTTCCCTGCAGGCCGGGCCCCGGCAAGCGGCGGGGCGGCCGCGGACCGTCGGCCAGGCCAGCGACAGCGCTGATCGGCGGGGCGGCCGCGGACCGTCGACCCGACCCCAAGAGGGACGGGCAGGGGACCGACCACGACGACGACGACGACGACGACGACGACGACGACGACGACGTCGAAGACGATGGCGACGACAGCGACGACGAGCGAAAGCGAGAGCGAGAGAGAACGACAGCAGGGCCACGAAAGGCACGAAGTAGGCCACGAAGGGCGACAGCGGGGACACGAAGGGCTTGCGCATGGGGCCGCGAAGAGCGCGAACGAGCGGGGGCCACGAAGTGCAGATAATGCGGGGCCACAGAAGGCAACTATGGGGCCACTGAGGGCACTCCAGATTTCGTAATAAAAGGGAGGAGGTCTGGACCCTCCAAGACAAGCCATTTCAGACCTCCCCCGTGGGAGAACCCTCTCAAACATCGTCCTCAGACCCCCCAGGCCCTCCAAGATGGCCTGGAAGAGACCCCCCCCGAAATGAGACCCCCCTCCCTTTATTACGAAATCTGGAGTGGCAACTGGGCCACGCAGGACAGTGAGGGGGACACAAATGGCGACAGCGGGGTTACGAAGGGCATGCACATGGGGCCACAACGAGCGCGACTCCTGGGTGCCTGGGTGTCAGGAGCGCGGCGCTTGAGCAAATTGCACCCAAAAAAGTCCAACGCAAGGGCGATTTGTTTCAGTAAATTGCAAGCCGGTCTCCAGCGAGAGCGCGACTCCAGAGCGCCGGGAGAGCGATTCCTGAATAAATTGTAAGGTCCCAAGCGAGAGCGTGATTCCTGAATAAAATGCGAGGAAGTCTCGGGCGGGAACGGGGGTCCTGCCCAAATTGTAAGGAAGTCTCAAGCGGGAGCCGTTGTTGTTGCAACCCGGGGGCCATGGGCGCAGTTTGAGCCTCAAGACTTCCCCTGACAAAAAACAGGGTGCGAGCGTCGAGGGGCACACTTTGATTGAGAAAAAACAGTATGCACCAGTGGGGGGGAACAATAATAGTTATTCTTCAAATTGAGAGTTCAACAACAACAACAACAACAACAACAACAACAACAACAACAACAACAACAACAACAATCATCATCATTCCAAGACTGTTCGCTCCTACCGGCCCGCGTGTCATTCATCATGCATATCCCAAACCCTGGATACCCGCCCTCTTCGTCTTCGATTTTATCCCCTTTTGGCGGGTTATATTCCTTCCTGGCCACGTGTAATTGGAGAAGCCCCTAAACAGGGAAACGATTTCTGGATTAATTGCGAAAAAATCATACGCGAGAGCGCAATTCCTGAAAAGGGGATGTCTGGCGAGAGCGGGGGACTAGACTAAAGCGCAAGGAAATCTTAAGTGGGAGCGCCGCTCTTGAGTAAATTGTGAAGAAGCCTCAGACGGGAGGGGGGTCCTGACTAAATTGCGAGGAAGTCACAGGCAGGAGCGCCGATCCTGAGTAAATTGAAAGGAAATCTCAGGCGGGAGCGGGGCTCCTGAGTAAAGTTGGAGGAAGTATCAGGCGGGAGCCGTTGTTGTGTAGTCCGGGGGAACGACAATGCAGTTTGATCCGGACTAAATTGTGAAGAAGTCTCAAGCGGGAGCGCCGCTCCTGAGTATATTGGGAGGAAGTTTCAGACGGGAGGGTGGGGGTCCTGAGTACATTTGGAGGAAGTCTCAGGCGGGAGCCGTTGTTGTTGTAGTCCAGGGGGCCAGGGGCACACTTTGACCATCAAGACTTCCCTGTCGAAAAACAGGGTGCGAGCGTCGAGGGGCACACTTTGACTTAGAAAAAACCATATGCACCGGTGAGGGGGGATCAACAATAACTATTCTTCAGAAATGAGAATTCAACAACAACAAAAAAGTGCGCAATGCGTCCTCGATTGGCCCCCCACTCCACGCCAGGCTACAGGGCGAGCACCCCTGGCCCGCCACGCTGGCCTCAGCGCAACGAGCGCCCGCGGCAGCGGGGCTCAGTGCGCCATGGAATTCCTCAACCCAGTCAGGCGCAGACTGCAGAATCAGCTGCGCGGGAGCCCCGCCAGTGATTGCCACATGTTGGGGGGGGGGGGGGGGAATTGCTGGCGGCCAACTGCCGCAGCCTTGGTATCACGCCGCTCCTCGCCACGAGAGCAAGGCTCCCGCCAGCAGTGTGGCAGCGACGCTTCCGCACGGGCGGCGCCTTGCTGCCCCACGCCTCCCTGGCGCCGACCACGGGGCCCAAGAGGTCAAGGAAGTGCCCCCAGGACAATCAGCAGTCCCCGCGACCCAGCCACTCCCCCCAGATGGTTCAAAAACACACGCTGGAGACAACAGCAAAAAACAGCGCCCCCGTCGTTACCAAACTCGGCGTGGGGCGTGCACGGCAAGGGTGGCGCAGCGAAGAGAAGCGACGCGGCAGAGCGCCCGCAGGTCGCACGGCTGTCGTGCCGCCATGATGCACGGCAAGCTCTGAGACCTCGGCGTCAGACTTGAGGACCTCGGCATCAGACCTGCTGGCGCGATCACAGATCGCCGCCATGCTTCATGAGCCAATGCAGTTTCCCGTCTGGCACAAAGGAAATCACACGCAGCCGAAATGCCGATCCGGGGGCTGGCGCGATCACAGATCGCCGCCATGCTTCATGAGCCAATGCAGTTTCCCGTCTGGCCCAAAAGGAATTACACGCAGCCGAAATGCCAATCTGGGGGCTGGCGCGATCACAGATCGCCGCCATGCTTCATGAGTCGATGCAGTTTCCCGTCTGGTCCAAAGGAAATTACACGCAGCCGAAATGCCAAATTGGCTGGGGGTGGGGCAGCAAGCAGGGGGGGAGCGTTTTCTCTCTTGTAAAATAGCGGGCAAGGGTGTGATTTGCCGCGGATTCGGGGGTATATCTTGTGACGCACGCTACAAAGAATAGCTGTACTCTCCTCTCTCCCCTGACTCTGTCCGGGGAGTGTCCCGTCCTCTCCGCGTATCGCTTTTGACACACAAGATTTCATGAAGTGTTTCTTTTCCTATGTGCTTTTTCAAATGGTGCTCCCGCTGCAGCGCCGCCCTCATTTCCGCGCTTCGGCCATTCAAAATCATGCTCCCGCTGCAGCGCTGGCCTCGTTCCCACGTTTCCAGACGGCACTTGGCACTCGAAAGCTCCCACATCGGGCAGGCACGGTTGCGGAGGACATGGAGCCGACATTCCAGGCCTGTCCTCTCGTAGACGGGCCACTTACTCTCCAAATCATCCGGTGCCATACCACGGCATGCAATTCGATGCTGTGTTGTGCACCGCTGTGATGCCATGCTTTGTGTTGCTATGCTTTGTGATGCAATGTTTCACTACGCAATGCCACGCCATGCTATGACATGTTATGCTCTGCCGTGATCATCTACGCCATGCTCTTCCATCCATCGCGATCCCACTTGGGATCCTTGTCCTGCTCGACATCCGACTGTGCAAACAGATAGGAGATCTACGCCATGGAAAGGGATGGGAGGGAGGGGTACGACGTCAGATGTGACGATAGCGCTCCTAGCTCGCCCTCAACCCCCTCCACCTCTCCCTCTCCTCCCCGTCCTCCCTCCCCGTTCCTCCCCCTGCCTCCCTCTGCCCCACTTTTCGCCCACCATTCCCCGTCGGCCAGATACATCCCCCTCGTCTGCTTCCCTCCCCTGTCCCTCTCTCCCTCGAGGACCTGCCGTCGTTCACTCTCTGCCTCTCCCTCTGGTCGTCCCTCCGCCCACGCAGACAGAAGGCAGGCTTTGCGGGACCGACGAAGGCAAAACTGTACGCGTGCCCGCGTGACGCCCACGTTCCGCGATGCGCCCGAGCAGGAGAGGGCGCATTCCTACCTCGCCGGCCGCCCAGCCCTCATCGCTTCCTCGACCTCCCTGTCGCACTCCTCCTGCTCCTCCTCGCCGCTCTCCTCACACTCCTCACCATAATCATCGCCATCGTCATCATCAGCAGCAGCAACAGCAGCAGCAGCATCAGCAGCAGCAGCATCAGCATCCGCGTCATCACCATGCGCATCATCACCATCACCATCATCATTGCCATCGTCATCACCAGCAGCACTAATAAAAACAGCACCAACAACAGCAACAATAATATGTTTGAGACTGTTCGCATGTATCTACTCGCGTGCCACTCAACACGTACATCCCGAACCATCGATGCCTGCCCGCTTTGCCTTCGATCGTACCCCCTTG
Organism: Prorocentrum cordatum; assembly: GCA_963575745.1. Classification (NCBI taxonomy): domain Eukaryota; class Dinophyceae; order Prorocentrales; family Prorocentraceae; genus Prorocentrum; species Prorocentrum cordatum. The sequence continues at coordinate 59,727 of CAUYUJ010020542.1, read as the reverse complement.
GGGGGATATCTTCCTTAAACTGAGGAAGAAAAGACGGATGGAAGATGGAGGGAACAGGATGAAACACGAGACAGATTAGCAGAGGGGCTAGAAGCAGAAAATACGTGGCACAATCAGACGGGCTTATCGGGAGGGTAGACCCTAATGGAAGGATCGGTTGCTGAAGCGTGAGTCCTGATGAATCGCGAGGACGTCTCAAGCGATAGCGCGATTTCTAAGTACATCGTGAGAAAATCCAGGTCGAGAGCAAAATTCCTGAGCGTCGAGGGCGCGGCGTCTGCGAGCGCGATTCCTGCATAAAGTATGAGGAAGTCACGCGCGAGAGCGCGATGTTGAACTGAGGTGTCACGCGTGATGGTGACAATTAATCTCTGCTCCCACAAATCTGTGTCGGATGCATGCCTTGTCCAAGTCTCCACCCAAAGCCTCGATTGAAAACGGGATGGTAGATCTCTCGAAGAGTTCGCTCAACGTGAACAATACTGTCCAAAAAAGCTATCTCGAAGACGGCTTCCGCTGCCACGAAAACGGGTCTTGGATTAAAGCGGTCAGGCCGACTCTTTGTATACGAGCCCCAAACCTAACGATTCCAAATCCGTTTCCATTACGTGCGGCTCGATGTCGCCTCCCGTTTTCAACGTCTTGTTTTTGTCATGACGTCTGTCTCCGCTACGATTGGAACGATCAACGAGACCTGATTGTCAACCATGTCGCGCGCCAGGGAGAACAAACCGTGGGGCGACGCTCTAAGGCTCAAAAATTGCCAAAACGTCAACGCGGCTCACAAAATCGAGCGCCGTCAAAACATCTTGCGCAGCCGCAGATAAACTGCAACCTGCCCAGGTCTTCGAATATTTCAGCGTTTCGAACAGCACTGCAAACGCATCGTCGACCGAGGTCTGCTTCTTGTACCCGAAGCTGTGGACGCGCCGCGTCTTCCTCAAGAGAGGCTTGAGGGCGTTGTAGAAAGATACCGACTAAACCTTGAAAAGATGATCAATGAGTCCTAACCACCGGTATTGTCCAAAACTGCTCGGGCTTTTCACTTTGGGAGTGCCCTGGAGGACAAAGTTTTTCCATGTCTCGACGTCAGTAGTGGTTTCCCACATAATGTCCTTCCAATATTTCAAAACAATGCGGCGCGCACGTCTCAGACTTCCCAAGCCCAACATCCGCATCCTGGGAAAGCCGGGATAGCAGCTCAGAGAAATCTGCGAACAATGGTTTGCCCCGGAAAAAAGAACGCCCAAAGCGTCATTTCATGCTTGCCATCGCAACCGCCAACATGCTCCCAAAGGATCAGCCGCCTGTTTCGCCTTTGTGGAATTACAGCTCGGTGAAAAAGGTCAATCCCCGCGGTCAGACGACGCCCCGCCGTTCCCCTCCAAACTGAGCGGGGCTGGCGCGTCATGAGAACGAGAGCCTGTCGCCAATACTCTGAGGTGTCTGGCTGGCGTTACCGCTGATTGAATTGATGACAAGCTGGGTAGTACGGTCGCCAATCTGGTCGCCGCATCGTTTCCGAAGTACCTCCTCAACCAAGATAGCGCCAGACTCAAACATTCGAAACACCGCCGACTCGCATCGCAAGCTTCCGGAAACAATCGACGACTTGACGGCACCGGTGCAACCTTGGATATTCCCACAAAATTGGTAGCATTCTGCCAATAGCGATAACTTGCTCATGTCCATCTCGCGCTGCAGCTGAACAAAAACAGACCGCTGCCGTCGTTGCGAATAAGCCCCCACTGAAATGTCCAAATAAACATTGTGACAGCTGGGAGATGGCCTAATTCCCAACACTTCCCAAATGGAGGGAACATAAGCACAGTCAATTGGCGATGTTGATATGCTGCTCCTCTTCCGTCCCACTCTGGTCCAAAGGGTGGCTTTGTCCCCAAGGCAGGAACGTGTTGCTGAGCCAGAGGTCGTCCGCAAGCACGAACCGTGTATATATATATATATATATATTTACACACACATACAGATTGAAAGAAGAAACTTGCGTGCATTGCATACTACGGGCGTGGGAGGGCAGAGCTCTAGCCAGATGCTGTCCAACAAGCCCGTCTCTGGAAGAATTCAAAGACACATCAGCGTCAACCCCGAGAAT
>CAUYUJ010020542.1:42614-52614 GCA_963575745.1 Prorocentrum cordatum | reverse complement strand
ACGAGAACGTGTTGCACGCGTCGGGGTCCGTGAACACGATTGATAGATCTCCTCATTGACAAGATCCCCCCTCTCCTCTGATTCACGGCTGGCCAAGCACCAAAAGCCATGGAACATCGTGTATCCAGGCGCATAACAAAGCGGGCACGGCAGCCCTCGCACGAGCAAAACGCCAAAATCTGTAGCAAACCATACACCGAATCGAATCGTTCTGGCGAACCGTGTATTTTTGGACCTAAAGGCGGCTGAAACAGCATCAAAACAAAAACGCTTCGCCCCAACATCACTGCAGTGGAAAGGCTGCTTCCTTTTTCGAGACTCCTCCACTTCCCCATCGCTCTATAGCTCTTCGGGAGGGAAGGGTGTGTGGGGGGACCCGAGGTCACTGACCAGCGGGAAAGGCGACGGCATGGACCACCCGATTCTGTCCACCGAAAGCACGAGACCCCCGCAGGGCAACCAAATTTTCGACGCGACCACGCAGGGCGATAGCTACCATTACGCAAGGAATGAAGCTGGGCCCAAGAAAACACATAATCGGAAGCACGGGCGCGACGCGACCACACTTCTTTCGATCAGCGAACGATCGGGGGCACAGCTCTAAGCTGGGCGGGACCCCCTTCGAGCCTGCTCAACATGGCCAGGTTCCTCCCCCCCGAAGAGGTTTCTTCGTAGACGCACACAGCAAACGCAACCTGAGTAACTCACCGCCGCTGCAGCCGTGAACATCGCAAGTAAGTCAAACCTGGCAGGGGCCCAGCCACGCAAAGTTGGATAGCCCTGCGCCCTAGCAATATTCGCTGCGCAGCGAAGCGCCCAGTGCGCCGACGGGCCCGAGCAGCATAAAATTTGGCCACAACATTGCGACCTCGGACATGCAGGACTCCACCAGTTGCATCATCGATACCGAGGTTGAATGTGGGCTCGCGGTGCTGGCCAGCCAAACTCCCCAGCCTCCGCTCCGCAGGGCGAGAGAGATGGAGACTTAGAAGAAGAGACCAGCCCAAATTTGCCCAGAGCAATCGCAGCCTGCAACATTTCCCCCACGACAGTCTCGAGCTCCAACGCGAAATTACATCTGCAATGGCAACCTGAACCTCCTTCCCCACCCCGTTGATTCCCACATCATCGAAGTAGGCATCAAAGGCAAGAGAGGGAAACATAGATAAGGAGCCAATGCCGTCGAGGGCGAAAATGCGGACGCGCGTCGCGGCGAAGCCGCAGCCAGCAACGACGCCAACTCGAGCGCACTTCGGATAGTAAACCGCACCAGCCAGAACAAAAAAGCGCGCTGACCTATACCCAGCCAGACAGACAAGCGGCCGCGACAGGTGGCGAAGACCATGCCGACCACATCTCAAAACCGACGAATCGAGAAGAATCCTTCCGCAGTGCTTGACCAAATCCCAGAAAGCCAAGTGCGGGCCGACTTGACTGGGACCGAGATGGCTCCGACCCGGCCGCCTGCCCCCAGACGGCGCCACTGGCCGACTCGCGCCGCCCGGCGCGGCCCCTTGCGCGCCTCCCTCCCTCCCCCCCCTCCCCCCTCCTCCTCCTCCTCCTCCTCCTCCCCCTCCTCCTCCTCCTCCCCCTCCTCCTCCTCCTCCTCCTCCTCCTCCTCCTCCTCCTCCTCCTCCTCCTCCTCCTCCTCCTCCTCCTCCCCCTCCTCCTCCTCCTCCTCCTTCATCCCTCGTCGTCGGGCGTGGTCGGCGCTTCCCCCAGAGCCAATGAAACGCGCGGAACGACACCAGCCGGACGGAACCCCGAGATCGGCGTAGGAAGCACAGGCACCGGTCACAGCACGGAGCTGCGGGAGCAGCGCTCCAGCGGACTCCGCGAGCCCCGGGGGGCCCGAGGGGGCCTCCAGAGCCCCGTGCGATAGAACAAGGAATGCCCCGCATGGCGAACCCGCCCAGGCCCGCGACCGACCCGCGGGGAAACGCCTCGGAGGCCCGTCGGAGAACGCAGACAGGGATCGCGGGCACGGGGACCCAACACGGCACCAGGTGGCCTGGAAGGCGCGGCCGGGGCCTCCCAGAGGCCTCTAAACCATAAGGCCCCGCCCCGCAGGAGGGCCTGGGGACCCGATGCAATACGCCCCTTGGACCGATGGGTCGCGGGAGGCTGGAGAGCCTGCGGGCCCTTGAAGAAAGCGCGAGCACGGCGACCCCCATTCTCGATGTTCCCCAGCAGCCAGGAGCCCCAGTTCTCGCGCGCTTGACCACCGCTGCGCGCTACGCAGCTGGCCAGAGCTCCAGAACTGCGCCGCCAGGATTGCTGGCACGATCAGCGCGGACAGTACGCGAGAGAGAGCTGCCCAGCCAATCCTGCCCCAGCTTGGAAGCCACTGCCCAAGGACGACAAAACTCACGCATGAGGACATCCTGAACCCGAGAGACCGGGGGTTCACCGAACTCGCAGCGGCAGGTCGGGCCACCCGAGGACAGCCGCGGTCGCCCGTTTGGCGCGGAGCCACCGCACAGCGGAGGGGAGAGAATACTTGGCACAGCCCAAGTCCTTGCCCGAGAGTAGTCTCCAAGGGGCGACGGGCCCCTTACTCCGCAATCCCCGCGCTGGCAACTCTGCCCCAAAGACTGCGGAGCCACGTGCCACGCGCTTCTCCGAAAAGAGATCAAACGATATGGGGTCGCTCCGCTCGCCATGCTCTATGCGCGCAATCATCGATATCGCTCCGAACCCGCTCGAAATCGCACTGCCCCAGGAACTGCCTGAACGGCGCGGCGGCTGGCAGCTCAGGAGGGCGCCGATGAGTCATGCAAGACATCTGCGCCGGCCCAGCGCAGAAGTCGAGCAGCACGGGAGCGCGGGGATCCGTTCCTCGATGCTAAGCCCAGCGAACTTGCTTGGCGCCCTTGGCCGCCCCCGCAGAGCAGACGAAATAATCGCACCCCCTCGGGGCATCCAATGCGACGCGCGGGAGCCCCAGCGGTGACATCCTGACCGAGAAGCTTAGAGAGACGAAGGACGAGGACTCCAGCAAAGTAGATTTCAAAATCTAGTCCCCTCCGCAGAAGGAAGGTCCCCCAGGCGTGGCCCCCAGAGCCACTGCAGCCGACAAAGTATCAAGATCCCGACCAAGGAGCCATTCCTAATCCAAAAAGTACATGGCACAAAACTGGGAAACCTCGCCCTGCGGGGCATGGATATAGCCCGAGACGGCGCGACGAGGAAAGATTGCACGCCCTCCCCCAGGCGCGCGCAGCCCCAGAGAAGCCAAATACAGAACCGCCGCACCGGCCGATGGGGCCTCCTCCTGAGCCCCTGGTGGCTGGGGCCCACAGAGACTTCCAGCCCGAACCGAGACGCGTCTGACTAGCTCGGCCAATGGGCTCTTCAGAAAATATGTCACGCTCTTGCACCAATGCAACAGATGGCGAGACCTGCAGGAACCACTCCTTGACTGAGCTCCAAGAATTGCCACTCACTGCATTCCCGACAGGAAAAACTCGGCAACAGGAGGAGGAGGAGGAGGTGGAGAAGGCGTCAGAGGTCCCCCGATAAAGGCCCTGCCTTCGGGGGGAGATCATTCGAACTTGGCTCGCGCGGCTCTCCGGCGAGCGCGGCGCCCTCACGTTGGCCAACCCCAGCAGCGATTCAACTGACCTCATCACGCCCACGCCGATGCTGCGCTTCGCCAGGATCACCCACGCCACCACCTCCAGGTTGAGCGGCCGAAAATGCGTAGGTTGTCGCAGCCGACAGTGGAGCCGCTGCACCTCCACCCTGACCTCCTATCTGGCGCCGCTCCAGCCGCTTTGGCATCGCCATCGTTACCCCGATGTCGCGGGGTCTGCAGCCGCGCCAAGTATGCTAGAGACCGCTTGGCGCCAGTCCAGATCGACATGGATGGCGCCGGAGCCCCATGTGATCTCGCAGCCGCCTGGCCCGGGGAAGGCAAGGCGCTCGCAGCCCACGCCCGTCTGCACCGCCCCGTTCCTGGACTCCGTGGATTGCAAAACAAATATGGCAGGGAGGTCAGCGCCTCTGCCCTCCACGGCCGGAGCGCACACGGCGCGCTGACTGGTCGCGCCATGGCGGTCGGTCGCCGCGACGGGGCGGGGAACCACGCAGTGCGCCACCAGTGATCCGCGGCCAACTCCTGCTACGCACAGCGGGGCCGACAACTCGGAGGGCTGCAGCCTCGCCAGCCGGGCGTTGCGGGCCGAATTCGCGGCGAAGCGCCGCTCAAAAAGGTTCGCCCAACGCTGGCATCGACTACGACGCCTAATCGGCCACCTGGTAGGTCGGCGCTCGCTCGGAAGCATGGCGACCCGTTCGTTCGGTGCGCCTGAGCCCGTGCCCGACGAGGTCGGCCACCGCGGGAACGTCGGCCGGCATGGCGGCACGCGCAAGTCCAGGCAAGCGTCGCACGGCACCGCCGCGTCGCGCCCACTGCGGACGCGATGCTGGGCGCACTGCGCAAGGTCTGGCCGAGGCGCCCAGGGGCCAGGGACCGGTCGAGGAGACTGCGATATGTCCTGCCGCGGCGGGGCCTCCCCCGGCGCGCCCGTCTGCCGCCGCGCGGGCGGGTGCCGCTGGGGCTGGGCCTGTCGGCGCAAGATCTACACCAACCAAACGGAAACCGGCTACGGGGTCGGCCGGGCCGCGGCGCGCTGGGCAGCGCGCCGCAAGGGCGCGCGTGCTCTGCATCAGCTGAAGATGGCACGCCTGGCGCAAGATGCGGCGGCACTGCAGGCGCACCACCCTTTCGCCATGCTGGAAGGCCTCGGGCAGATAGGACGCCGCCTATCATCGCCAGTGAAAAAGGCGACTGGGGGGGACTAGGCGGGCCCCGCGGCCGGCACAGGAGGAGGATCACGGTGGGTTTCTGTCCGACTTTGCACGATCTGACGCCGCTGCTCGCCCTGCTGCCGCGCGAGCTTGAGCGCCAGCTGCGCGGCGCGAAGCTCGTCGAGGTGCCGTCGCTGCGCGCGGTCGAGGGCGGCAACCACGCCGCGCTCGGATCGGCCATAGCTGGCCATCCAGGCATCGCGACCGGCGAACCGCATGGCCACTCTCCCTGACGGCTCACTGACGTCGACGGGGCAGTTCTGGTCGAACAGAACCAGCTCTTGGGGAAACTCCGGCGCTGGCGGCACATAGAGCTCGATCCCCATGGAGTGCTGATGCAAGAGGCCAAGGCTGAAGACATGCATGCCCAGCTCGGCAACTGCGCGTCGGCGGCCGGAGTCGCGCGGCGAGGTCGCTCACCTAACCTCATGCCCGTGAGAATAAACACTAGGGGATAATAAAGTTCGGGGTTCAGGGAGAGATAATAAAAGTAGCCCAGCAGACCTCAGCATAATCTCGAAGTAAGAGATGATCAAGAGGAGACCAAAAAGAGGATAATAAGAAGAGGACGAAGAAAAGAATAATCCAAAGTTCCAAATCTATCAATTTTAATTTACAAACGCTTTATGAAAATTGATGTTTTAAGTGCTCGTGTAGGGTAGCTCATGTGCTTCATTTTCCATGGATAATCAACCCCAGGGATAAAAAAGTTCAGGCGAGCGTGAGGACATATAGAAATATAAAAGAAGAAGAGGAAAGTAGAATAATAATAAGAAGAGAAAAAGAATAGAATAAGAAGAAGAGAAGAAAAACGGAAAAATGGAAAGTTCCAAAATCTATCAATTTAAATTTACAAACGCTTCATGAAAATTGATGTTTAAAGTGCTCATGTAGAGTAGCTCATGCGCCCCCCTTTCCATGGATAATCAACCCCAGAGATAAAAAGTTCAGGCGCGCGCGTTTCGTTTGAGTCTGCCTCCCAAAATTATTGGTTTCGCTTGACACATTCTGAAAAGTGCGATCGCTTCGCTTGATGTTGCTATATCAACATCGCTTGATGTTGCTATCTCAACATAGCGTTTCGAGGTGATAATGAAGTTCGGCCTCAGCGCTCGCCGCCCAATTTGAATTTTGCATAGGGCGACGATAATCAACTCTAAACACTGAAGGGGGGGGAGCCCTTTATTATCATCGGCATGCGGTTACTCGCGCCCCCGAGCTTGCCCCAGCGGGGGCGCACCACCCACTCGCGTCCACCGTCGTGGTGTTGTTCGCGGCGGCGCTGGCGACGCCGCTGGAACAGTTGGCGCCGCCGGCGCTGCTTCCCCGCCACTGCGGCGCGAGCTGGCGACACAGTCGCAGGACCCGCCGGCGGCGCAGAGTCTCGCGCGCTTCATGAGTTCTGCCATCTCCTGTCGCAGACACCGCAGTTCGGCGTCGCGGCGTCGCGGGAATTGGGGGAAGACGAAGACACGCGATGCGCTCACCCGACTCAACCAATGGCTGCGGCCGGCTCGTTGCCAGGAGTCGCCATCCGACGCGCTTGGAGCGGCCGCTGGCAGCCGGCCGCGACGCCGCCGCCGCTGTCGGCCGTCCGCCGTTCCAACGAGTCAGCACTCTGCGCGGGAGCACCTCCCCTTGGGCCCGGAGCCGCGGGCCGCGGAGCCCCGTGGGCGCTTTTTGCCACCCAGACCGCGCACGCCCTGGGCCGGGGCCGCTGGGCCCGGCGGCCCCCGCCGCCCCAATGAGTGCGAGGGCGCCAGCGGCGGCGGCGGCGCCGGGGCGCAGGCGCCAAGGAAGGGGGCGGGCCCTTGGCGGCGGTGACAGGGGCAGTCGCGCACGAGGCGCTCCTCTGAGTCGCACTCGCGGCATTCGAAACGCGCCCTGCCTGGGCCAGCGGAGTTGCCTGAACGGCCCGAACCCATGCCGTGGCCCATGCCACTGGCCCTGAACGCCCCTCCACCTTCACTTTCGCCCCCCCTCAAACCCGCGAGAGCTTCCAGGAGGTCGCTCTCGGACGCGTCGGCCAGGGTGGCGCGGTGGGACCTTCCTTGGCCTTCCCCTTTTCGTTCGACGACCCCCCGCTCGCGGCGCTCGGGTTCGCGGCCGTCGAATCTGCGCCAGCGCGCTTTGGCGCGCGCGCGCGCCAGGAAAAGCGCGCACCGCATGGCGCCACGGGAACGCCGCGCAGCTCGGGACCGCCCGCGGCAACGTTCTCGCCGAAGGAGCCGACGGCGTCGGCGTCGGCGCTAGGGTCGACACCTGCCGCCGCCGCGCCAGCGCGGGCGGTTGCCGTCGCGGGCGCGCCCGGCGTCGACCCACGCGCGGCCGGGCCCGCGCCGTTCCAGCTCGACCCGGCCACGGCGCCACAGGCACCCTGAGCCTGATCTCGCGCGAGCGCGTCCGCAAGGAAGGCGCGCCTGCGGGCGCGGCGGGCCGCCGTGGCGAGGTTGCCCGGCCACCCCTCGACCGCGTGCCCGAACCGCCGCAGCTGGCCAGCCACGCGCGCGAGCTGCCGGGCTTTCGCGGGCCGGGCCACGCCGCAGCGCCGCAGGATCATGGCCAGTTGACTGCTCGACGAGCCAACGGCGCGCAGCAAGAGGAAGCCAAGGCCTTCGTAGCCGGCGAGGAGTTCACCAGCGGCTTGCTCCGACCGCTTGCGACAGATGTCGAAACGCGCGAGGAAATCGTCGATGCGCTCTCGCGGCAGTCTGTTGAATTACATAATGCTGACGCTGCCGAAGTGCAAGCCCCTCGCCCAGTCGGCCCCACCGTTCGGCCAAACTGCGCATTAGGACGGTCATCGGCGGCACTGGGCAGGCGGCCATTCGCCCACGCACTGGCGCGCAATGTCGGCGAGGCGCGACGAGACACAGACCGCCTGGCGAAACTCGCTGAGGTCTGAGTTCGCCACTGACTAGATCACCACCTCCCGCGCCCATTACTGGAAGGGCACGCGAGCCAGGTGCGGAGACGTCGCTTGTTGATATGCAGCTGGCGATGGCAATCATGCCCACTCCCACGGCCTTCCATCCGGAGGTTAGCTCCCTCCACGCGTCGCAGGAGGTGCTGGACGCCGGGGATCCACCAGAGCCGCTGCTCGGGAACGGTGCCTCCAAGACGCCGCGGACAATTGCCCCAAACGTGTTCCTCTACGTCTGCGCATTGGGCGCCAGCTTCCGTCGCGCGGTTGCGATGCCCTCGGCACTCGGGGAATCCCGCGACAGAGTCCTGGGAACGCCGTTTGCACGACGAGTTGTCACTGGGATGAACACCGCCACCTGCACGATCGTCAAGCCGAGTGCGCTTCGGGACCCAGTCCTGCCAGGGCGCAGGGATTGCGCGGGTAAGGCGACAGGTCGTGCACCAAGGACAGTAGCATGTTTCTCCCAGATTCGATTCGCTGTCCCTCGGAGCGCTGGCGACAAAGTCGCCAGGCCCTCCATGCCTCCCAGCTCTTCCCTGCCTGCTCCTCCCAGAGCTCTCGCGACGCACTCGCCAGAAGTTCAGGACATTTAAACTGACACCGTACACGTGCACGTTGTGCCGAACAACTGCCCGACATTGACGGCTACACCCACAAGCGGGTGCATTGACAGCGCGGGGTCCGCGAGCTGCGTTGACACAATCAACGCGAGACCGGGAAGGATCGCTGAGAGCTCCGGCGCGCGGCCAGAAGCGTCGTAGATCTCGCACTGGTTGAGGTACGTGCGCGCCTTTCCCGTCGTTGGTCCTGGCGTATGGGAGGACGCCCAGACGGACCCGAGAGCGACGACGTCTGCTGCCGCGGCGAACGGGAAAAGGTGCATAAGAGCGGATGTACAGCGAGATAATCAGATGGATGTAGAACGGCACGACGTAGAGCGGCGGGGAGCTGTCGAAACGAGTCGAGAACGAGAAGACATTGCGGCCCTGGCATTGGGGCCGAAGCTCCGCTACCAATGAGAAAATGGGAAGTAGAAAATGAAGAGCGCGGGACTGCTCTGCATGCGGATGCGAAGCGGATGTGTAAAGCAAGACTAAAAGCAGGCGCGGTGCCTGGCCAGGCTGAAAGAGGCACCGGCAGGCAGGGATGAGAACAGGCAGGAAGGATACCGCTCGAGTGGGGGAGGGGGGGAGGAATAGGAGGAAGAGGAGGAGGAGGCGGAGGAGAAGAACTTATTTATGTCACTCAGCTTCGTGAGCACCTTCGGGTGTCGGAGTAGCATGAGGTTCACACGCAAAGACTGCTCCAGAAGGGTAGGCGGAACAAGAGGAAGGGTAACAGAATTTCCTACACCAATGCCAGAAACAGGGCTGAGGCGGAGGAGGAGGAGGAGGAGGAAGGTCGAAACACAATCGCCACGGCTCGCGAGAACCCCCTCAACATCCTCACCATCATCCCTCTCATCCGTCCCCCTTCATATGTCCTGATCATCATTATGCCTCCTTCTGATATTGCTGTTTCGTCTCCTCCGCCTCTTGGTCCTCTGTCTCCCCATCCTTCATGCCCCATGCGTTCCCTCCTCCATGTCCTTATCCTCGTCCCCCTCTCCTTCAAATCCGTCGCATCTTCGTCACTCGTGCTCACATTTCCTCCATATCCATGTCGAAATCACCATCGCAACCAGCAGCAGCGTCATCCATCCTCCGCCTCCTCACCTCCCCCCCCTCCTCTTCCGCCGCCCCCCAAACGAGAAGGGGGACGGTAAGCCGTATAAACTGGCCGTTCTGGAATGTAGGTGTCTCTCGAGGCTCTTCTTCGAGTGTCTGGGGGCTGTCTCGATGACCCGTTTTAGACAGTCTCGATGGCCTCTGAGGAACTTTCCGGGGGTTTGGGGGACTTCTCGGGGGGCTCTTCGGGCATCGCGGCGTCACGGCCAGTCTGGGGGCTCTCTGGCCGCCCTCTTGGGCCGTCTTGGCACTCTCTGTGGCCTTCCAGGGCCTCTCCTGGCCCTCTCTGGAAAATCACCTGCGCCACCTTGGGGCCCTAGTGGGGCGTTCTGGCCTAATCTTCAAGGCTCAGGTGGATATTGTCGGACCAGCGTGAGACCCTACGAAACGCTTCAGAAACCGCCTTCAGGAGAAAACCGCTAGTTGCAAAACCTATTGAATCAATGTGTACCTTTCGGCTGATCTTGGCTCTCTGGTGCATATTTTGGGGGGGGAGGGCCTCTCTCTGCGCCTCGTGGAGCATCTCAGGGCATGC
>CAUYUJ010020542.1:27500-42514 GCA_963575745.1 Prorocentrum cordatum | reverse complement strand
TCAGCAGCATCATCATCAGCAGCAGCATCATCATCATCATCATCATCATCAGCAGCAGCAGCATCAGCATCATCAGTATCATCATCAGCATCACCATCATCAGCATCATCGCTATCATCAGCAACATCAGAATCGACAACATCATCAGCATCATCATCAGCAGCACCGCCATCAGCATCATCAGCATCATCAGCATCATCATAATCATTCTCAACAACATCATCATCATCATCATCAGAAACATCAGCAGTAGCCGCAGCAGTATCGGCATCAGTCATCATCATCCGCATCATCCGCATCATCATCATCATCATCATCATCATCATCATCATCAGCATCATCATCATCATCCTCGTCTGCATCATCATCATCATTATCACCACACGAATCCTCCTCATCATCAGCATCCTCATCAGCATCAGCGGCATCATCACCCGCATCATCATCAGCCGCAGCAGCAACAGCAACATCAACATCAACACCGACATCTGCATCATCATCAGCATCATCATCAGCATCATCATCACCAGCATCATCATCACCATCACCACCACCACCACCATCACCATCATCATCCTCATCATCACCATCATCCTCACCATCACCACCACCACCACCATCATCATCATCATCATCATCATCATCATCATCATCACCATCATCATCATCATCATCATCATCAGCGGCAGCAGCAGCAGCAGCCATCATCATCAGCAGCATCAGCGTCAGCGTCAGCATCAGCATCAGCATCAGCATCAGCATCATCAGCAGCATCAGATTCACCGTCAGCGTCATCAACCTAATCCGAATCAGCATCATCATTATCATCATCAGCAGCATCATCCGCATCATCATCATTATCATCATCATCATCATCATCAGCATCATCATCATCACCATCCTCATCATCAGCATCATCAGCATCAGCATCATCATCATCATCATCAGCATCATCAGCAGCAGCGGCATCAGCATCATCAGCAGCAGTCGCAGCGTCATCCGCAGCATCATCATCATCCTCATCCTCATCATCATCATCATCATCATCATCATCGTCATCATCAGTATCATCATCATCTTCATCTTCATCATCATCATCATCATCATCATCATCATCATCATCATCATCATCAGTATCATCATCAGCATCATCATCAGCAGCAGCATCAGCATAATCATCATCAGCCGCAGCGTCAGCATCATCAGTATCATCACAATCATCAGCATCACCATCATCAGCATCATCGCTATCATCAGCAACATCAGAATCGACAACATCATCAGCATCATCATCAGCAGCACCGCCATCAGCATCATCAGCATCATCATAATCATTATCAACAACATCATCATCATCAGAAACATCAGCAGTAACCGCAGCAGTATCGGCATCAGTCATCATCATCCGCATCATCCGCATCATCATCATCATCATCATCATCATCATCATCAGCATCATCATCATTCTCGTCTGCATCAGCATCATCATTATCACCACACGAATCCTCCTCATCATCAGCATCCTCATCAGCATCAGCGGCATCATCACCCGCATCATCATCAGCCGCAGCAGCAACAGCAACATCAACATCAACACCGACATCTGCATCATCATCAGCATCATCATCACCAGCATCATCATCACCATCACCACCACCACCACCATCACCATCATCATCCTCATCATCACCATCATCATCAGCATCAGCATCATCATCACCATCACCATCACCACCACCATCATCATTATCGTCATCATCATCATCATCATCATCACCATCATCATCATCATCATCAGCGGCAGCAGCAGCAGCAGCCATCATCAGCAGCAGCAGCATCAGCGTCAGCGTCAGCATCAGCATCAGCATCAGCATCATCAGCAGCATCAGATTCACCGTCAGCGTCATCAACCTAATCCAAATCAGCATCATCAGCATCATCACCAGCATCATCCGCATCATCATCATCATCATCATCATCATCATCATCATCATCATCATCATCATCATCATCATCATCATCAGCATCATCATCATCATCGTCCTCGTCATCCTCGTTATCCTCATCATCATCGTCATCGTCGTCATCGTGATCGTCATCACCATCATTACGGCTCTCCCACCCTCGAACGGCCGCCGCCCAGCATTCTAGGCCGACAGGGTGGCGAAAATTGCCGCGGGCAGCTGGGTATTGGTTCTTGTGGGCATCTCTTCTTTTCTGTTCGCGCGGGTACCCGAAATTGCAGGCACGGGACAGACAGTCCGGTAGTTCGGCCGTCCGAGCTCGAGGCGAATTCTCACAGCAAGCTGGAAAGCGGCCAAACGGCCACCCCGAGCATGCATACATACTTGTCCCCGTGGCCGACTGCTTCTCCATCTAGCCAGCCGCACGCATGCGCTGCGGGAACTACGAGGCTGGCTAGGCTTGTCTCAATGAGCATCGTTTATCCGATCCTCATCCCAACAAGCGTGGGCTGGGCCCCACTGGCCGATTTACCCCCCTGGATGGGGATATAGGCTGCTCTCTTCGGGTTTCGAGGGGCATATCCCCAACTGAGGTGGTTAGACGGTGGGGCTCGAGATGTGCATGGGGATGGGGATAGGGATCGGTTAAACGATACTGACTGAAAGGGCCAATTTTTGCGTGACGCCTCACTGCTCCCCTTCCTCTTCCTCGTCGAACTCGCCCTCCTCCTCGGCGGTAGCGTCCTGGTACTGCTGGTACTCGGAGACAAGGTCATTCATGTTGCTCTCGGCCTCGGTGAACTCCATTTCGTCCATGCCCTCCCCTGTGTACCAGTGCAGGAACGCCTTACGCCGGAACATCGCGGTGAAATATTCTGCTACACGCTTAAACATTTCTTGAATAGCGGTAGAATTGCCAGCGAAAGCCACCGCCATCTTCAATCCCTTTGGGGGAATGTCGCACACAGATGCTTTGATGTTGTTCGGGATCCACTCGACGAAATAAGACAAATTCTTATTCTGCACGTTCAGCATCTGCTCGTCAACCTCCTTCGTGGACATACGGCCGCGGAAGAGCGCCGCGGCGGTCAGGTAGCGACCGTGGCGCGGGTCCGCCGCGCACATCATGTTCTTCGCGTCGAACATCTGCTGGGTGAGCTCAGGGACCGTCAGGGCCCTGTACTGCTGGGAGCCCCTGCTCGTGAGCGGTGCGAAGCCCGTCATGAAGAAGTGCAGGCGCGGGAAAGGAATCAGGTTCACGGCGATCTTCCTCAAATCACAATTGAGCTGACCTGGGAAGCGCAAGCACGTGGTCACGCCACTGATCGCGGCGCTCACGAGGTGGTTCAGATCCCCATACGTCGGAGTAGTCAACTTCAACGTCCTGAAGCATATGTCATAAAGCGCCTCGTTGTCCAACAAGAAGCATTCGTCGGCGTTTTCCACAAGCTGGTGGAAAGACAAGACGGCGTTGTACGGCTCCACGACGGTATCGGATACTTTTGGACTGGGGATAATAGAGAAAGTTTCCATGATGCGATCCGGATATTCCTCGCGGACCTTGGAGATCAGCAGGGTTCCCATCCCAGCGCCAGTACCGCCTCCCAGTGAATGACACATCTGAAAACCCTGCAGGCAATCGCACCCTTCGGCCTCCTTGCGGACCACGTCGAGGACGCTGTCGATCAGCTCGGCTCCTTCAGTGTAGTGCCCTTTCGCCCAATTATTCCCGGCCCCAGTCTGGCCGAACACGAAGTTGTCTGGCCGGAACAGCTGCCCGAAGGGCCCCGCGCGGACGCTGTCCATGGTGCCGGGCTCGAGGTCCATGAGCACGGCCCGCGGCACGTAGCGCCCGCCGGTGGCCTCGTTGTAGTACACGTTGATCCGCTCCAGCTGGAGGTCGGAGTCGCCGTGGTAGGTCCCCGTGGGGTCGATGCCGTGCTCGTCCGAGATCACCTCCCAGAACCTCAGCACGCGGCCGAGCACACGTCACAACGATCCGCGCGATGGCTTCTCAAATCCTCGACTCTGGGCCACCAGCCGAGACGGATCACGCCGAGGGGTCACTGAGCCTTCCGCAAAAAGGACGATGTTTTTCTCGCGGCCGCAGGGGTCGGGCCTCGACCCTGGAGGACGGTCGAAGAGCGCCCGAGTAAACTTTCTCGGACCCGAGAGGCTTGCTGTTGAAGAGGCCCCCGGGCGCGAGAAAACGCCCCCCAGGGGCTGGGTGGGCCCCGACCCCTGGGGCTGCAACCAAAACACCCAAAACAAACCGCAGTGCCAGAGAAGTGTGTCTGAGCTCCGAGGCCCCGCAGGGCTGCTGGGCCCAGGCCCCGGGGCTGCGAACAAGAACACTCAACTAGAATGCTCGAGGCCCGAAGCGCTTTTTGCGTACACTAAAACAAACATGTTGTTGTTATGTATTGATGCTATCTCTCTCTCTCTCTCTTTATCTCTTTGTCTCTGTCTCTCTCTCTCTCTCTTTCTCTCTCTCTCTCTCTCTCTCTTTCTCTCTCTCTCTCTCTCTCTTTCTCTCTCTCTCTCTCTCTCTCTTTCTCTCTCTCTCTCTCTCTCTCTCAGCGTCCTTAGGGCTGGGCCCCAATCCCTGGGGCTGCGAAAACACAAAAATAATTGCTATGGACCCGAATATTTGTTTCTTGAAGCCCTTAGGCCCACAAGCATCGATCAGGCCCAGGCCCAGCCCTGGGGCTGCGGAAAAATGTCACAATAAACTCATAAACCTTTCGGGGCCCAAAGTGTTTCTTCGAAAACGTCCCCGGCAGCGCCCTCCAGGGCTGGGCCCCGACCCCCGGGGCTGCAAAAACACAGCAATATAAACTGCTCGGGCCGGAAGATGTTTGGAGAAGGCCCCCAGGCGCGAAATCGTTTTCCAGGGCTGGCCCCCGCTGGGCTGCGAAAAACAGGGAACGCAACTTGTGGGGGCCCACAAAATTGTTTCAAAAGGCCCCCAGGCGCGAGAGCGTCCTCCAGGGCAGGGCCCCGACCCCCAGGGCTGCGACAAAATAACAAAACAAACGCTTCGAGGCCCGAAAAAATATCAAAGACGCCCCCAGGCGCGAAAGCGCCATCCACGGCTTTTTTTCAACATCAACAACTTCCACCAGCGCCTGGAAGTTTCGCCTAGGGCCAGCGGAGGCGACTCCGTGCCCAGCAGGACGAGCGGAGCTCGACCTGAACCGTACCCTGATGAACAACAGCACACCAAGGCGACCACCAGAGCAGAGCACTGGAGGTGAGAAAAAGCAGGCACTAGCGTTAAGTCGGGCCTGTCCCCCTACAGAAGGATTTTCGACGAAAAATTAAAAATAATCCAAAAATTATCAAAAAATATTCCAAAGATGGTCTGGGGACTATTATTTGAATATTTGTTTGCCTTTTTGGTGTATTTTTGGTGTATTTTTCATGTTTCGTCGAAAATCCCCCTGTAGGGGGACACGCCCGACATAAACCTAGAACCATACGAATTCGGGCCGAAGAGCAAGCCGTGCGCGCACTACCTGCCCCACGGCCGTTTCGAGCTGCGCCCAGCCGTGACGACACGCCCCACGCCAGGAGGCCGCGCCGCCCCGATAAAAGCCTCCGTGGGGCACCACTCCCGCGACAGACCGCCCCACCCCCTCGCGCGCCGGGCGGGGAACCAAAGCCGTGGGAAGGCCGCGTGGGGGTGCCCCGAAGCGCCGCCCGCAGGCGACCCGCCCACCGCCACGCACGCCTGAGCGAGGTGCCCAGACCGACCCCCACCACCACTAAGCCGAGCATCCAGAGGGACGCGTGGGCAGAAGAGCGCGCGATTGGCAGCTCTTCGAAGAAAAATGCGAAAAGCGAGACAGAGGAGGTAGAGGAATTGGAGGACAAGACCGGGATGCCTCAGATGTGCTGCGCAGTCTTGGACACCGGGGCTGCAAAAATGCCAAGACAGACAGGTTGTTCGGAGCTCGACCGGTGTTTTCTTTTTATTCCCCCATGGGCCCGAAAAAAACGTCGCCCAGAGCTGGGCCCGAGAGCGGGGGCTGCGGAGCACACCGAGGAATGATTCTGAAGAGGCCCCTGGGCGCGAAGGCGCGCTCCAGGGCTGGGTCCCGACCCCCAGGGCTGCGAAAACTCGCTTTGCGTCGGCGGCCAGGTGAGCCCTGAATCGAATCGATAAGTCGAATCGGCGATCGAAATGAATCGGATCGGCGGAAATCGGCAGCCGAGTCGGGATAAGTCGAATCGATAGACATCGGCAGGCTAGTAAGCCTCCGTTCAGAAATCGGATCCCAAATCGGAATCCGATGTCGAATCGAATCGGAATCGGAATCCATCGAAATCGAATCGAATCGAATCTGAAGAATCGAAATGAGCCCTGGCGGCTGGGCAGAGTAACTGCGCTGGCGGACGGCTAACTAGCTAACTAAACGAGGGCACCGTCGTGGCGAACTGTGCCACAGAGCAAGGAGAAGGGGACAGGACAGAAGAAACGGCCGAAGGAGGGGGGGAGAGGAGTGGCTGCGAAACACGCAGTCATAAACTGCTCGGGGCCCAAAACGTTTCTGGTGGAGGTCCCGGGGCCCGAAAGCGTCGCCCAGGGCTGGACCCGTCCCCGGGGCTGCGAAAACGAAAAAAGCAAACGTTTCGGGGCCCGAAGCGTTTTTAAAAAAAGAAGTCCCCAGGCGCGAAAGCGTCCTCCAGGGCTGGGCCCCGAGCCCAGGGGCTGCAAAAGCGCAAAAAGAAATGTTATCCGGGGCCCGCTCCTCGAGGACACCTTCGTGCTGCGGGGGCTGCAAAAACACACACACACAAAAAAAACAAAAACAGCCCAAAACAAAAACTGATTTGAGAGTCCCTAGGCGCGAAGCGTCCTCCAGGGCTGGGCCCCAGCCCCCAAGGCCGCGAAAAACACCGAAGTAAACAGTTCGGGACCCGAAGCATTGCTTCAAGAGGTCCTCTGGCGCGAGAGCGTCCTCCAGGGCCGGGCCCCGACCCCTGGGGCTGCAGAAAACAAACAAACAAAAAAATCTGTCGGGGCCCGAGGAGTTCAGGAGTTCCCAGACGCGAAAGCGTCCAGGGCCGGGGCCCGACCCCCGGGGCTGCAAAAGCACACACACACACAAAAAAAAAAACAACAAAAAAAAACGTGTCGGGCCCCGAGAAATTATTCTAAGGGGCCCCCAGACGCGGCAGCGTCCCCAAGAGCTGGGACCCGACCCCCAGGGCCGCGGAAAAAAAACGGTTCGGTAAGGAGCCCCCAGGCGCGAAAGCGTCCTCCATTGCTGGGCCCCGGCCCCTGGGACTGCAAAAGGGGGTCCCTAGGCCCGAAAATATCCCCCAAGGGCCTGGATTTTGTTCCAAGGGGTCCCTAGGCCCGAAGACAGCGCCCAGGGCTGGGCCCCAGCCCCCGGGGCTGCGAAAAGCACTAAAATGAATGGCTCGGGGGCCGAAAGAGTTCTGTCTGTCAGGTCCCCAGGCGCGAGAACGTCGTCCAGGGCTGGGCCAAACCCGGGGCCGCGAAAAGCACCAAAATAAACTTGTCGGGGCCCGAAGAGCTTTTTGTTTCAGAGGTTCCCAGGCGCGAAAGCGTCCTCCAGGTCTGGGCCGCGACCCCTGGGGATGCAAGAGAACTTGGCGCGGACGCAGCATCTTCGCCAAGGAGAAGCAAGTGCACAGATAAGGACGTGCCCGAACACATGCAAAACACAAGCGAACACTGAGATTACACCCGAACACACACACACACACACACACACACACACACATACACACACACACACACACACACGCACACACACACACGAATACATGCCGAACCCTTTGATTGCAGCCGCGATTTGCCGAACAACGGTCCGAACAAGTAACTGCTCCGCCGAACGCAAAAATCACATATATTAGCCAAACAAGCGACTACGAACACATGTGCCGAACACAGCCGAACAAATGATTAGAGCATGCTGAGCCCAAAACTTCGCCCCAATCTGGTTCCCGCACTGGCCGCCCTGGATGTGCACGAGCTCACGCATTGCGCCGAGTTTGAGAGGCCCCTTGGGCAGAGGAGTGGCAAACGAGTGGTGCCCGATCTTCGCCTTAAGCCAGGATCGCTTGAGCCAAAATGGTTACGGATTGGTTATTGTGGGCATCTTGGGCAGTCTTGGACGCAGCTGGGCGTCTCCCGAATCATCTCAAACACCCCTGGATGCCGAGAGAGCCCCCTAGAGGTCCCAGAGGAGCTTGTGGACCTGGGGGGCACAAGTGTGGCGCAAGAGCAGGTGTGGCACAAGTGGGGCAGATCTGCTCGTCCAACTCATCCAGCGCCCGTTTCTGCTTCTGCTAATCTTCGTCCTCCTCCTCCTCCTCCTCCTCCTCCTCCTCGTTCTCCTCGTCCTCCTCATCTTCCTCATTGTTATCCTCCTAATCCTGCTCATCCGCATCTTCCTCCTCCTCCTCCAATGTACATAAGCCCCCTTTCCCGACAGTGCAACATTTGATGCAGATCCTACAACTGCGATGTGAGGTTCAAGGTCTTCCAGGACACCCCAGTCGGCAGATCAAGGAATCAACGTGATGGAAGGAATAGATGGGAGGAGCATGATGTATCATGCGGCGCAAATTCACGTTGCTTGCCTCTCTCCTCTCCTCTTTCTCCCTGCCATCTCTTCCTCCTCCTGCTCATCCTGATCCTCCTGATCCTCCTCCTCCCCCTCCTCATCCTCCTCCTGCTCCCCCTCCTCACCCAGTACCATCATCACCACCACCACCACCACCGCCATCATCATCATCATCGTCATCATCATCATCATCATCATCATCATCATCATCATCAGCATCATCATCATCATCATCATCATCATCATCATCATCATCATCATCATCATCATCATCATCATCATCATCATCATCATCATCATCATCATCATCATCATCATCATCATCATCATCATCATCATCATCGACATCATCATCATCATCATCATCATCAGCATCATCATCATCATCATCATCATCATCATCATCATCATCATAGTCATCATCAGCAGCATCAGCAGCATCATCATCATTAGCAGCATCGTCATCCTCCTCATCCTCATCCTCGTCCTCATCATCAGCATCATCCTGATCATGGTCATCATCATCATCATCATCAGCATCATCATCATCATCATCATCAGCTTCAGCATCATCATCAGCAGCAGCCGCAGCATCATCAGCATCGTCAGCATCAGCAGCATCAGCATCATCACCAACAGCATCGTCAGCAGTATCAGCATCATTATCAGCATCATAATCTGCATCATCAGCATCAGCAACATTATCATCAGCATCAGAATAAACATCAGCATCATCAGCAACATACTCGTCTTCATCATCACCAACAACATCATCATCATCAGCATCAGCACCGTCATGCAATCATGATGATCATCAGCAGCAGTTGCAACATCATCATTACCAGCAGTGGCATCATCATCATCACCATCAGCATCAGCCGCAACAGCATCATCATCAGCATCATCGTCATTGTCATCATCGTCATCTGCCGCATCAGCAGCAGCAGCAGCATGATCATCATCATCATCATCAGCACAATCGTCATCATCATCAGCATCGTCAACATCATCGTCATCAACATCATCATAATCATCATCAACCGTCATAGCATCATCAGTATCAGCAGCATCATCATCAACAACCTCATCCGTCGCATCATCATCAGCATTGTCGGCATCACCCTCATCATCAGCAACAGCATCAGCATCATCGTTACCAGCATCATCATCATCAGCATCGTCGTCATCATCATCATCAGCATCAGCATCAGCATCAGCATCGTCATCATCATCATCACTAGCATCATCATCGTAATCAGCATGATCATCATCATCAACAGCATCGTCGTCATGCCCAACGTCATCAACATCATTACAAATACCATGTTACATTTCATCATTATTATCATCATGCTCATCGTCAGCATCATCGGCATCATCAGCTTCCGCATCAGCATCATCGTCATCACATCATCGTCATCATCATCATCAATCATCACCGTCGTCATCGACATCCTCCTCCTCCGCGCTCTCCTCCTGTTCCTCCTCCTCCCCCTCCTCTTCCTCTCCCCCCCCTCAAGGAGCGAGGAAACGAGGTAGAAGCGGTGGTAGGGAGGGAGCACGGGAAAACTGGAGGAGTAGAACGGAGGGGGGTGAGGACATGGGAGCAGGCGGGAAGAGAGGGAGGGAAATAACAGGACGAGCAGCAGGAGGAAGGGGACATCCAGAAGTGGAAGAGGAGGGGACGGAGAGAGAAGAGGAGAGGAAGCGAAGGGAGCAGAGAAGACGAGAGAAGAGAAGGAGAGGAGTCCAGAGAGGAGAAGGGCAGAGGAGAGGAGAGAAACGAAGAGCAGAGCTCAAATAGAGGAAGAAGAAAAGAACTGACAGGATAGGCAAGGGCGAGCAGGGAGAACTGAGGAAGGAAAAAAAAAGATAAAGCGAAATCATGTTAGCCAGCGGAGGGACCAAACAGTGTCTTCTATCACACACAGAGATGCAGCATCTGTGGTGCAAGATTTGCGGTGCGAGCTATGTCTTGGAAGCTATGTGGTACCACCTACGCGGTGCAAGCTACGTGGTGCAAGCTATGTGATGCATGCTACGGGTTGAATTGTATGTGGTTTAATCCATGTGGTGCCAGGTGCGTGGTGCAACAGATGCGGTAGGAGCTACTGTACTGATCTATGTGGTGTGCGCTGCGTCGTGTCAGCTACGTGGTGCCATCTGTGTTGTGCAACTGTGGGATGTGAGCTACGTACTGCATTGTATGTGGTGCAAACCATGCGGTGCAATATATGTGGTGATAGCTACGTGGTGCAAGTCTACGGTGCAAAATATATACGCACTCTAGAACCACTCGCGCGCTTCGCGCGCTTAGGTTCTAGCAGGCCCCAGGCCTCGTCGAGTTCACTGCTCCACTGAAGTAGTGGATCACAGATGGTTTGAATGGGAAGTGAAGAAATTCCCATAACGCTGAAAGAATTACGGGCAGTGAGAAGTCCACGCATGTCAATCCGTATTCCGGAAGGCGTTCGGGGAAGATGGTTGCGTAGGGAGGCGGAGGCCTGATGAGTCGGGTTCCCAGAAGGCCTTTGGGAAACATGACTTTTGGGGCATCTTGGGGAACCTGTTGGGGCGTGCCGTCGTCGTCGTCGTAATGTCGTCGCCGCCACCGCCGTCGTCGACGACGACGACCGCGAGGACGACGACGGCGCAGAACCTCGGCCCCTGTGCTTCTGGACCCCCTCTGGAGGACCTCCTCACCCCCTCCGTAGAACAGGCTGAAGCCGATCAGTAAGTCACAAACTCGGGCCCCAACGTACGGAGAAGCCAGACCACATCCTGGGTGCTACAATACGGCTCAAAAAAAAACTTGAGGCAACTTTGTGCGAAACGATCCGCGGAGGGCCGCGAGAAGGCGATCAGCCATGTTCTCGGTCAACTTCCCTGACAGCTCTCTGGTAGCGTCATGGTACTTCAGAGCCTCTGGAGACTCTCGGGCCCATGATGAACCGTGTCCCTAGAAGGCTTTCGGGGGACATGACTTGTTAGGGTTATGTTGCGGGGCCTTTTGGGCGTTCCTCGGGGGCCCCTTGGGGGCCTCACAGGGCTTCCTGGGGGCCTCTTGTGGGCCTCACAGGGCTTCTTGGGAGCCTTTTGGTGGCTTCCGGCGGCCTACTGGGGGCCTCTAGGGCCAAAGAACTCGAAATATCGGTTCGTGGTCCCCCTCTCGGCCCCCTCTTGGGCCGTTCTTGGGGCACATGTTGGTTGTCTGGTGAGCTTCCTGGGCCGTCTTGGGGCCATCTTCGAGGCCTCGTGGGCCATCTTGGAGCGATCTGAAGGGCCTCCGAGGCCGTGCGGGAGCGTTGGGAAGCGGGAAAAGCGAGAACGGCAAAATCCTTCCAAAAAAAAACCGGAAAATGAATGAAGTGTGCCTCCCAGGGTCCTCTTGGGGAGCCTTTTGAGGCCGTCCTGGAGCGTGTTGGAATCTTCGTCGGCCGTCTTGAGGGTATCTTGGGCGTCTTCGGGGCCACTTGGGACCGTCTTGGACCCTCTTGGGGCCCCCATTGGCCTGTCGTGGCCCTTTTCGGGGCGGGCCCGGGCCGTCTGGGGAGCTCTGGGACCCCCCAGAAGTCGCAGAGGGCGCCCCCCCGGCCTATGATTATACACATTTGTACATATACAGTTACATATACATATACATATGCATATACATAAACATATACATATACATATACATATACATATACATAAACATATACAAATACATATACATATACATATACATATACATATACATATACATATACATATACATATACATATACATATACATATACATATACATATACATATACATATACATATGCATATACATATGCATATACATATACATATACATATACATATACATATACATATACATATACATATACATATACATATACATATACATATACATATACATATACATATGCATATACATACATATACATATACATGTACACATACATATACATATACATATACCTATACATATATATGTATGTGTATGCAGGTGTACATAAATCGATATGCCTATATGCATATATGTATGCCTAGACATCTATATATATATACATATACATATACAAATGCACACACATGAACATACACATATACATATACATATACATATACATATACATATACATATACAAAAACATATACATATACATATACATATACACATACATATACGTGTATATATTTATACATATACATATACATAAACATATAAATATACCTACACATACACATACACATACACATATACATATACATGTACATATACATAAACATGTGCATGCACATGTACATGCACATATACATATACATATACATATACCTATACATAGACATATACATACACATATACATATACATATACATATACAAATGCATGCACACATGCATATACAAATACGTATACCTATACACAAATGTATATACGTATACATAAACATATACATGTACATATACATATACATGTACGTGGAAATGTACATATACATATACATGTACACATACATATACATATATATATGTATATATACACGTACACGTATACCTGTACATATTCATAAACATATACATACATACACACATACATGCATGTGTATATATTCATATATATACATGTGTATGTCGTTATGTGCATACATAAATACATACATGCATGCATCCATACATACATGCAGACATCTATATATATATACACACATACACACATACAGATCGACATACATATATACAGACATGCATGCACACATACATATATGCATACATGCCTACATACATGCATACATGCATGTCTACATACGTACATATAGCCATTCAACGATAGCTGTGTATATCTACTTACATATATCGTGCATTATGTGGTGTGAGCTATAGCGGCGCAATCTATGCCGTACAAGTAAGTGTTGTTCGTGGTGAATTGCCAACCCACTGCTCGCACAATCCTCCCACCCACCTGCCCGCAAATTGGTTTGCACAAGCCCATGCGGCGGCAATTGCGATGAGTGCTGGGTGTTGGCTGGTGCATCTCTGCGGCCGCGCTAACCCGCGCATGATGCTCGCGCGCGCAACGGTCAGCTAGTGACCGACGCGGCCGCGGTGGCGCTGACCGCTGAGCACACCCCAGCGGGCACTGCAGTGCGAGTCGGCGACTTGGGCTGGCACGGTACCATGGCAACGCCGACAACGGTAGGCACGAGGATGATAGTAGCGATGCTGGCGGTGATGATGACAACGATGAAGACAAAGCCAGTGGCGGCACCGATGCTGATCACGCCGGCGGCGATGACGGCGTTTTCGCGTCGGTGATGAAGGTTTTGGAAGGAATTCGACATGCGAGCGCGGCCGACGCGCGAGTGTGGCCCGCGTGGAACTATTTGTTTGACACGGGTCGTGCCCCCCCCCCGCACGCGCACAAGGGCGTTCGAATGATTTTGACGCGCGGCGCAAGAGGCCCGTTTGGCAACTTTGAATATATGTATATGCATGTGTATATACGCATAGAAAAAATGGCAGGCTTATGGCTTTCTTAGGACTTCACAAGAGCACGAGCGCAGGTTTCGTTTGAAAACTGGCGTTACCAAACCCTGTTTTGTATGTTTGCGGGGCACCCGTTCTGAAACATTGACACAACCGAAGATTAGTGAAGGATTTAGGCGTGCGCGCGCGACGACGCGCGCGTGCGCACTTCGTTCCGTTTTCGTGCACTCTTACGACAGCACGCGCGCAGAGGCGTTCGAACGATTGCGGCATGCGCTCGAGGGGCCTGTTTGGTAGCATGTTATGAACATGTTGGCACATCAGTTCTTATTTCTTAAGAATTCGCATGAGCGCGGGCGCAAGCTTGTTGTCAAACATTATGGTTGCGAAACCATAGGTGTTTCATCTGCTCTCGGGACACTCGATTTTGAAATCTTTGCGAAAACCAACGTTTTGAAGGATTGTTGCATGCGACGCGCGCGTGTGCACTTCGTCCTGTTGCGCACCAGGGATTATTGACAACTGATGTCTTTTGATAAACAAATGTGCGCGCATAGTATATTCTGCAAAACTTCGTCGGATTGTTCGCAAGGGGGTTGTGACAACTAATGGTTTTTGATAAACGAATGCGCGCGCATAGCATATTTTGCAGAGGATAAAGGGGGGGGAGGGGGCGACACAGACCTGACCCGGATGGTACGAAGTCATGTTTAGGATGGACGATGGGGCAGAATCACAAATACACTGCAATACGAAAAGGGGTACCCCTAATTCTGGGGGGGGATGAGCTATGTGACGTGAGCTACGTGATGCAATTAATATGGTGTAAGCTATACGGTGCAAGCAGTGTGGTGCAATCTGAGTAGTGCAGTATGTGTGGGGTGAGCTACGTGGTGCAAGTTATGTGGTGCAGTAAATGTGGTGTGAGCTCCGTCGAGCAATACATGCGGTGCGCTCTGTGTGGTGCACC
>CAUYUJ010020542.1:10000-22500 GCA_963575745.1 Prorocentrum cordatum | reverse complement strand
ATCGGGAAGGTTTGGCGAACTTAACTTGCCTAGGAATGCCGAGGTTGTCCAAGTAGTGCCCAACTCCAAGCAAAGTCAAAGCGAGTCCGAGAGGGAACGCATCGCCCCATGCCAAGGGCAGTGAGACATCCTTGGAGAGCTCCTCACTGTCTCACCACTATGTTCCTTTTCCTTGACTGGACTGCACCGCTGATATCTTGTTGTTTCCCCTCCTCATCCTCTTCGCCCTTCTGCTCTTCACTCACCTCCTCGTCCTCCTGCTCCTCCTCCTCTTCCACCTCGTTCGTAATATCCTCCCTCTCCTCCTCCTCGACATCCTCATTATCCTCCTCCTCCACCTCCTCCTCCTCGTCCCTCTCATACTCATCCTCATCCTCATCCACCTCCTCAACCATCACTCCCTCCTGACTTTCCTTTGTCCCATCCCCTTTCTGCCTGTTCCTCGTTCTCCTCTCCCCCTACTCATCCTCCTCGACCTCCTCCTTCACCGCCTCCTCCGCACGATCATCCTTCCCATCCCCCATCGCGATGGTTCTCTTTGTTTAGGCGCTTCTCCGACAATGTAACTATCCAACACACACGGTCAGAACTGTTTCGGGTAGCGATTTCACATGCCAGCAGAAAGCTGCGAAAGAGGACGCGGGACATCGTGCACTTCTCAGGTATAGACACAAATCACTGAACTTGAAGACAGACAAAAGGTCGAATGACGAAGCTGCCGGGCGACAGAAACAAGTGGCACGCGTGCCATGGCTCTTGCACTTAAGGGAGTGGGGAGGAAGGGGAGGTGGAATAGCGGAACGAGGAGAGAGAAACGCATGTTTAGCGCGCTCAGTTTTTTGGGTCTCAACAGCGTCCAAGACGGCCGAAAGAGACCCGAGACAGCCCAAGAGGCACACAAGAGGGCCGGAAGAAAACCCCAATACGGCCCGAGAGGGCCCCAAGACGGGGCAAGAGGCACCGAAGACGGCTCAAGAGGGCCCTAAGTGGGGCCGCAAGCGGGGCTTAAGAGGGCGAACTGGAGGAGGCTCCAAGGGCCCTCCCCCGCAAGATGGCCCCCCAGATTTCTAACATGCTCCCAGGGGGCATCCAACAGACACCCAAGAAGCTCACCATCAACGGAAGCCCCCAGAGAGAGCCCAAAGAAATTCTGCAACAGACCCGGCTGCGGGATGCTCGCGATGCAAAGTGCCACACCCTACGGGCTTGTGCCCGGAAGTTTGTCCAAGGCATTCCTTTAGCGCACAAGGTCTGCCGACTGTATCCTGGAGGGTCTGCGAGATGGCAGAAGCCTCTGAAAGAACGGGGGAGCAGAAGGAGTTGACAGAGGCGACGAAGGCAAACAGGCTCCTCCTCTTCTTCCTCCTCCTCGTCCTCCTCATCCTCCTCCTTCTCCTCGTCCTCCTCCTCCTCCTCCTCCTCCTCCTCCTCCTCCTCCTCATCATCATCATCATCAGCATCCTCATCAGCAGCATCATCATCATCAGTCTCATCATCATCAGCATCATCATCATCTTTATCACCATCATCAGCATCAGCATCAGCATCAGCATCATCATCAGCATCATCATCATCATCATCATCATCATCATCATCATCATCATCATCAGCATCAGCATCAGCATCAGCATCAGCATCATCATCATCATCATCATCATCATCATCATCATCATCATCATCATCATCATCATCTTCATCTTCATCATCATAGTCATCGTCATCGTCATCGTCATCGGCATCATCATCATCATCATCATCATCATCATCATCATCATCATCATCATCATCATCATCATCATCATCATCATCATCATCATCCTGCTCCTCCTCCTCCTGATATTCCTCCTCCACCTCCTGCTCCACTGTTGGACCTCCTCCCTTCTCTGCCCTCATCATCCTGCCCCTTTTCTCCACGACAACGGATTTCCGCCAAACTACGCTCAAAAAATAGGTATCAAGACTTTTCGCGGGAACCGAACGCATCAATTTTCTAAGCCAGGTCCGGCCGCGACGACGCGGAGAACCTCCGAAGGCCAGAAAGCCTCGAACCTCAATTCTGGAGGTCGACGCCAACACCGCGCGCGCCGAAATGTAAAAATCGGGGCGAAGGGGGCGCGCGCGGCTGCTGGGGGGAGGAGGGCGCGGCGCCAGCGCAGCAAATGCCGAAATCAACAGATCGGGATGGAAGGGGCGCGCGCGCGCGAGTGCTGGGGGAAAAGGGGGCGCAGCGGCGGCGTCGCGCGTGCCGAGATAAAGTGGTCGGGGCGGAAGGGGCGCGCTGGCTGGCGGGCGAAGAGGAGCTGTCTGCTGGGGGGAGGGGAAAGGGGGCGCGGCGCCAGTGCCGCGCACACCGAAATAGAGCTGTCGGGGCGGAGGGGGCGCGGTGGCTGGCGGGCGAGGAAGAGCTGGGGCGGCTGTCGGGCGGGGCGAGGCGGGCGCGCGGCGCCGGCACTGGGAGTGCCAAACTGAAATATAAACGGTCGGGGCTGATGGGGCGCGCAGGCTAATGAGCGAGGAGGTGCTGGACTGGCTGAGAGAGGCGGGGCAGGGGCTCCGTGCGGCGGTGGTGCCGTGCGTGCCGATATACGACGGCGGGGGCGGAGGCGCGCGCTGGCTGCTGGGCGAGGAGGAGCTGGGGAGGCCGCTGGGGGGCGAGCACGGAGACGCTAGGGGGGCGGGGCGGAGGCGGCGAATGGAACGATCGAAGCGGAGGGGGTACACTGGCTAGCGGGCGAGGAGGTGTTGGGGCCGTTGCTGCGGCGGGGGAGACGGCGCGGCGCCGTCGCCGTGCGCGCTGGGAAAGAATTGTCGGTCTGGGCGGTGGCGGGCGAGGATGGCTGCTGGCTGAGGATGAGCAGAGCTGGCCATGGGCGGGCGGGCGCGGATGCACGCGGAGGGGCGGAGGAGGCGCTCGGGCCGCGGAGGGCGACGCTGGCCGCTGGCAGGGGAGGTGCTGAGCTGGCCGGGGGTCGGCGGCGCGGCGCAAGCGCCGCGCGCGCCAAAAATGAAATGGCCGGAGCTCCGCGCTCCCAGCGCAATAAGACATCGCGGGTTCGCAGGGGCGCCCCAAGCTAATCTGCGATGTCAGCATGGGGGATCGGCATCCCGACCGCGCCCCCTTTTCGTCAACTCGGCAGCGCGTTCGCCGGCCCTGCCCGCGCCCCCCGCACCCCGCCCCCAGCGCCCACCACCCACTGCGCCCCTTGCCCCCAACTACCCTGCACCACAGATATCGCAACGAAGTCGGCGCGAGCAGCGCGGTCGCTGCGCGCGATTGCGTCAGAACGCCCTTTCTCGCCCATCACTATTCGACTACACGTAGGAGTGACCCTAGGCCAGAATGACCTTTGGCGCGCGGTTTCAAGGGCGCCCGCGAGGGCCAAAAGCCGTCGCGCAAGCCGGCGCTGCCGCGCCGCATCAACGATCGGCGGGGCGCCACTCGAAAGACAGATGCTTTTGCGCCAGCGGGCAGCCGCGGAATTCCGGCGATTGAACTCGAGCGCCCCGAACGGCACTTCGAAGGCGCTGCGAAAGCAGACGCTGCCGGGGGCCACCGCGAGAAGGTCCGGCACTGCCGGGCCGCGTCGCGACGACGTCTGACCATGCCCGGCGCCGTGGCCAAAACTGGCCCCATCCGAGAGCCTGGAATATGTTTGAATATCTTTGGTTCGGAAAAAAAGATTCAAACATATTCAAAGGCATTCAAGGATATTCAGAGATATCCAAAGATACCCAGAGATGTTCAAACCAGACGTTTTGGGATTGGGTTGGGGTTCGGGACTGGTCCAGGGCCAGAAAACGCGCCGTCTGGTCGACAGGCCCCCCCTCGGGTAACCAATGCAAACTGCGGGGTGCGTCGCGCATGCGTTGCTGTTGACTGCAAGCGGCGGGCCCAAACCTGGCGTGCTCAGACGCGCGCATAATCGCGCGATGCGGGCGCCGACGCGAGGTCGAGCTCATTCCACGAAAAAATCGCTCGACCCCCTCTGGGCCAGCACAGAAGGTCACTCCGGCGAAAGGCCACTCTTACGTGTTGTCGAATTCTGATTGCACGGAATGTTTTCGGCTGACACTGGCGCGGTTGGCGCCGCGGCCATCCATCCGCTAGCTGCATCCCCGTACCCGCCTTTGCCCCTCTCGTTCTTCCCCCGCCCTCTGCTCTCTGCCACCCGCGCCGCCCCCCCGCCGGCGAACGGAAATCTGCGCCATGACAGCTCCTGAACTACCTTAACACTAGCCGCCCGACCCCCCCGCCCAAGCCCCAGGCCTGAATGTTGGAAGTAACTGCATGCGACCATAAATCCCATGGCCCTGCTTCTGGGGGGCACCCGTTCCGCATCAAGGCTCGGCGTGGACGGGGGGCACGCGACATGATCAGTCAGCACTGGTTGCCACGCTTGTCGCACCGGCCACGACCCCCCCCCCCCCCCCCCCCCCCCCCGCGCCGCCCCCCCTCTCGTCAATCCCCCCCATCGTGCCCCCCCCACCCCTCCCCCCTGCCCATCAACATCACCGCCGACGAACTCGCCGTCGCAAGCGGCATCGCCACCTCCACCACCAACTCGAAGTAGCTGGCCACGCCTGCCCACCCCCCAGCGGCCACCAAATCGCACAAGTTCTCGAGCGCGCACGCGCTGAGCAGCAAGTCGCGGCACTGGAAGGCGCGGGCCTGGCAATCGGTTCCAAACCGCGCGCGCCGGCGCGGCCACTGGTCGGACCGTCGCGAAATAATTACCCAGTGCTCGGCGCGCGCATCGCGGGAGCCACCAAACGCTCCCCCTGGCCGT
The DNA here is from genome assembly GCA_963575745.1 of Prorocentrum cordatum. Classification (NCBI taxonomy): domain Eukaryota; class Dinophyceae; order Prorocentrales; family Prorocentraceae; genus Prorocentrum; species Prorocentrum cordatum. The sequence goes on along the minus strand of CAUYUJ010020542.1, from coordinate 17,713 downwards.
TCAGGATGCGCTTCGCGAGGAGCCCGAGACGCGCGGCCGCCTTCTCAGAACGCCCGCGCTCTCGCGGCGGCCCAATAGCGGCCTTGCCCAGATCACTGGGCTCGCCCTTGTAGCTGGCCTCGCCCTGGCATTCGGTGACCTTTCCTGCAGAGCGTTGCTGTCTCTATGAATGTAGCTCTCCTTGCGGCTGCACTTGTCCTTCGAAATCTAGCTGTCCTGCTGGCCGTAGCTGCCCTGCCGGATTCACCTGTCATTCGAGCTGTGGCCTCTCCTTCCGGGAGTAGAGCTTGACCCAGATATAGCACCCCTCCAGGCTGAAGATCTCCTTCAGGCAACGGCTCTCCTCGCGGTCACAGCCTTCCTTAACGTCGCCCATCCTCCTCTGGACGCAACACTGCTCCAGAATGTAGCATTTGTTTCTGGCTGTACCTCTCATTCCTGTAACTTATTTCTGCGTGTGGCTCGTATTCTTGTTGCAATAACGCTTGCACTTGTCGTAGATCCCCTCGCGGCCGTAGCTCGTTTCAGGCGGCTGTTCTCCTCCGACCGAGAGCTCCCAGCGCGCCCTTCAGGCCCTCCTACCGAGAGCTCCCAGCGCGCCCTTCAGGCTGCAGCCCTCGTTGCGACTTGCGTTGTCCAGCAGCAGGCTGTACCTTTCCTCGTTTGTGTAAGTCTGAACGAGGCTGTAGCTCGCCTTCAGCCCGAGCTACATTCGAAGCTGGAACTCTCATTGCGGATATACCTATCCCTGGCTCTGTGGCCGTCGCTGTGACTGGCGCTCTCCAGCTGGCTGCGGCTGCCGAGCAGGCTGTAGCCCGAATCGTAGCTGTAGCTCTCGTCGCGGTTGTAGTTCCCATTCAAGATGTACCCCTTGTTGCGGCGGGCTTCCTTTGGCAAGTCACGGGTCCCCGCTAGCTGCAGCTCTCGTGCGGGCTGTAGCTTGCCGTCAGGTTGCCGATTTCTTCGCAACTGTGGCCAATGGCTATAGCCTTCCTTGCCGTTGCTCTCTTGGTGGCCGTGCGTCTTTTAGGCAATAGTGTCTGCGGCTGGTACGCACCGGTTGGCTGAACACCGCGAAAAAACCAGCCTCCAAGCAAGGTAACGGAAGCCACCCTGGTAGCTGCAGGACTTCCAGTTGTAGCTGCCGTCCTGGTTGTAGCCGTGCTGATTTTCCACACAGTTGTTGCCTGTGTACTCGCATCCGCTTTCTCAAGTTGTAGCTGTGTACTGCCTCAGTGTGTCTTGCTTGCCTTCGTACTCGCTCGGGCCATGGAGTCAGCAGAAGGCCGTGTTACTCTTGGGCCCCGTACTCGCCATTGTCGGGTGCCGTCTCTGGGTTCAGCTGGTTTACGTCGTCGTGCTGCTTGTGGCGCCGCTCCATGGAATGCCCTAACCGCGGGCCTTTTTTGTAATTCTTTCAACTCCATGATGTCAGCTGTGCCGGGCGCCGCATCCAGGGCGGTGCTCATCCACGGTACGCCGATGTGGTCCAGTTCTCGCCTGCTGCGTGAGATCTTGGCGGCAGGGACTGCTGCGAGGAGCCTGATCACCAGCTTCCAGCTTTCGGCGCCTGCGAAGCCACATGCCTCTGCAAGGGTATCGGGCTTGACCTGATACGTTTTCCATAAATCCTAGAGTATCTTGACGGCGTTGTCAGCAGCCAACGCCGCCGCCCTCGCTGCCGCCCTCCAGCTCGCAGAACTATAATATGGGAGTCCCCACGCGGTCTCCTCACGTGTCGCTATGTCCTCGCCCATGACCGCGCCCGAACAAGGAAAGTTGCTTGAGCCTAAAAGGCGACGAACCCTCCACCTCCTCCTTCTCCTCCTCCTCCCATCCTGCCTCATTCCTTCTCCCTTCTCCACTCCTTTTCCTTCTAGATAGCTCCTCCTTGTCGCACCCCGAGGCTGGTCGAAAGGGCGGGCCGGGCGTTCCGCCTGGTACTTCCTGACTACCTACCAGACCGCCCCAACCCAACGCGAAAACTCGAATTTGACCCGAATTTCGGGTTGGGGGGGGTACGGGCACCATGTGCTTTTTCAACGCTCCCCGACCCCCCCCCCAACTGGAAATGGACGGCAAATTGAGGCCTTCGGGTTGGGTTGGGGTGGTTTGGTGGGTGGTGGCTTCACCACTTGTGACCCTGGCGTTCGAAACACAGTGGCTTCAGATGGAGGGCGGGTCGTTTTCAAGATGTGGCTCCCGCCTCAGCGCCGCGCACATCACTTCCACAGAATCGCAAGGGCTTCACGGATCGGGGGGACGGGTCGTTCCCGAAGTGTGGCTCTCGCCCGAGCGCCGCGCACGGTCTTTCCAAAAAGCTGCAAGAGCTTCACGGATTGAGGGCGGCTCCTCTCCAAAATGTGCCTCCCGCCTGAGCGCCGCGCACAGTCTTGCTTCAAAGGTTAAAGCTTCACGGAGGGCAGTTCGTGTTCAGAATGTGGCTCGCGGCTTAGCGCCGCGCACACTCGTTTTGAACATTTGCAAGAGCTTCACGGACTAGGGGCAGCTCGTTTTCAAAATGTGGCTGTCGTCTTAGCGCCGCGCACATAAAGTTAACAACAACAAGAACAACAACGACAACGACGACAACAACAACAACAACAACAACAACAACAACAACAATCACTTTACCCGAACGCTCAGTGTTCTCACCAGTGCCAGGGTTTTCATGCGACGCCAGCCAATACCCCCACTTTGTGGGGGGGCAATGCAAGCTCTACCAAATATCCACACGACTCTTCGCCACCACCCACACCCAGCTTCCCGCCCTATGACGTTCGGACACTTCACTTCGTGGCCTGCGGACGACCGTGGCTACTACACTGGCGTGGAGTACACACCCACAGAAGTTGTTAAGCCTACGTTCGTACACCCACAGAAGTTGTTAAGCCTTGTTAACCCACAGAAGTTGTTAAGCCTTCCACAGAACATCTGTTGCATATGATGCATATGGTACATGATACACATGATACACATGATACGTACTCGCAAGGGAAGACGTGCAGGTGTTTTTCGAGGACCCAATGGTTTTTGGAGATTTCGGCGTGCGCGCGCAAAAAACGAATGTGTCCCGCATGGTATTATTTGACAGGGATGATGGCCCTGGCAGGTGCGCAACCGTTGTCGCAGAAGTTCGAAAAAGTTGCTCGCAAAAGCCCGTTTGACAGAAATGTTTAAAAAGTGTTGGGTTTCCTACGAATCCGCAAGAGCGCGCGGGATGAGATTTTGACATTTTTTTGTTGAAAAACCATTGGTTTTTTGATGTTTTTATGTTAAAATCGCTCCGAACACTAAGCTTTTGGAAGGATTTCGTCTTGCGCGCGCGAATGTCCACTTTACCTTATTTTTTGCAAGGGATTCTTGAAATTTGATTATATTAGAACAAGAAATGTCATTTTATAGTGTCTTTTGCAAGGGAAAGCGGGGGGGAACAAAACAACCGGATCTTGATCACATCGAATTACCTGAGGCTTCCTCACGAAAATGATGAAAATGTAGCTGCGGCCTAGGCGGCGCAGGGGGGGCGTGCACCAGGGGCCCCAACAATAATTATTCTTTAGAATTAATAATGTTCAACAACAACAACAACAACAACAACAACAACAACAACAACAACAACAACAACAACAACAACAACAACAACAGGAGCTTCACATACTGAGGGCGGCGGTTTCAAAATGTGGTTATCGCCTTAGCGCCGCGAACAGTCGTTCTAAGAAAACGCAAGTGCTTCACGGATTGAGGGCGGTTCCTTTTCAATGTGAGTCTCTCGCTTTAGCGCCGCGCACATTCGTTTCAAACAAGTTATGAGAGTTTCAATGGTTATCGTGGTTAACGTACAAGAAATGGTGTTTTGGAACGATTCAAGATGGTCAGGGCGCAGCAATTCTTTGAATTCGCGGAGTTGAAACCCCAGGAAGTATGTCCAGCACGATTCAGGACCGCCAAGACGTAACACTCAGGTTCACTCGTGGCGTTCAAGTCCTGAGAATGGTGCTTTGGTACGTTTCAAGATGCTCCCAACGGGGCAATTCCCTCGGTGAAAAGGGCCCCCTGTAGGGCCTCTGCAGAGGGATCTTGGAAGGAGGGTGTATTTCAACATCGTTGATGAGTCTTTGGTTTACACTGGTCCTCCTCCTCATCCTCCTCCTCCTCCTCCTCCCCCTTCTCCCTGTCCTCCCCGCCACTTCCGATGCCACCAGCCCAACCACTTGGCACGAAAGGAGCGGTTCATGACAGGCACGGGTCCTGAATCCCCCCAGGGCCTTCCCGCACCCCCAGCTCATCCTGAGCCCTTTTTCAAAGACCAGGAGCCCTGGGAGGGCCCCGAGTATGAAACGACTTCGTCAATTTTCTAGTTCAGTCCTTCCTTTACGTCATTGCTTTCTGGTCTTCTCTTCTCCTCTCCCCTCCTGCTGTTGCACTGCTGCTGACCGCTGCAGTTTAGGGCCATTGAGCCGCTCCGTGCAGGAAAAGAAACCGCTCCCTTCGCGAGCCCTTCCGGGCATCACCGCTGGGCTCTCGCGCCGGATGGTTTTCGCATGAAACATCCTCACCGAGAGCCCGAAAACGGCGAAAAACCTCTCGACACATTTCCCTCAGGACCCGTTCCCAAGCATCCTGCGATCTGACTTGATTCTATCTGCGGCCCAGAGCTCCCGACCTTTTTCCCCGGGGGTATTCCTGCGCCCCGTATCCACTTCTGAAGGCCCTGGGGCCCGATAACGGGCCCCAGAGGCGAATGAAAAGCGCCGCGATTGAAAAAAAACATATCACCAGAGGTCTGGGCGTGCTTCACGGTGACACCAGGTGACACCTGGGGTCCCAGGTGACACCTGGGGTCCCCAAAAAGTGTGGTGACGGACCGCGCGGTGACCTCGAAATCCCAAGAGACCTCACCGCGCGATCCGTCACCGCACGGTCTTGGGACCTCGGAGGTCCCAGTCGCTGGGAGAACGACCGGGTTCCCAAAACCGTGCGATGACCCCGAATCCCCACTGACTCAACACGCGGCGCGGTCACCACACCGGTTGGGGGGCCCCGGACCATGGCGAGCCACAGGTAGAGGCCTCCTAGATGGGGTCCGAGTAGATGGGGTCCGAGGATCGCGCCGCATCGGCGACGTCGGCCATGCACCGGCGCCGTCGGCGTGGAGAAAGTGGGCCTCCACATCAAGCCGCATCACCGATGCATCGGCGATGCGGCGCGATCCTCCCACCCCATCTACTCAGACCACATCTGGGAGGCCTAGAGTTAGGGTCCCGCCTGCAGGACCCGCCCAGAGACGGAGGAGGAGGAGGAGGAGGAGGAGGAGGAGGAGGAGGAGGGGGGAAGGGGAGGGGAGGAGGAGGAGGAGGAGGGGGAGAGGAGTTGGAGGAGGAGGAGGAGGAGGACGAGGAGGAGGAGGAGGAGGAGGACGGAGGAGGAGGGGAGGAGGGGAGGAGGAGGAGGAGGAGGAGGAGAGAGGAGGAGGAGGAGGCGGAGGGCAAGGGAAGGAGGAGGAGGAGGAGGAGGAGGAGGGAGGAGGAGGGGGAGGAGGGAGGCGGAGGAGGAGGAGGAGGAGAGGAGGAGGAGGAGAGGAGGAGGAGGAGGAGGAGAGAAGGAGGAGGAGGAGGAGGAGGAGGGGGAGGAGGAGGAGGAGGGGGAGGAGGAGGAGGGGTGAGAGGGGGGAAGAGAGGAGCCACGCTAGGGCCGACGAGCGCCGGCCGGGCCCCCGCTGGACCGGCGCCGCCTGCGCCGCCGCGGGCGGTCGGCGCTGCAAGCCGCGGGGGCGCCGCGGGCGATCCAAGCTGAGCGGAAGCGGACGGCGGAGTGCCCCCGGGGCCAGACGGCGACGACGGCTGGCGGCGGCCACCGGTGCCGATCGTCCTCCTCACTCCTCCTCCTCTCCCCCTCCTCCTCCCTCTCTCCCCTCTCCTCCTCCTCCTCCTCCCTCCTACATCCGTCCTCCTCCTCCTCATCCTCTCCTCCTCTCATCCCATCCTCCTCCTCCTCCCCCTCCTCCTCCTCCTCCTCCTCCTCCTCCTCCTCCTCCTCCTCCTCCTCCCTCCTCCTCCTCCATCCCCTTCCCTTGTGAATCACTCCTCCCTGTCGCAACCCGAGACGTGTCGGCAGGGCGGGGCCGGGCGCTTCGCCTGAGACTTCCTCGCAACTTACGATCCCTAAGCTGAAAATGTGCAAGAGTTCCACGGATCTTTGTTTTGTTCAGCGCACGTTTTTTGGCGAGGGGGGAGGCAGGAGGCAGGAGAGGGACGCGAACAACCAACGATCAGCTCATCACGTGTCACGTCGCCAGGCGTCGGTGCAAAGCCAGGGCTGCAAGACTGAGTGTGCACACAGCGGCCAAACGTTGTCTGGCGAACGTGGCCGAAACTCGGGCCACCGATTCGGAGGAGAGGGGGAAGGGAGAAGAGAGACGGGACAGGGAAGGCAGCGACACGGGATGGCTTTCAAAATGTGGGTCTCGCCTGAGCGGGAGCGCCACGGATGGAGAGCGGCTCCTTTCCAGTGTGGTCCTCGCCAGAGCGCAACGATTCGTATGGCTGACGCCCCGGAAATGGTGTTTTTTGGCACGATGTGGGAGTGTGAGGGCGCGACGGGCACGCTGCTTCGCGGTACTGGTGGCACAAAAATGGCACTCTGACACGATTCGGGATCGTCAGAACGCAACCGTAACTTTGATTCGCGGCTTTGGAGCCCCGGGAGCGGCGTCCTGGCACGTTTGCGAATGCCCAAACGGTTGTCTAGCCTTGTCCCAGAGAATCATCACATCCTGACGTACGAGCATGGCCCTCGCTCTGGTCTCCTAACTCATGGCTTCCCCGTCAGTAGGATCTTACTGACGCATGGTCTCTTCACGAAGCCATACGACATTGCTGCAAAGCTCCATCAAAAGTGAGTGCAAAGATGGATAATGATACGCGCGCGCTACGAGGGAGGCGCGCGCATCGTTCACAGCGGAGGCGCAAGTTGCGCCCAGTCCTCACAAGCTGTGCTTGCGCCGAACGTGCGGAAACACGCGCGCAGGCAAGCGCAAAAGCCAGGTGGAGGGAGTCAGGGTAACGACTTGTCTTCCAACGGGGCACATCGTTCAGTGAAAGTGAAGCCTTGCAGGAACCTGTGAAGAAAGAACTTGGAGGGAGGGTTGATTGCAGCATCGTTGATGGATCGTGGGTTTACACTGGGCTCCCTCCTCCTCCTCCTCCTCCTCCTCCTCCTCATCTTCCTCGTCCTCCTCCTCCTCCTCCTCCTCCTCCTCCTCCTCCTCTGCTCCTGCTCCTGCATTTCCTCCTCCTCTTCCCCATCCTGCCTCCTTCCTCCTCATCCCTCCATCTCCCTCCATCTCCCTCCATCTCCCTCCTCCTCCTCCTCCTCCTCCTCCTCCTCCTCCTCCTCCTCCTCCTCCTCCTCCTCCTCCTCCTCCTCCTCCTCCTCCTCCTCCTCCTCCTCCTCCTCCTGGAAGGTCAGCCGCGGACGTGGCGGACCCGCTGGCTCTCAGGGGGGCTGCCCCGAGCCGTGCCCTCTGCCCCCGCAGCGCAGCACGACCAACACACCGCTCGGGCCGCTGCCGCCTCGCGCGGGGCCGCCACGCCCTCGCGGCTGCCTAACACGCTGCTGCGGAGCTGCCGGGCCGCGGCTCTGTGCAACGCCACGGACAGCTCCGCCGGCCGCTGTGCGCCTGGCGGTCCTTCGCACGTGCGCACACACACA
>CAUYUJ010020542.1:0-7500 GCA_963575745.1 Prorocentrum cordatum | reverse complement strand
TCGCAGATCGACGCGGCTCGACGAGATGGCATGAGGATGCCGTGGTCGTGGTTTTTTGGGCTCGGCTCGACGAGTCCGGAGCTCTGGCCGTGGTTTTTTGGGATGCCGCACTCTTGCTGCAGCGTCGGATCTCAGGGGTTGTGGAGCGGGCTGCGCCCAAATGCGCGTCCTCAGAGAGCATCGGGGATCTAGATCTACTGACCCGGGTCAATCCAAACCCGGGTCGATCCAGACCCAGGTCAGTCGGGCTTTGCAGGATCCTGCAATATCCTGCAGGATCCCTGCAGGATCCTGCGCGCTAACCCGGGTCAGTGCCCACTTAGCCCTGCAGGATCCTGCAAGATCTGGCGCTCTGGCTGACCCCCGTTTGCACTGCCCCCCGCCTCAAGGCTCCCAGAGGCCTCCTCTTTCTCGGGCTCTCCGGGGAGGGGGGGGGACGGCGGTCCGTTTCCCCCAGGGGGATTGCACCCGCAGGAGCTCGCTCTCGAGCAGGCCGAGGGCGCGAGAGTCGGAGGAAGTGCAGGAGGGGAGGGCAGAGAAAAAGGGGGGTAAGAGGAGAGCGGGGCGGAGGGAGGGGGCAGGTGAGTAAAGAGAGAAGGGGAGGGAGGAGGGTGGAGGGAGAACGGATGCAGGGGGTGAGAGGAAATGCAAAAAAGCAAGGAGCGAGGAGGACGCGGGAAGAGCGTGTGGTGGAGGGAGGAGTCTGGAGGAAGGGCGCAGGAAGGAGATGGAGGGGGGAGCGAGGATGGAGGCGAGAGGCGAGAGAGGATGGGGGAGGAGGGAGCTGGGAGCAGGGAGCAGGGAGGGGGCAGGAGCAGCGAGCAGCGAGGTGCGAGGAGGAAGGGGGTTTGAGGCGGAAGGAGGGAGCAAGACGATGACGAGAACAGAAAATAGCAGCAGGGGCAGGGGACCAGGTGGCAGGGCCAAGGCGCAGAAGAGGGGGCAGGGGCGGATGCAGGGGGTCAGGGCTCACGGCAAAGGCAGGGGCACGGGTTGGCGAAGATGACACAACCGCTGGCGTGCAAGCTGCCACACGACGCTGTAAGGGAAAAGTGTTCGGCGGAAAAGATGCGACTGCGACATGTTACAAAACTGTCCTCAAGAAGCTGTCTCCTCGCGGTGAAGAATCCATTCAGGAACTCAGGAGCTAGCTCCACGGAATTGTCTCCAGAACTCGACGGGGTATAACATACTGAGCCTCCTGAGCAAAGTCGTTCCTGCGTGAGCTGCCATGCAAATACACTCAGTACAGACTTCTGGTGTGGATTATGCCGCCTCTTGCTCCTGGCTAGCCATCCGCAGGATGCGGTTACCGATCTCCCCCAACAGACTCCCTCCTTCCCTAGCCCGTGCTCCCTCTCTTCAGCCTGGTGTTGACGTATAGTGCATGGTATTTAGGACATGCAAAACTGGTACCCAGAGCGGGTGGGAGAAGCGCGACGACGGGGCCTCGACGTAGCCCTGCTCGCTGACCTTGCCGACCTCCTGGGGGAGACGACCAATGATCATCCCGATGCTGCACACGCACACAGCGAATGCCGCTCCCACTCCGATGTGATAGCTCTCTCTCTCTCTTTCTCTCTTTCTCTCTATCCATCTCTCTCTCTCTCTTTCTCTATTTCTCTCTTCATCTCTCACGCGCGCGCTCTCCTCATTGTCATGCCGCCTTCTCCTCGCCCTGCGCCTGCGGCCCCTCTTCCTCCTGCGCCGCCCCCCCGCCCTCCCCCTTCCCCCTCGTCCTCCGCCTCCTCCTCCGCACCTCCACTCCTCCCCTTTCCTCCCACTCCATTCCTCCAGTTCCTCCCCCATCCTGACCCCCACCCCACCCGCTCCTCACTCTTCACCCTGCCTTCCCCCCCTTCCTGAGGGAACACGATCGTGGGGTACCGGCATGGGGGAGAACATCGACCTGGAATCGGCGACTCATCGCCAATAGATGGGCGATGGGCCCCCGATTGCAAGTCCGCACGTTCATGGGCGGAGTGGGATAAAAGGGCCCTATCGGCGATCAATGGGCGATTGGGGGTCGATGCATCACCCCATATGCCTAGTACCCCTGTGTCGTTCCCCCCTCCCCCCCTCCCCCCCGCCCCTCCCGTTCCCCCCCTCCCCCCTTCCACCTCCCGGTCCGCCGATCCCCCCCCCTCCCACGCCCCCGTCCCGCTCTCTCGCTCTCGCTCTCCCTGATACTCTCCTCGCCCCTGCTCACTCCGGGCGTGGTCCACCGCTGCAGCAGGGCGTCCCAGAGGAAGAGGAGGGGAAAGAGGAGGAGGAGGAGGAGGAGGAGGAGTAGGAGAAGAAGAAGAAGAAGAAGAAGAAGATGGAGGAGGAGGAGGAGGAGGAGGAAAGGAGGAGGAGGAGGAGGAGGACGACGACGACAACCACGACTACGACCACGACCACGACCACGACCACGACCACGACCACGACCACGACCACGACCACGACCACGACCACGACCGCGATCGCGATCGCGACGGCCAGGATGACGAAGAGTAGGAGAACGAGAAGGGGGGAAAGGAAAAAGGAGGAAGAGAAAAGCAAGCATGAAATGCCGTTCGAGGCGGATGAGAAGGTGCTCATCACGGGTGGTACCATACCCGTCATCTTCTAGCCTTCACACATATAAGTACCAACGCGCGCAGACCCCGCCGGGCCCTGATAAACACACACAAGCACAGTCGCTGCCCACATCGTTTCTCCGTCTCCTTCTCTCTCTCTCTCTCTGTTCGAGTAGGAGATCGACTACAGAATCGATGTACCCCAAAATTGACTGCCCGTCGAGTCTACGAGAAACACGCGGGATGCTCCGCAGATCCACCGAGCAGTTGACGCACTGCTCGCAGGGCCGGGAGAAGCTTCCTTTCGGGGTACATCAGTTCTGTAGCCGATCCCCTCGTCGATCTCCCTCTCTTAGAGGAAAGAGAACTATGCACATACACCGATTCTGGCCAGGCCCGTCCGGAGCCCAGGATCGGTGCCTAGGCCCGCTACCCTGGCCAGGAAGGTATATGCACCCATCCTGGGTCAAAGACGGGCCCTGCTACCGAGCGAAGCGAACCCCACCCTCTCCCTCAGAAATCGTGGGGGGCAGGGGTAGTAGGGGGCAACCAAACCTACCTCGCTTTCGACCACCCTCGCTTCCAAGAGATACCAAGCGATGCCAAACTACAGCCTGTACTGGTCAGGCCGCTTGACGAGGAGGCGCGTGGTATGACTTGGTTTTGCCTGGAAGCGAAAGCGGGGTAGGTAATCCCACCAGCCCTTTAGGGCGTGAGTGGTTTAGAGAGCCCCCTCTGTCCTCAACCCCCCTTCTTCCCTTTCGGGGAGGGGTTTACCCCTCCCCCTACCCCCTCCCCCTGGGCCTGGAGAGGGAGTTCCGCGGGTGATCAGGGGGGTCTTTTTCGACGCCTGGGAGGGCCAAAAAACGACGACCCTCACGAGGATTCTGGCCCCGACGGGGGGGCACTCTTGTAGCCCCCTCCTCTTCTGTGAAGCCAAAACCCTTGCTTTTACGAGGGTTTTGGCCCCATGTTGGCCTCCCGAGGAGGCCGCGCTCATCTTCCTTCATAGCAAAATCATTGATTTTACGAGGGTTTTGGGCTCATTTTGTCCTTCTCAGGGGGCAGCGCTTCGTTGCGCTTCTGAGGAGGTCGCAAGAGGCCCCAAGATGGCCCCAAGAGGCCCCCAGGAGCCTCCCAAGAGGCCTCCAAGAGGCCCCCAAGAGGCCCCCAAGAGGCCCCAAGAGGCCCCCAAGAGGCCCCCCCCCAGAGGCCCCAGGAGGCCCCCAAGAGGCCCCCAAGAGGCCCCCAAGAGGCCCCCAAGAGGCCCCAAGAGGCTCCAAGAGGCCGCCAAGAGGCCCCACGAGGAGCCCGAACGACTCACACCAGGACGAGGGGCCCGAACGACTCATACCACGAAGAACCCGAACGACTCACGCCAGAAGGAGGACCCCGAACGACTCCTACCAGGACGAGGCGCCCGACCCATTCACACCACGAGGAGCCCGAGCGACTCACACCACGACGCGCGCCTCGAACGACTCACACCACGAGGAGCCCGAACGAGTCACACCAGGAGGAGGGGCCCGAACGACTCACACCAGGATGAGGGGCCCGAACAACTCACACCACGAGAAACCCGAACGACTCACACCAGGACGAAGAGCCCGAACGACTCACACCACGAAGAGCCCGAACGACTCACACCAGGAAGAAGGGCCCGAACGACTCACACCAGGACGAGAAACCCCAAACGACTCAAATCACGAGGAGCGCTTTCTCTCCCTCCTCCTCCGCCTCGTCCTTCTCCCGCTCCCCCCACAAGGAGGATGTACAAGGAGGCGGGAGGAAGGAGGAACAGGGGAGATATGCGGGGCCAAACGGACACACGCCTGAAAAACACGACTGTCGGCATGCTTCGCATGAGTTGCTGTTGTGAGATGGGCTGGTGGGGATACGCGAAGCGTAAAGAATTCACGCTCTGAGGTAGGGTTCACATGTGGCCCCCTACTTGCCGGCATCGGTGCATGTGCACTAGCTCTCTTCGCCCGACCTCCCTCGCTGCCCCGGCCGAGCCTGCCTCGCGCGCCCGCCCTGCGGGCCGCGAGGCGGCGGCGCGGCCTCGCCTCGTACTGGCCGCTGCTCGCCTCGGGCGGGGCGGGGCGCCCGGCGCGCCGCCCGGGCGGCGCGCCCCTCGGAGGCGCAGCGCCGTGCCGCCTGTGCACATCCAGGCCGCCGAGGCGCCCCCTCCACCCGCCCCTCCGCCCCTCCCTCCCTCCCACCCCTCCCTCCCCTCCCCTCCCCTCCCCCCCCTCCCACCCCTCCCTCCCTCCCTCCGCTCCCTCCCCGCTGCCCCATCCCTCGCTTTCCCCTCCCCGCGCCTCCCGGGAGGCCCTCGTCGCCACGCCGGATGCGCCCCGAGTCTCGCCAGAACGCACCCCGGAGCCCTCCCCTCCCTCCCCTCCCTCCCTCCACCCCTCCACCCCTCCCCTCCCCTCTCAAACGTCTGAGGCGTTCACTGCCGACGACAACTATCAAAGCCGCCCGCGGGCCTGCAAAGGCCCAGATCTGGCGAGATACCTCCTTCAGAGCGCGATGCAACATCTGCAGTGGTCCTACCGCCACGACCTTACCGAGCAGACACGGCCGTGTGGCTGATCGACCGCGAGACGTGCGCCCTCCCGGCTTGGTTGTGGCATTGGCGGACCAGGTCGGGCGTGGACGTAAGCTTGGACAGCCAGGCTCTTTCCCCTCGTGAAGTCCGCATGCTTTACCCCAGAAGGGGCCCGTAAGTGCAGCAAGCCAACCCACTTGTTGCTTGCGACGTGTCATCGACACCTCGGGCTCTCCAGGGTCTGGCGGGGGGTCCAAATGGTCTCGCGCGCTGTTCGTACGTTCCTCCGGCGTGCTGGCCCGGGGAATGGCCCGCATCCGCGGGAACTGCCCAAAGGTGTCGCGTGCAACTTCGAGTAGGAGATCGACTACAGAGTTGAGTCACCACCCATCGACTCTGTCGTCCAAAATACAAAAAGCACTTATCATGTTCGTAGGCATGCTACGCATTTTCCGAAGATTCGACAAACAAACAATTCTGGGGCACATAAATTATGTAGTCGATCCCCTACTCGACAACTGCAGGAGGTGCGGTGCTTCACTCACGCGCGTTTTCCTGAATTACCGCTGACGCGGATCAGGCATACAAGCAATGCCAGGCCAACCGGATAATCACGGTATGGTTTGTCTTTTGTCTAGAACTCCCCTGGCGGTTCCTTCGTGCGCCGTGCTGGTGAAAAGAGGCCGGCGCGTCGTAACGAGGGCTGCCGTGGGGGCCGAGGTCATTTCCGGGATCACGGCCGAGCACGTCGCACGGGCACTCCGAGCGTACAGTTGGTTGTCAGTCGGAAGCGTTTGCGGCTCGATCTTAGAGCTTCGCTGACTTCCAATCAGAGGAGTGCTCTCAGGTGTCGCGTTAGCTGTGCTGCTGGCGTCGAACGAAGCGCTAGCCCCAGAGGACCTGGAGCGTTCCTGGGAGAACGGTTTCAGCCTCATTCCCAGACGTGGGGCGGACTTCGGGCTTCGGAGTAGACGCTGCGTGAATGATATAAGTGTGTCGACTGAGATGTGCAGACACTGTTTGACAAGATTCTAGGAGGTCTCGTATCCGATTCGTGCATCCCCAACGTGCGAGGTTGACCGCAGCTCGCGCGCTACTTAGCTGGATGTCGATAGTTACGAGATTGCAAAGCTTCAGTTACGACTGCCCCTTCGAATCCAAACCGCGGCTGGCTTTTCGACGGTTCTTACCCCGAGAACGGTCCACGCCCGTTCCTCGGGCGGGGGCTTTACATCGTCATTGTGGCCTTCTACGCTCCTGGTTTACGCCCCGCCTGGCTGGGTCCCAGAACCTGATGCTAATGCTCACCATTTCTCCTCCCTTCGACTGCCTCTGTCCTACTTTCTCCGACCTCCTCCCCCCTCTCCCTCCCTTCCCCCTCTCCCTTCCCCTTCTCCCTTACCCTCCCCCTCCCCCATCCCTTCCCTCTGTCCCTGCACACCCTCCTCCTCCTCCTCCTCATCCTCCTCCCGCTCTTCCTCTTTCACCTCCTCCTCCTCCTCCACCACCTTCTCCTTCCCCTTTTCCCCCTCCCTTTCCTCCTCCTCCTTCCTCCTCCTCCTCCTCCTCCTCCTCCTCATCCTCCTCACCCTACTACTACTAACAACTAACTACTACTACTAACGACTTACTACTTCTACCTACCACCACCACCACCACCACCAACCACCACCACCACCACCACCACCACTTACACTACAACTACTACTACTACTACTACTACCGGACACCACCACCACCACCCACCACCCCCACCACCACCACTACTATTTTATTCTACTAACTACTACTATACTACACTACCTCACTACGACTTACTACTACTACTACTACTACAACTACTACTACTTACTAATAAATAACATTACTACTACTACTACTACTACCTACAACTACGACTTACACTACCTACTACTACTACTATACTACTACTCTCTCTACTACTACGACTACGACGACGAACGACCGACGACTACGACGACGACTACGACTACTACACTAACGACGACTAACGACGCTACGACGACGACTACGACTACACGACCTAACTACGAATACTACTACTACTAAAACTACTACTACTACTACTAACTACAACTACTACTACTACTTACGACTACTACTACTACTACTACTACAACTACTAACTATTACGACTACTACAACGACGACTACCTAAACTACACTACTACGTACTACTACTACTCACTACTACTAACACAACTACTACTACTAACTAAACTAACTACTACTACTACTCACTACTACTACTAACTACTACTACTACTACTACTACTACTACTACTAACTATATACGACTACGACTACTACTACTGATAACTGGTACAACTACTACAACTACTACAACTACTACTACTACTACTA